>NW_010580208.1:360470-478421 GCF_000705375.1 Tinamus guttatus
GCTAACTGACTGCCTGAGCTCCAATTTACAGCTATCCTGCATACCTCATATTGAGGAGAAAAAATGACTATGGGCATTTGGTCATAACCGTGGCTTTACTGTTTTAGTTTCCTTTAAGTGAGCTCAGCTGGGCTTCACAGAGACCACAGGATCCTTGGGAAGAGATAATTCTGAATGGAACAACATGGAACCAGATTGCAAACCCCTTTACCCTACTCAATAGGACCTCATGCAGAAGAGAGCCCCGTTGAGGTCAGCATAACTATTCCTAATTATCTCTAAATTACCTCTGGTTTCAGCAATGAGATGTTCACCCAACTAGGGAAACTGTGCCTGTTACCTTGAAGCACCTCTGTTCATTTTTGTTTGAAGAAGTAATCTGTGATTTAAAAGACAGGAATCAATTTCCATGAAGCAGTGTTCATCTGCTAGGGAGTGGCGAGCTTAGGAACGGAAAGTTGTATGCATATCATAACACTGCTTCCACTTGGTGACTAAGCTAGCAGTCAACTGTAAACAGCGACAAATTAAACAGTTTAAAAACCTAAAAGCATTAATTACATCATCTATCACAATGTGATGAGGCAGAAAATTAAAACAAAGGTATGGAACTGAATGAGAACCCTCCAGCAGCTGCTGCAAAAGACCAAGTTTCTGATGTAACATGTCATGGCAAAAACAACTGTTTTCCTTGGATGTAAACTTGTGCTAGGACTGTGCTAGGAAAAAAGAAGTACTGTTATATACTTGTGAATATGAAGTACTAGACATGAATTTTGAGATTAATGATGGAGAGTGATATGTAGAAAAGAAGATCTGATACTGAACTGCAGGAGGTCTGTGAGGGTGGAAAGTTAAGCCAACCACAGCAAGTCCCCTGAATAGAGCATCTAGCCAGAAGAAGAGACAACCAAGCCTCTCTTGGGAAGCCCCTTTGTGTTCAACTCTGTGCTCAACTCCATGCCAAAAAATAAAAGCCCACAGAGATATCATATGGAACACGTCTTCCTAATGGTGTATGTCAAGACAATCAGAGATGAGACACAGTCTTTCTTAGAAAACAAGGACGTTTTAGCTAAAAGGCTACCTTGCCTAGAGACTTTTGTTGATAGAATGTAAAATCTAGAATATTCTTAATCAAACTACTTTATCTTATTCCTCACTTGCTATAAGAAGTGTGATAATCACCCGGCCTCACAGGAGTGTTACATGGATAAGGTCTTTTATGCCCACTAGCCATTTAAATATTTATATACATTTAAATACTTCTCACTCCCCTGAAAAACAGCAAAGAAATTATCATCACTGCATCTGCTTGATAATTTCTAATATTTTATTCAAGCTCATTTTTAAATGCACTTGAAACTACAAATTAAGAAATACAGCAAGATGACAACCGAAAATGCAGCCTAGTCTATTCATTCACTGAGAGGGCAATATAAACTATACCCATTCCATTCCTGACAGATGATGGTCTAAGACCTCCAAAGAAGCAGACCTGGCAACCTCCTTATAGAACTTATTTTAATCCTGAACTATCCTTGAAGCTAGAAGCTTTTTCTAATATCTAGACTAAATGCTTTTTGCTAAAAAATAAGCCAATTATTTTTCTCCTACATGTTGCTACTATGGAGAATAATTCATCACCATTCTCTCTCTAGAGTTGTTTTACATATTGGAAAAATGTTATCACATCCCTGTCAGTCTTCTCTTCCCTAGACTAAACAAATCCAGTTCTTTCAATCTTTCCTCATAGGTTATTTTCAAAACCTCTTATCATTCCTGTAACTCTCTTCTAGTCCCTTTCCAGGCTGTCAAGATTTTTCTTAAACTGCACAATCAAAGCTGAACATAGCCAAGGCTCTACCAGGCTTGCATGAAAAGGAAAATTCACCCTTCATCATCTACCCACAACAGTGCTGCTAAATCTCTCCACAGCATTATTTGTCCTTTTTGAATGATATTATATCATTTATATCAGTCCATATCTTAATTTATATAAGTCGGTTCATATCTTAATTTCTAAAATATGTTTTCTCTTGCTAAGTATGTCCTGGTTTTGCATTACCTTTATATTTGCATTTACATCATTAACCTCTATGAGTTACACTAGTCTGTTGCATTCTGGTAGCTAATTTCAAATATCCAGGTATCAAAATCATTTGGAGTTCTCTTTTCTAAAATGTTGATAACTACCCAATGTGACCTCAGCAAATTTCGACTGCACACTTTGCATATGGTCCAAGACAGTAATTTAAGTATTGAGCACTTCCTGGCTCAGGGCAGACCCTGGCAGGACCCCATTTGACCTGTCCTCCCACCATGACAGGAAACTATCAACACATTTTTGAACCTGAATTTACAGAACGCTGTGCACCCATATAATGGCTACAAGAAACGCAACACATTACTTCACTATGATACAAAATCTTACCAAAATCAACATACATTGAATCTACTACTTTGTTTTTATTTATTAGGTCATCTTCCCTACAAAGAAATTGAACCTGTTTAACATGATTTGCTCTTCACAAATCCATATCTGCTGTTTCATGCTAAGTGCCTATTTTCTGAATGCTTGTAACAGCTAATTCTAGAAACTTTTGGGGTTATTGGAGTGAGTTTTATTATTGCATAATCCCACTGGTTCTCATTTTCCCCTATTTAAAAATAGACCCTATGTCTACCCTTCCCTGGGCCTCTGACTCTACTGTGGTCATCTATGAATTCTGAAAGATAATCTCTAATCATACTGAGACTGTTTCAGCTAGATCCCAAAGTACTCCAGGGTAGATTTCATCAGGCCCTGCTGAATTGAAGAACATCTAAATTATTTAAATTTTAGCCAGCATAGTCTTTTGCTATTTTAGATGATCCCCTTGTTAAAGCTTACTGAGTTAGTATACAATTGCAGTCAACCTCTTTTTGGAAGAAACAACCAAAAAAGGCATTGAAAACTTCATTCGCTGTGTCATTTGTTATTTCCTCTCTTTCCTTTTAAAGCAATGAAGTAACTATCCTAACATTTGTTGTTTTCATGTTTGCATTTATGTTTTTAAGGGTCTTTGACTCAGGGGCTGATTTATGGGGGGGTAAAGTAATGCAGGCACAGGATCTGTATTATCTAGAAACGCAGATGCCATGAACAGATGAGTTGCTGCATAATTTTTGGCTTTGTAAAAAGCTCAGGGACCTTTAAAAAAAAAGGCAACATTCCCTTGGAAATTAACAGAAGTCTAAACAGTATAAATACATGTGCAAATACTTCTGCTGTCTTTTAAGGAAGTTAATCAAGTAACTGGTACACTCAAGATTGTGTGTGCTTGTTCATGCATCTGTATATGACCTGATGAGCCAAAGTATATTTGAAAAGTAAATTCAAATTCTAATGTACACAATATATACTTTTCATCTAGCTGACCAAATGATCTTAAAATACATTTTCCCCAAAGATGGCAAATGAAAGGAAGATAATGACAAAAGTACACAATGCACTTTAAAAATCAAAATAATTCAAGTTTTTTCTTTTTTTTTTTTTAAGTGTAGCTATTGGCAAGAGATCCTTGGAAACCCTGTGAGTTTTATGCGGTTTGATGATCTTTTAATTAGAAATGGCTGAAATTTGAACTGAAGATTGCTGAATGCTGCGTCTGGATGGAAATGGGAGGCTTGCTTCTGCCTGACTTGCCATGTAAAACAGGCTCATGACCAAATTCTAATAAACCTGACTTAGAGTTGGAATGCCAAATAGCAAAGGATACAGCACTGACTAAACAGAATTTCTCCCCAAACTCAGACCAAAATGTAATTTGAACAGGGAAAGGGGTAAATGTTTCAGAAGCAGGTTGGAGGAATCAAGAAAGGAAGGACAGATACGGCTGGATCAATGGAGACTGGGAAAAAAAAAATGGAATTGAAAAATGGAGAGAATCAGGCAATTGCAGAAGCTCTGGAAAATATCTGTGACAAAAAAGCCCAGATGACAAAGATGATGAGAGAACCTACTCAAAATCCTGTAGGTGTCTAATTGTCCTTGAAGGTCTCACCCTAAATTCTTAACTGGCTTAAATGGATGTTGCTCAAGTGAGGGCAAACAGACTACTGATTTGAAAGGCAGTATTGCCAATTCCTTCAGGCAAGCTGAATCCTATAAATATGAAAGAAATCTGTCACTTAACTTTGCTTGCCTATAATGGCATGATGGAACATCTCCTGTCTCCTCTTTAAATCTTAGGCTCCACATATAGAAACCCAAGTGCAGAATGCCTGAAATCACTGCAATGCTCTGTGCACTTACAGGTATCCTTAAAGGAGATCCTGAGAACATTCCCTTGTAAGAACTGAGGCTCTTCATCTACTTCAAAACCATACCTGAAAGCAATAGGTTTACATCATACATATACATCTTAACACTTTTCCTCCTCTTTGAATTTCAGGTGTCATTTGATTAGCCCTGCAAAATCTTTCGGGTTGTATTTAGTCTGGAACAACATACACAGAATAGATTAAGAGTATGCAGGGTGAAGCAGATCACTGAACATGAGACAGATTTGCAGTTATACTAGACAGCCAATCTATTTAAGTCTTCTGTATTTCATTGTGATTTAACGTAATTAAAAAATGGATTTTTTTCAGTGTATTACTTGGAAATAGGATTTCCTTTTCATCTTGAAGGTTAATATTATTATTTAAAGGTGTTCCTGTTTTGGACAAAGGCCCTCAACATTTTTAGTTAAAACTCCACCTTGTCAAGAAATTTTAATTTCTAAAAATAATGCAGATCTTTTTTTGTTCACTTGATGCTGAAAGCCACAAAATACGCAAATTCCTGAAAATTCAAGGTTAGGGACTTGGTGAAAGCTAGTGGAAGTCTTAAAAATGTACAGAGCCAGAACATTGTAATTGTTTCTTCTGGAAATAGTAAACAAAAATATTAATTGCTAATTTCACATTGCCCTTTACATTATCCATTTAAAGGAGGCACTCATCAGGTCCATCTGCATCTTGTGAATTTCTTTACTCTTTTTTGCACCTATAAAATGCTCATACGTCCTTGCTGATTGCAATCCCTTCCTCCAAACAGAAAGTGAGATACTACGGAGAAGAACCTCAGATCTGTGTCCAAACTCTTGTGTGCGAAGACATTCCAGGAGGAGGCCCACGCGCACACACGGACAGCAGCCGCACCTTTCCAAGCGCCTTCGCTTCCCCTTTTTACGATGCTAGCACATGCCAAACTCCTGGATGTGGTCTGGGAAGATCCCAAGGTTGCAAACAGCCTAATGCAAAGCAAGCTGGGGACGGGGGCGGAAATACTACGACTTGCATGACAAAAGCAGAACTGCTATCCTGAAGCTTTTGATTTTAACCTTTTTACTACAGAAATCTGAAGATAAGTATCAGCAGCTGGACACTGAGTCAATCTTAGTCACAAGAGCCCGTGTAAATAATGAGATTTCTAAACAGTGAACTTATGTCAAACAGCTTTGTGCACGGGGGGCGGAGGGAAGGAAAGTTGTGCATTTGCTGGAGAAACTCTCGCTTCCCAAACCGTTTGCGGACATGTCTGAACAGGCCTGAACTTGCCCAAGGTTAAAGCCAAAACAGGAATTTCTGCCTTTTTCAGCTGGCCCCTCTGTTTAAATTGGAGTGGTGACATCAGCGGAAATGAAGGATTAGGGACGGAGAGAAAGAGGGGGAGCCTGAAGAGACTGAGACCTGCTAACTGCAGAGTGCTGCAGCTCCGCCGGCTTTCACAGATCAAATAACCCGGCTTTAACTTATGCATAAGCTGGCCCCTTCTCCAAGGGTGAACAAGAAATCCAGTCCCCATGTTCAATTCATGGGGCAAACGGAAGAGTGATTTGATTAATGCATGTAGACATATACGTGAGGGGAGGGATGGGAAGAAAGCAATGAGAAAGTGCTCTCTGGAGGCTCAGTATTAATTAAAGAGTGCTCTCTAATGAAATAACCATCTACAAAACTGCATTCCAATTATGAGATCTCTTGTAACAATTTTAGCATCTACCGCATATGCTCCTGGAGTTTTTCTGCATTAAGCCAGCCAAACTTCTTGCCCTCCCTCGGCCCCAGGGCTCTCCCATATGGATTCTCAAGCCTGCCTGCTCCCAGGATCACCTGAGGGGCCAGGGCATCTACAGGTGGACGTAGCCAGGCTTGGATAAAAGGAGGATGTTTATATTCATTGGAAACCAGGGGCTGATAATCAAAGACAAATGGGAATTAGTCTTGGTGAAAATCGGTGGGAACCACAGTTTTAGCTTAGCTGTCCTTTTTAAATGTGGCCTTTGTAGCACAAGGATTTACCCAGATTGTAGGAACTATAAGTTTATTAGTTTTCTCTTTATTAGGAAAGACCTTGGAGCCTCCTCATAACTTTAGACCTGTGGGTATAGCCCTACACCTGGCCACAACTTCTTCTTGAGAGCCCAATGTTCCACTTAAGAGCAGGGTCTCCCAAAATGGATCCCGTTTCAGGTCTTCCCCAGTCTAACATTAAAAAAGCTTATTTAATTGTTTCAATTTGATCAAATTCATTTTATTAGAGTGTCTAACATCTCCTGGGATTATGGTGGAATTAAGTTTTGCCTATACTGCAACATTTATTCTGGTACCTTGCAGCATGTGAGGTATTACAATGGGAGGGAACTAACCCAGCTCCATTTTTCCTTGCTGATCAGAAGAGGATACATATAAAATGCTTTTGGGGACTGGAAGACAAAACACACCCCTTTATCCAGAATACAGTTCCTGTGAAAGTTGTTCTGGCCTGAAAGGTTGGGCTTTTTGCAACGTTATTTTACTCAAGAGCTTTATAGTAATTGTTCTGATCAGCAATAAGTTCTTCTGTTTTCCCATTTTATGGGCATTATGTAAAGCAAAAGGACAATGAAGTAAAATGGATTTTGTCAAAGCCACCAAACCATTACAAAAGAAGATTCATTGCATAATGGATGCCCTGTTCCCCATTGGGACAGAAAAATACCCTGGCTACAGCATATTTATTTTGTTTTGTGTGTTTGATATCTGATGCCTACCAGAAGGATTTGTAAAGAAACCTAAAAGGCATTTAGGCTCCCAATTTAATGAGATTTTAGCATTTACTTCTGCTGGAAATGTTTGAATATAATATGCTACAGACCAAACACACTACAGAGTTTTAATCACCTCCAAAGTCTGATACCTTCAACAACAACACATTGAAAAACAGTAGAAAATTAGGAAGCTGGAGGCATCAGAATGCAAATGAATCCTTCCATGCCCTGACTTCCCAGACTTTCCAAAGCATTGCAGATTATTAATTCTCAATGATTACAACTGGGGCAGCAATTACTGAAGACTTCAGAAAGTCAGCTCTCAGCTTAATTTTTTTTTTCCATATACTAGTACATGGCTTGAAGATGTGATGGCTGCAAAAGCTCATTTGAGGACCCTGAAAATTCCAGAAACAGATTTTAAAATGAACAGTCAGCTGGTAAGCTTTGAGACTCTTCTGTAAGGCTCAGTAAAGGCAAAGAAAACCCCAAACCAACCAACCAAACCAAAAAACAAAGGTCAGTGGGTGACAGTGAAAGAGAAAATACAAACGGGCTTTCTAAAATGACTACAGCTCTATGGCATTAACTGGGAACACCAGAACCCACTCGGTGCCTGACTCCACTACCTTTTACTCTCGTGGAGCAGTCACGTTATGAATCAGCTTGCCTCTGGAGTCAGCTGTTATTTCATTTCACTGGAGGGAAAGAACAGAATCAAGCCAGTAAATACTATCGCATTTATACATAGATTTTGTTATGTTACATGAGAAATAGTAGCATAGGACTGCTGGGAGCTTTCAGACTGATAAAGCTGTTATCATATTTCTGTTTTTCACTGGGGAACAGCAGCACCAAGAGATCAAGGTCATGTTTAGTAGTGAGAGCTTAAAGGGTATTTTAAAGATGTATAAGTTTAAGCATATGTTTAAGTGTTTATCTAAACTAGAGACTCTGCAAATGGCCTAAGACAATACAGATCAAGCAAAATCCATGGCAGTGAGCACCAATGAGTCCCAAGCAGCAGTTCAAGGCCGTAATTGCAAAACCATCAACTCTTTGCAGTGATAGCTCTATTAACATCATCTCAATTTTTTTGTCCCTAAAGAACACTTATGCCCCTTATAGCCCATCTAGCAAAGGAAAACAAGGAGATACCAGTTCCAAGTTCCTCTCCATTTCTTATCTAAATACAGCCTCTTATTTCATTAAGAGTGTCACACTGTCCTAAGCCTCTCATTTGAGCAGGAGATGAGAGTTTTACCTGAAGTGCTTCAGTAACTCTCCTAGACAAGTCCAAAGCTCTCGAGACTAGTATTAAATGCACTAGGTTTTTCTTCTGCATTACTCAGATCCTTCAAGAAGTCAGAGTGAGAAATGAATATGCATTCTATATGTCAGCTGGTTATATCAAAGCCTATCTGTGTCTAATTAAAGAAAATAATCTGCCTATATGAAGTTAACAGGAAAGCTCTAAACAGATGTTGATTAAAGAGTGCCTCTGTAGAGTACTTTTTGAGAGGTCATTTTACTGAGTTTAGTTGAGATGGATGAAGGTGAGGTATTTGGCAGTGAATTGCATCTTTGAAGTGAATGATGAAATCAAGTTTTAGCATGGAAGCACAGAGGTTGCAGTGACATTCATCTGTAGGGGAGGCAAATGGAATTATTACGAGACGGACAAACTAATTCATGTGAGCAAAGACTGTTTCAAGTGAAGAGTCACTTTAAAGTTACATATAAAAGTTAGTCTGAGTCGTGGAAGAGAAAATTAGTGAACTTTTGGCTGGAAACCCAATTTTCACTGAAACTCTTTTAAACAATGAGCCTTCAGATTAAATTCTTCCTTACCTCTTAGCAACATTACAGTGAATATATCCCATTAAAAACTTCTTCACAGCCTTGAGTGTGCTATTAAAAGTCAATCAGTTGGACAGAAAAGAATCTTCTTTTTTCCTTATCTCCCCAAAAATACTGGCAGTGAAAAAGCAAGCAAAGTTATTAGCCTAAATGATTTGCAGAGGGTGGGCTCTGCCTTCCGATGCTGAAAACACTACAGTCCTGCTGAGCAGAGAATTTGGTCCATGTATTGAAACCCTCACGGAGATTATGCCTGAGATGGAACAAAGGAAATGCCACAAGTTCCTCTTTCTCGAATAATGTTTGCGATCTTCATGACAATCCCAATAGATTTATTATGTCTCTGAAAACATCCTACTACGCTTTATAACTCCTTCTGGAATAGCCACAATTTACTGGTAGACAGAAACCATTAGGTGAATACGGTCCTTTCCCTTTCTCTTTTGTTGAAATAAACAAAAATCCAATGTTAACAGAGAGCTGCAGATAGGAACTCTGCTGAGTGTTTGACTGTAAATGAAACCCTCAGTAGCTTATTGCTTGGAAGTGAGAGCAGAGGTTGAAAAGTAAGTGCACTTTGTCCAGGGCAGAGCATTGCTAAAATAATTTCTGACATCCTGTGCCAAAGCACTGTAGTCAACAGACTTGGCTAATCCACCCTAATAAATGAAAAAGTTATAAAAATAAACATCTTCAAAAGCAGCTGGGAGCTGGCCAACATGAACAATCAGAAGGAAGCCACGCTGCACTCCCCGAACCCTGAAAATAGTCAACACTAAAAATTACCTTTCCTACGATATTTCTAACAAGCCTGGACTGACCCTGCTGGCCATCAAGCCATGGCCACTTGTGAGTAGACTATTCCCTGCTCAAAAGGATTATCAGTGGCTACCAGCAGTACAACTGGGATATTTCCACAATTTCCATCATCTAAATGACTACCCACCCTGTAAGGGATCCCATACCAAAATTGCTCTAGAAGACTTTGTTTGGCATTGCCGTTGCCTCTTCACAGAAATAGAGGTAGGTACAACAAGAATTGACACTGGAAACAACCTACCTCTCATATTTCTATGCTGTCTACTGAATTATTTCACAAAGTGCAGAGAATAAAACTATAATGCAACTCTTCTGGGCAGCTCAACTTACTTCAAATCATATTTCATTAAGTAGAGAAAAAATGTGGTGGGGAGAATCATATAGGGGAGAGTAGTGAAATAGATAATATATCTAAAAACTGTCCTTTCCTTTGGCCCACTTCCCATGGAAGTTTTCAGTCTGCTTTATTTGGTATTGTTAATCTCAGAGATGTCAGTGGACTTCTTTGCAACTTCTAGAAGAAGCCAGGAAATAAAGATGCAAGTATTTTAATGAAATCCTTGAATATATATACATATATATAAATGCATATATATATAGTCATGGCTTAATGTCTAGACTCTTTCTTGGAATTAAGGCTCTGGCTCATTTTCCTTTTTTTCTCCAAAGTGCTGTCCTGCATGACTGCAAGGCTTGAAAAGCCAGCATCTGAAGCTACATTCTATGGTTTCTCTAAATTTATACCTTACTTTCAAATTTTATATTGCAGGGTTATGTTATGAAATAGGTGTAAACACAAAGATAAAAGGATATTTCAGTCACCATTGATTTTATACATTTCTGACTTGCTCTGTTTTTTGTGAATCTTCAAAATATCACAGGCCAGCAACTGATTTACATCTCACAACTAGGCTTTCATTTCTTAAGTTATTTTATGTATCTTTTCATAGAAGATTAAATTGCCATTCTCCACACAGTATTGCTAATATTAGACTCATTCCAACTTTACACCTGGTGCACTTTGACTTGGTTCCATTATTACCACTTGACTTCAGTATATGACATGCTGTTGACCTCTGCGTTATCAGAACATCATTAGCTTCACTGTAGTCCTCCTAATACAAAGCTGTGCTTTAGCTCACTGTTGAACTGGTTTTGCAGATACTTATTACCATTTTGGTTCAAGAGAGTTTGCTCTTTCCTCAAGCATTAACTTCTGCTTAAAGTCTTCAGAGACAAGGACGCACGCAAACCTAGGCCATGCCTTAGCGCCAGGAAACAACTGTGATTGCTCAAGGAAGTTACATGATCAACAGCCCTTGTGTCCCTACTCATCTGCCCAGTCCTCTGTTCTTCAGCCACCACCCCCAAGTACAAAGCCAAAATATAAGGTCATGGTGGTGCTCGTAGATAGCACCATTTACCAGTATTACCCATTTATATTTGGAAACAAAAACTTCATCTTCCCTCACCGATCTGGAACGAGGTCCAAACTCACATCTCCGTAACCTCAGTAATGCTACCACAACACACTTCACTTATCCATACCGAGGTCCTCCCCATCCTGTCTGCAGAGGAACTGCTAACACACTGCTGGTGCACTTCTACCAGAATAACTTGTCCTGCAAAAGAGTTTTATAGATGTTAGCAACTGTGGTGTCACTGCATCCATAATAGCAGCATGCAGTGATTTAACTACAAGAGGTTCCAAACTATTCTTCTCTATTTTAACTACAGCTTCTAAGTTGACAGTAGGGAACAAAGCCATGGCAGCAATGGCAGAACACTTGTCAGGCAGCTCTAAATCTGGGATGCATTAAACATGGCTGGAGAGGGCTTATTTATTAATTGATAGTATAAGTTCACAGAGTTTTTGTCTATTAATTCATAGAGTTGTTAGTCTCAGCTAGAAAGGGCATGAGATCATCTAGAGAGAGAGTGGAGTATCTAAGTCTGGGATGAAAATGAGGGGCTTACATTTAGAGAAAAATTGGGTTAGCTTTGGGGAGGTACATGTGCCCTGACATGGCTGTTTTATTCTTTCTGTTTATCATCACTAGCAGCAGCAAAACTTTGCAGAGGTTTTACAGACATTATGTCTCCCCTTAGTCATGGATTCTTATCAAGAGTATTAACACTGAAATGATATTATCAATGAAGAAAGGCCAGCTCGTTATTTTCCTCCTATAATGCCCTGCTTGAGGTGAGCCCAAGTGACAGGATGGAGCCCTCGGAGCACAGGGATCATTTATTAAATCTCCAAAGCTTCGCATCCTTACATCACTTCTTTAAAGGAGGCACGAGGCAGGAACTAATATATGCATGTCTTAGCACAGTATGTAATGCAGTGAAGTCCTGACCTTGTTCAAAGTTACTAAGTGCTATTAATATATATAATGGAAATAAATATTAGTCTCATTTTGCAGATCGAGCAACTTGAGACAGAAGACCCTGGTGTGATTTGTCAGGACTGACATACCCCCAGGTATCTTGACAATTCCTTTTATCCTAAGCTCCTAAGTTCATTCCTATCCATTGTATGGCTCCTGGAGGAGAAAAAAAAAAAGAAAGAAAAAAAAGAAAGAAAAAGACCATCTCTAAAAATGCTCTTGCTTTATCAGCAGAAAGAGGGTGATAACAAAAACAGCTCAGGCCAGACAAAAGCTAATTGAAGCATATGAGCTCAAGCAGACACGTAGATACCTTAAAATAGCCCAGCAAGACCAAAGGATGAATCTTCTTTGAAGACTGGAATACCCAGACAAGAAACTGGCAGTCAGGCTTGAAGTGACCCAAGATAAGGCATTTCCTGCAAGGTCAACCACCTGCTTGAAATCTTCTGAAAGGACAATGTGGTCCACTGTGCTGAGAGCTGCGGTGAAGAACTCACCTAAACCACCCTCCTGCATGAGATGATTGCATAAGCTTTCCAGTGGGCAGTCCGAGTCCTACCATACTCTTGCCTTAGAGCCAGCCTCAAATATATGTATGAGATCATGGATACGGAGGTGCTATTGATGCTGCACTGAAGTGACCTTCTCTAGAACCTTGAATATAAATGGAAAACACCGTAGGCGACCAGACAAAAATTTGACACATTGCCTGGAGAGAGAACAGACTGTTTCAGTGCCTGAAAGAGGAATGCTGCATGGCAGTAAGTAATAGGTAGCATGCATTAAACAGAATCTATTTGGACACAGATCTGGGGGATAAGTTTCCAGTGTGACATTGAATTCTTCAGGCACTGTGGTAGGCTTAGCTTCTTAAAGGAAATTTGCTCAGAGGAATATAAGCCATTTCCAAGCATGAACAGAGTACATTAAAGCTCTGACTCAGGCTTTGATTCAGGAAAGCACTTAAGCATCCTTCTTGTAAAGGGATACTTCTCAGTGTTTGGACTTTGGAAAGGAAGGGGTACTGTGGCCTGCCTGGCCCAACTCTATATAAAAGAGCATAAAATAAACCTCAAGCTAATGTAATTAAGGAAGAATCTTTCATGGGGGACATATTTATTCCATTACTGCCCACTGCAGCAGTTATTGCACCTAGGACTGGCCTTTCCCAGGAATAACACAATGACTAGACAGGAGAATGGCCCATTTTGATAAAAACATTGTCTAAAATATTTAAGACAAAGAAATACTAATGTTTTTCAGTGTGAATTAGAAAATCACAGCACTACTTTTCAGCTGTGATGGGTTTGCACTGGTTTATCATTTGGCACTGAAGAAAATGGAGAAAGGAAGAACATAGCACAAATGAAAATGTTTCTGTGGGCAATAGCTCCTCAAGGTACCAGGAAATTTTGCACACGAGAGAAGTCCAAACCAGAAGAAAAAAAAAGCAAAAAAGAAAACAACAACAGAAAGTAACCCTTGTTTCACAGCTGGTTACATTCTCTGGGAAAAGGCTACGAAGGATCTCACCAAAATTTACCTTTTCAAAATTGTGCCAAAAATATCAAAACTTAAAAAGAAAAAAATATATATTAATCTTTACTGTAAAAACATCAAAGATATAAAAAAAATCTAAATCACGAACTCGTTCACTTTACAAGGAAAATTAATTTATAAATCCATGGCACTTTATTTCATGATGCACTAATAAATGTAGCGCATTTTGCAATAATAATAAAGTCAAGGCAATGTGAGATCTCTGTGCTATAACTTGGCTGTTAAATCTTTTCTTGAAAGTGCTGTGAGTTTGCCAGAATGTTTGGTGAGAGATGTCAGGGTTGCAAATAGAAAAGGAATTAAGCAAGTTTTGTTATATACTACAGTCCCTTTTTCTAATTTTTTTGCTACATTTTTTTGTCCAAGCACTTTGTAAGGATTTTACAATTTTACATATTTTAAAAACAATTGACATTAATAATTTACATATTTTAAAAATAATTGACATTAATAATCTTATTTTAGGACCACTGAAGTTTTAGCTCAAATTGCAGGTTGGATTTGATACTGCTCTAGACTAAATTTCCATGAATCTCTGCCCCTTCAAAACATTCCACAGAATACAGCCATTATATTCAATATAGTGAAACAAGATGGATAAAGTAGGAAAATTGTTTCTTTTCAGATGAGAAAACTAAATTTCAGTGACACAGCCAGGGTTACATGAGGAGTTAACAGCAGAATTAGTGTTACTCCTATTTCAGTGCATTAATGATGCAATCATCCTTCCTTGCCCGTTAGCTCTCCTAATAATTACAGCCCATAATGACGCACGTTTTAAGAGTATAGACAAGCACAAGGCTGATATCATGTAAAGTGATCTGTTGTGTAACTGCATCATCTGTCTTGAAGTCTGTCCATCTAGGGTTGGATTCAGAGCGTGACCACGCTAGCTGTGGATGAGGAACACCCAGCAAAACTCCTGCAGTTTATTTCCAGCCTCATCCAAGCACAGTTTCCTTCCCAGCACATAGTTCCTAAAGCAGCAGACACAAATAGGCAGTGTAAGGCTGCCATTTGGGACAGTGACACAAAGTCACAGCAGTCAGTGGATACCTTTGCACGGAGATGAAGAGCAGGAGATGAAGAGCACAAGATTCAGCCATGGGCAGCAAAGTGTTGAGACTGAGCTGATACAGGAGCTGGTCTCTATCTGTTTTATTTCAGATCTCTGTCTTCATCCTTGTATGACTGAAATTATTTTTGGGCCTGGCTGCACAACAAGGGCATTTTGGCTTTGAGCTCCCAAGGCTGTCTATTCCCTATCTTTAAATTGATATGGAAAGAGATGGCAGTACAAGTGAAGGTGATGTACTGCTCTATGAACAGGGGGATCTATTTACACTAGAGAGAACACTTCTAGACACTATCTACCTGCCGGTAAGAAGTGTCAGCTTAACAGTTCTTCTCAAGTCACAAAAACAAATAATCCTTCTCATTCGCCATGACCTTGGGCTTTCCAAAATACCCTGCAAAAACAGGTAGCAGCCAATATAGCGCAGAGGGCCACACAGCATCTTGAACTCCTATCAACCCCTTCCTGCCAGGGTTATATGCCACAACCGATGGCTCAAACTCCCAAAAGCTCCATTTTCAGAGCTGAAGGAGGCCATGAAGGCTACGAACTATATGAGGACTATGATGACGATAGAAACTTCTTCGAACAAGTCAAAGGTATGAGGACCATCCTGGGAAAGGCATGAGCCTAAGATCATGCCCCTAATGTCAAAGAAAACTCTCTTGGTTCATCTGTCAATTCTCACATCCTCATTTCTTTGTATTTTCCAAAGCTCTATAAAATAAGTCCCGATTTTCGTTATTTATTTATTTGGGTCGCTGTGTATCACAGTGACACATTGAGAAACTGACATCTGCAATTTTCACATGTCAGAGTGACTGTAACTTGAACTGACAAAATAAATTGCTGTTCGCACACTCCCACTGACTTTGTTATGTCCCTGAAGCCTTAGGCCTATTTTTTCAATTAAGATCCCCCCTTCTGCCATCCCCCTCTTCCTCCTGCAGAAGCGCAATGAATGGCTGGCAGGAGGGAACGTGACTTCCACAGCTGGCAGCAGTTGACTGAGGAAAGCCATGGTGTTGCTGATACAGACAGCACGTAATTCCCCTTGGCTTTTCAGGAAAAGGGAAACGTCCTTCAACAAGCTAATGCTACCAAACTGCTCGGTGTGTTCAACAGCTCAAGGTGCAGCAGACAACAGGCCTATGCCCATTTGCTCTAGCTTACAGGCTCAGGCTTCTGGCTCAAAATTTTGAGAAAGGAGTTGAGCAGAGATGTAGCACAGTTCAGTGAAAAATAACACGAATCTAGGGGAATTTTGGATGAACATGCCACACCCTGGGAACAATGGATATTAAAATTTCAGGTAGCAGGATATCTGATCTGCTGCATGGTTCAGCAAGGGAAATAAACCCAAAGAGCTGACAACTCCCTAAGCTTTGGCTCACGAACAGTTCCCCCATCTCTCTCATGTTCAATTTCATACTAGCAAACCTGTGCTGTCACCTCACTTCCATTTCTGACCTTCATTCCTTCTTGTGCTGTCACTACGAACATGGAAAACATTCCCTTCTCTGCAGTAACACAAGCCAAATAAAGAAAGCTGGAACTATTTCAAATAGCAGGACCATTAAAGCTCGTGAACTATCACTGCTCGACTTCCTTATTCCTGTGACAACTATACCCTGGCTGAGCCCTAGAATTGGGTCCCAAGCCTTTTCCTTTGCTTGGTAAAATGAATCACATGCTCCTGAGTGCTACAGAAGGAAAGCATATTCTGTTTAATGGTCCAGGTTGATCCAAGTTGTTCCCTCACTTGGTAAGCCTTTCCATATATTTGGAATGAATTTGGAGCAACAAAACTGCATGTGGCTTGCACAAATAATTTACACACTTCCAAATTCCTTCCTGCTTTCATGTGTGATACTACATATTTATCCAACAACATGATAGGGAAATTCAGTGGGAGGGGAGGGAGGGAAGAAAACACCATCTTCTGATGCACTGGCCATTCCAGAAGGAGTACTATTCAACCGCAAGAACTAGTCATATGCATGAACAATTCTGTATTTCTATGGGCAGAACCATGAAGATGAACTCAATTATCTAACAACAGGCACTTAAAGGAAATCATCAATTCAGGGATGTATCTGGGTGTCTTGTGGCCTAGGAAGTTATGTGAACACCACATAATTAGATTACAAAGTGCATTTAGAGACTTTAAGGTTTGTGGTAGCAGCTGTCTCAAAATTTCTGCTTCTGGGCTAGATGACTACAAAGAAGAAGAGCATGGTTTTGTCTATCCCAGATGAATAGTGAATGATACAGCAATGAAAAGAGGGGGAAAGAAGAGGAAGGAAGCCTAAAGCTACCATAGAAAAGAACTCCAAAGGACTGATGTACACAATACACAACACGAATTAACAAAATTTAACTAATTGAATTATTTAATTAACTACATGAGAATAGTTATTGTGTTTCCTTATTGTCATCCTTAAATGATACAGTTAAAAGCAGAGTCAAATCAAAGGTCTCAATAGCTGAGACCTCCCCTTAGCACAGAACACATTTTCCAAGCTCAGGAGTACTTGCTTTTAATCTCAGCCCAGTTCACCACCCCAGGATTCCTTTGCTGTCAGCTTCTGGTAAGCCTTTTAGAGCCCACACAGGAGTCTTAAAATTTACTTCAATTTCAGTCCAATATTTAAAAGCATTTTGGAGGAAATATGAGGAAATAATAGGAGAAATTTTCTTTCTATAGAAAATTCCAGGCTTACACTTTTTTTTTTATCCATAGAACCACAGATCCCTAGAACATTAATATTAAATTCTGAGCAACTCTTCCTCCTATTACTTAATCTCAAGATCCTAACCTGTACCTGCTACTAGCCAAAGAGGGATGATCACATGCTTCTCCAAATCCCATTCTTGGATATTCTCACAGCCTGTCAGATGTGCGTATGTGCACACATCGACACACTCCGCTCTGATTCTGCTCTAATTTCCACAAGAACAAATGTGAACAAACTCTTTTCAACCAACCGCATCTTCATTTTAAATAGAAGGAATTAGAGATCAGCATTAAGATACAAGTCACTTTTTGGGAGTGGTAAAAGGTAAAGAAAGAGAAACCAGAGTTTGTGATTCCATTCAACAGTAGGCTGCAAGTCCAAACCGCAGTGATTCACCAGCTTTGCTCAGCAAGCCCCTTCAGCAGAAGTAGAGCTATCCCACTAACAGGGGATTTCAAAAGAATCCAGCAAGGCTAAGGCTGCCCAAAGATGCTGATCAGCCTGCAGCAATACGTGCTAGGAATGGCCTTTACCAGCACATATCCACCAAATGAGACCGCACAGTGCTCCCCAGGATGGAGGATGTTTTTCTTTCATTTCATCTCCATAGATTCTGCTAAAACATGTTAGTCCTTCACCAGGTCTCCTAGAGCAGAACTGATTGCAGAACACACAAGAACTGCAAGGTGAGTGAAAGCATTGCATTAAGTATAATCTTATACGTAGGGAGGTACCACAGCAGTCTCAGAAAAGCCCATGAATCCCCCAAAGCTGTGATTTCAACAGTAAGTAATGGTGGCCTGAACATTCATCTGGAAATGTGCAGTGCACAGAATTCTTTATTTGTAATCTGTCTTTTTCATAAGGTTCACTACTTCTTTCAGGTTGGGAGAAAAAAAAACGTCCCAAGAACACAGGAATCACTACTCTGATCACCCCAGTGATGCATCTCCTTCAGCAACTTGCCTGATTGAGCCAGCACCAGCTGCTTCAGTGCTAAATACAAAACTCCACAGTATGCAATTATGAAATAACCTTGTTGAGGGGAGTTTTCTTCCTCCTCCCATACTAACCCCTATTATTTAGCACTTGACTTATACCCAGAAGTATGTAAAACCCAGTAGGATACACCCCTCTCTAAAATTATCCTAACATAATTGGATGTTCTCATTAGCCTTACAAATTTCTTCCATGTCTAAGGTGGTCAATCATTCCATTAATCGAAATGCCAACTGCTCATTTACATGGCAGAGGCAGAATATTCACAATATTTAATAAATACTTGATGTTTATACTCTACCAAACCTCCCAATCCCAGCCTAGCCATGCTTTACACACAGCAAGAAACTGTTTCTGCTGGTGCAGGAACACCAGCTGCCCAGTATGAACTGCAAAGCAGTATTGCCTGTGTTAGGAAAGGGCTGCCCCATTTATCCATCTTGGATAGATGGATAAATGTTTTGGGCAAGGTTAATTGTAGTAGAATGATGAAGACCTATAGTAGAATGAAGACCTGAACCAAGGTCAATGTTTCCCAATCTATCCAGACCATCAGCATTTTCACATGCTTTTATGGCCTGCTCACCATGGTCTTTCAGATCATGGTGGAAAGAAGCTCCAGCAGCCTAAAGATTGTTGATCTGTGAGAGAAGCCCAAGACTGACATGCTGAGGTAAATGGGGATAAGTTTATGAACACTTAGCTAAGCAAACATAGCTGAAAACACTAGTAACTTTTTAGAGGAAAAAGCCATTCACAGAGGAAATGAACACGTCCAGTATACCAGACATATATATTTTATATACACACACACACGTCCTAGCCTTGTCAACCAGATGAAAATAGTCTAAGCAAAACCATATGATGTTTTTCTCTGCTGTCATGTAGCCGTTAATGTTGATGAAAAGTTTTCACATCTTTCCCTGTTCTCAAGAAAACAACAAAGTTAGGGCAAGGGTTTTTCTCTTGCCTGGGGAAAGACACTAGGAATTATCTTCCATTTACATGACACACACACACAAAATGCAGCAAACATTTTTAAGTTTTCTGAGTAAAAACTATTCTTTTGTTTAACCTGCTTTTCATTCCTTCCCTTACCCAGAGGTAAAACTATTTTCACTTTCTTTCCAAAATAATAAGGTTTTCCTTTGCTGACCTGGTGTTTCCCAATTCTGAACAGGACTTGTTTACACTGATCCCTCCAATTAGAAAAGCTGCTCTTGCCTGGTTTACATATCAATTGTAGAGAGAAAAGAGCAATGGACACAAGCAAAATAGTAAACTAGAACGGAGCCATTAGCAATTCAGCAGTTGTATATAAACCACAGAGCAGAGACTGAGCAAAAATCAGACCCTTCGCTGTATTTCATGCCGTACTCATGCACAAGAATGGCAAGCTCCCTGAGACAAGGACTCATACATAATAAAAAAGATGAGTCAATAAAACAGTGAAGCACATCATAATCTGCAGTGAACAGTATCTCCCAGTAATAAATTTGGTACCATATTTGGTGCTAAATAGGGTCTCAAAAGATCTAAGGGGTTTTAATATTGTGCTACTTCAGAATGAACAGAGAAGCAAACAGCTTTAAACACCCTGCTCCAGGTCTTCCCACCTGCAGGATAAAAGGCTGAATATTGAAGCAGGTAAGACCTGGAAAGTACAAGGAAAATCTTGGGTGCGTGCTCAAATCACCTTCCCTCTTTATAAAGAGATAAACTAATTACTCTCAAAACTTTGTTTAGTTTCAGACCTTTGTTTGGAGATTTAGCTTTCTTTGTTACAGCTTATCCTTCTTTCAGAGCACTAAGTTTAGCCAAATTTGAGTCTGCACAGAAACCAAGGGAAAAGTCATTGTGGTGGAGAGGGGAATCGGTTTTCTTCAGGGTCTGAACACACAAACTGTGAGGTGACACCATCACCTTGTCACAGCTCTAAAACCTACATCACATGCCAAAGGCAGGAGGAGAGCAAAGCAACAGCTCTGAGCAGCTCAAAAATCTTTGCAGACGTTGGATCAGCTGGAACTCTCCATGACCATAACATAACAGATGTCATGTTCCTTCCATCAAAACTAAAGGCCTGCAAGTTGAAAGGAAGACTCTTCCTTGCATATCAAGGATCTAAATACAATTTGAAGGTGGCTGTACAATGTATATATTTATATATATATATTTTTTTTTAAGTCTCCCACCTTCTCGACACCTCACTGAACACCAGAGATGCTTTCCCTTTAATCTGCAATGCCACCTTGTGGCTATAAACAATGAGAACATTCAAAAAACACACTTAAAATACTAGCTCAGATTAACCATGTAGGAAAGTACCACATCTGCAGGCCAAACACCTGATGCAGAAAGGCAAGAGCTATCTATGAATGCCTGCACTTTTGAAGCCAGTTGATGATCTGCATGAGTTCATGTGAACTGAACTCATAACAACATATAGACAAGAGACTTATCGTAAGGTCCAGGGAAGGCCAATTTCACTGCGTCCTGTCCCTTTGCTCTCTCAGGAGGAAGGTGGAGGGAAATGGTTGCAAACTTCACCCAGGGCCCTTCTATCCTATTCCTGGTTCCCTCTCTAATTTTCTGCATGCATGCAAACATTGTCCCAGCACCTTAGGCACATGCAGATGGAAATCTTCCCACTTACACACTGGCTGCTTCTTGCAGCAGTGCCTGGGGCACCTTCCCATCAAGGATTTACAAGTCCTTTCAAGAAGGACAGCCTGAGGCAACCCAGTGTTTGGCCCAGGTGGAGCCATCTTCCTACCAAAGGACGGTGCTGATAAATGATATCCCTTAACTATTGAACAAATGTTTTCAGCTTCTCTTGAAAAAAAAGCAATCAATCCAGCCACAGCCTTTAGTAGTGTGCTAAAAGAAAAAAAGAAAAAAGAAAAAAACCAAACACAACCCTCAGCTCTCAGTCCTTCACAGCCCTCCTAGAAGAACACTGTGCCACCAAACCCGATGGATTCTTCCCTCCTGCCTTTCCTGTCAAGACAGACTGAGGTACACCCATTTCTTTAGGAAAATCAGCCTTCATCAGTAGCTCCTGCAGCCTGAGAGGAAATGAAATCTCCACAGTCTACTTTCTTGCTTTCTACTGAGAGATGCACAGAGGTTCCTCCAGCCTGCGAAAACTAGTTTAAGTCAAGACGGTGGTAGATGTTAACCTGTGCAGGACCTGGTGACTAAAAGCCTAGTATAGGTCAGCAGTTTTCATTTGAAGGCCTCAAACACTTTTGAAATAATTTCGCATGTCTCAAAGTGCCCCTTTGAGTAGACAAGTACACTTCCCATCTCGCAGCTTGGCAAGTCAAGGCATATAAATCCTAAACCCTTCCGGGTAGGGAGTAACAGCCCTGCTATGCACAAAAATTATTGTATTTTTAAGCTTTAAAATACGATTCTCTCAGGCAAATTAGGAGCAGCTGTCCCTCCCTGGGACAAGCTGACTTCTCACAATTATTTGGCATTTATAATGCTCTTGTCCTTTGGCCATTAGGCTTGGTTTGCAATTAGGCCTGATTTTAAGGCTGAATAACCAGCCTATTGCTCTGGATCGCTGGGCATGAGAGGTAGTAGAAGACAAAATTTATTACAGTGCAAGTCAACATGTTTGCAGATGCTTGATGGAAAAGGCTTCACGTCAACGCTACCAGAGATGCCTATAGGTTTTTTTGCCCACTCCTTGCACGCTGTGGAGCTGCTTGCACCTGGTTGTGGCCTACTGGGGACACACAACAAGGCTACACAAGCCCGTGTGGGACCTGCGCCAAGGCAGGGACGCCCCAGGGCTCTGCGGCTCGTGGGGGACCTTCTCCAGGGCAATGGAAGAAGGAAGCAGCAGAGAGGGATTTGCTGGGTGCTCTCCCCAATGTCCTGGGGCACCCATAGCGCCAGGAAAGGGAGGGAGCATCCCCTGTGGCCAAAGCAAGAGGAGCAGGGACTAAAAAAGGGGCAGGAGAGGTGTGTGACCAAAATTTAGCCTGGGGAAGGGAGGATAGGAGAGGCGTTTCCCTAAGCGCTTCTTTAATTGTTGAAGTCTTCTTTGTTTCTCAATACCCAAATCAATAATAAAAAGTTAATTTAATTTACCGCAAATTAATATAAAGTGAAATTCCCCGAGACTGGTTGTCAGCCCTCCTGAAAGAAATTAAGATCTTAGATGGACTAAGACGGTGTTTCTGTAACGTACTTACGAACGTCACATCTTTAGCCAAAGACCTAACTTCAAGTCTAGATACATAAATCTACTACTGCTTCTGTGTCCACCAGCCCTATTATATGTTGCACAAGGAAGTTAGATGTGTTTCACAAGATTTTTGATGTATTATTCTTCTGCTCATTATCTCATTTAAAAGAGGTTGTTAGGTTACTTGTTCATGTTCATTACTTTTCCAGAAACTGATTTTAAGATGATAGTTGTATAGTTCCCCAGCTGCTGCTCCTCATTTTTAAGGATACTGCCTGCATTAGCTTTCCCCAGGCTTTTGATTCACTCCTTCACAAGCTAACCCCATGTGCAAAATTAAGTTCATTATTCCAACCTATTTGGAAACACCTGAATTGTCCAAGTTGGCCATAAATCTATTTTCACCTATCTGGGTTGGGGTCTTACTACTTTAAAACTACTCCAAATTTTAGAAATAGTCTAATTACTGTTGAACTTCATCAGAAGACATTGAACTTCTACCTTCTCCGTGTTGATACATATATTGATAGCTTTCCATCCTCACTGTATAGCAAACTAGCCCCTTAAAACAGTGATGCCGAATGATATCTAGTTATTGTCAGTGGCTCTAAACATTACATCTTTCTTTAGTTCCCTGGCCTTCCTGATTTTGTCTATGCTCCTGCTATACTTCTCACTCTTGGTAGGCTGACCTAGTTTCGTCTTTTTGCATGCTTTTTTTGGGGATTTGAGGTCAATGAAGAAATTCTTGATCAAACCACACTGGTCTCCTGCTCCAGTTTCTGAATGGGACTGCTTGAACTTGCAGCCTTAAGACTTCCTAAGGATCCGCCACCTTTCTTTAAACTCTCACAAGATCTTTTCTACCAGTTCTCAGAGTCTATTTAAGTGTGATTTTTCACTATCTAAAATACATTAATTTTTCTTTTAAACCCTTTTTAAAGGGCATATAATCAATCTTTAAATAAATATCTTAAGAACAATTAATTTACATTTACATATTTACATATAATATATGCTTTATAAAATACAAGAAATAGGAGAATAGAAAAAGATTTAAGTAAAAGTAGTAAGTAATCATTTATACATCTATCTCATATCATGCAAGTTTTAGCACTGGTATTTGAAACAACCCATGCAAGCACAGAGGAGAAAAAGATCCATAAGTAATTGATCTAATTAATCAATTCACCAATGTCACCCTTGTTGAGCACCTTAGCAGCTGGAAGTGGGGTGCGCAGGGAATTTTAACAATGCACACACTGCATATTTGCTAGGCTTCAAGATACAATGAAAATGAAGATCTTTACCTACAACAATGAAAAAAAAAAGGCAAGAACACACAAAAAAGTGAATCTATATTAGGTTCTCACACTGGGAATCAGAATAGCTGTAGTCTTTCTCAAATTCTTCAGTGACAATACTGAACCATGAGAATAGTTTGAATGCTCATTACATCTGCCTACTGTGATACAAATAACTCCACAAAGTGTAATGTAACAGGCAATCACACACACATTACCTGGAATCTGCCATGAGGCTGCATGCAAAGAAACAAAAAAGAGCTGGGTAAATTCTAGTATACAAGGTGGGGACTTCTGCGGTCTGGAAAAGTAGCCCTATCTGCCCTATCCGTTCCCTTTCTCACCAGTCTCACAGACACTCGTCACTTGTGGCACCAAAGCAAATTTTGCCTCTATTTGATGCTAAGCTCAAGTCTTCCCATCTGCCTTGCTTTTAGGCTCTAGTTATGGATTGAATTTACAGTTTTTCAGGATTCTGAATAAGACTGTGAACAACTGTTTTCTTCTCCACCTCATATCCCTAGTTACTACCCTTATAACTTTAAGGAGCGAGCTGACAACCACGCAACTCAAACGCCAAAAACACAGAACAACTTCCAATGGGCATTTCCCTGCTTTCCCTGCAACGAAGCAATCTCACACCTTATTCCCAGTTCTCTTCATCTCGTGTTGCTAACTCTTGTCCTCTTTTTTCCTCTGGGATAGGGATATCTAGTTGCCTGTGACAGGCTTGGTTGAGGCTCAGGATCTTTGAAGGGTTCCCTCATGTCTTGATAAGAACAAGAATCCAGCTTTACAATTTAGATTTACATACCTTGTGTAACAACTGAAATAAAAGATTTACCATCTTCCTACAATGCACTCCAATGGCTGAATAGATCGGGGGGAAAATATCACAGAAGCAGCAAAAGCCAAATGCTTTTTCTCACTTATTCTGTGATTAAGTGCGGGTGCCAAATCCTGTACAAACAAATGAGTTATTTGGATTAGAAAAAAATGGAGGGCCACTCATCTTGGCTGGATTACAGATATTGTCAATGGAGCATCAAAAAAGTTCATCTGGGGATATACAGAAGTCTTTACACTTCGCAGTCACTGAGCGTCCTTTAACCTCCTCGGAGGTCAAGATGAGATCGACAAATAAATGCCCTTCCAGCAAATGAGTGTATTTATTTTTTTCCAATGTGTTTTTTTAAGTGTTGGATCCAGCTAGTAAACTCTCTTGTGCCAAGTACTCACATTCATGCAACGTTTGATTGGCCTCAGTCTACAAGAGACACCTGAAAGGGATGTTGAGAAGGCAGCCTTGCCATCCCCCAGCATCTCCTACAGCAAAAGAAAGAACAAAATGAAGCATTCATTCTGAAACATTCAGGAGATCGAAGCAGAATAGATTCACTTGTCAGTAATGTCCAGAATGATTAATATAAATACATATGGTAGCCGATATCCGAGCACTGAGTGGATTTATTTACATAATTATTGGAAAACTCACCCTCCTCCTTGACTTTGATGCTTGGTACATATTTATTTACACAATACTGCACTGCCAAATGAGCCAGAAATATTTTCCAGAAAGATATCAGAAGAATTACAATTGTTTGAGCAGTCGTTATTTCATGACAATAAAGAAAACAAGCTCAACTCAAATCCACTTAGCAGCTGAAGCGCTTTCCTCAAGTGAAGGAAGCTGCGGCTGTCTGCGGTCAATGACCTCGAGTGACTTTCTGAAGTCACTAAGGTAGCTTGGAAAAGAGCTGTCAAAGGTGTAATCCAGGCAGAAGATGATGCTCTGTGTTGTGCACAGAGGGATTAGGGAGCAAAGCCCTAATTGCAGCAGCTGTTACTGATGAGCAGGCATTTTGGCAAAATATTCCCTTGTATTACAGGTAACAGACAGATAAAAGTTGCTCATTTTACGTATCTTTACCACAGCCTATTCACAGATCATCTGCACCCAGCCAAGTGAACCTGATTCTCCTCAGCGCTCAGACAGCAATGAGGCACCAATGGGTCACACCTTTTAGCATCACCTTTTATTTTTGGTGCTCATCTCCTTAGCAAATCAGACCACAGGCACTACCTGCTCATAGGAGAACATGATAGTAGGATTGCGTTGCCTTTTAAGTAGTTTTAGGATAAAGTTAAGATCAGTTATCCATTCACATCAGCTTTTCTGCCCAGAGTAGAGACTGACCTTAAACAAGATGCTCATGTCAGGATCTCCTTTGCTTGTCTCAATAAGGGAGATCCCCAGTTTCCCAGTGACACACGTCACAACAGGTCACTCCTAGGCTCTCTTTCACACTCACCCAACTCATCCACCAGAGTGGGACCTCAAGCGGAGCTCTGGAAGGCCCTACAGGTGACGCAGTGCGAGGCTTCCCCCTACTCTATACTGTCGCCTTTGAGGACTCCACAAGGCCCTGTGTTCTCACGCACCTCCACAGCACACACAGCACAACCCCCGGCCAGGATGGTACAAAAACACTTGTCCAGTGGGTTGTGACACCACCGGCACATCATGTCCAGCAAGAACACAACTGTTCCAGCCCAGTGAGCCTCAGCTCTGAACAGGGGAAAGGCAACTGCGGGTGCAAGAAAGGGAGGTGCAACGAGCGTAGTGTTCACCAAATATCTCACTGGTTTTACAGCATTTCTCATTACAGGTTTCCGGAAAAAAAAAAACCAAGAAGTTAAATTAAAAAAATAAAAGTTGACTAAAATTTTCAGGACTTCCAAAGGTATCAGTTGGAGTTTTTGGCAGGGGAGGCTCTGGTTTTATATTCATCTGGACACAACATGTTTTTTTTCCAGATCTTAAGTAATCACTAGTGTTACTCAGCAAACAAACAATGCCTGTTGTTTTGAAGCTCATTTCTCAACTCATTGTGTGTATTCCTGTTTACAAACAGCATCTGCAGCATGCAGAATATCTGCATGGGACATGAATGCACCCACTTATCTCTCATGCAGATCTGCATGTAGAAAACTCAAGTAATTTTTGTCTGTTCACACAGTGCCTGAAACCAGCAACTGAACCTAGAACAACAAAACTTCTTTCCTCAAATGGCACTGAATTTGCTACTGGCATGAGGTGGGGGTAATGTAAATGATGGGAGGTGCTAGAAGTGGAGGCAATATTGCAACATTTTTGATAATTATAATTCTTTTGTCCTAAGAGTGTGAGATGGTAGCATGTGTTTTAAACATGTCATTCAGTTTATATTCTGGAGCACATGTGCAACTCCTGACATTTCTCTTTTGGGTAGAAGAGAACCACCTAGAAACATATCATGAAACACAACCTAGAATCAAATATGAAGTAGGGAGCAGTTGCATTCATTTGCATGGGTTTGAGGTTTTGATTTGCATTGGCTTATGGGCCCGGACTTTTGTCTTCAGTTGAAATGTGAATGGAAGTGCTCAAAAGTTGAGTGTGAAAAATCAGTCAGAATCATTAAGTTTTGCCTGGCTCAGGAGAGGGATCAGATTCCTGTAAAATTATAGTTCAAATTGGTTTCCACCCAAGATCACAAATCCACCTAGGCTTGCCAATAGGATTGTAAATGTCAGCATTTTTTTTCTTTCAATGCTGGATTATTTCAAGACTTTTAGAGTAAAACTCTGAAGGTATGACTGAGCCATTGGTCTTTGTGGGATGAGAAGGGCATTTGGGCCAAGAATACCCCTTAGAAGTATGTGCACCCTAATAACTTATCCAAGCACCTGACTCTCAAGGGAATCCAGAAGCTGCACTTCTTAATCTCTGAGGTCTGTAAGGCCAAATAAACCTCACTTTGGGCCCTCATTATCATTCTCAGTCAGAAACCTGCCTCCCCTACAACCACAACAACACACGCTTCATTAATTTATCTTATGACATAAAACAGTCCCTCAACAAGATAGATACAAGCTGCATTAACAGGGGAAACCATGATTATTATTATTATTAGAATGAGGGAGTGATTAAACGAAATGGCGTGCAAGAATTCTGGGCTCACTTCTCAGAGCAGGGACCGATTATTTTGCAAGCCAGAATATGGTGGCTAAGGGAAGCAGTGTTGACAGTGATATTCTTGCCCGATAAGTGGATAGGGCCTCTTCATATTTCCCCTTCTTTCTGCAGTTTAGTACGTGGGGGTTGAGGCTATGGCCATGACCTCAGCTGTCTTACGGCGTCTGCCCCATGGGGAAGACCCACGCTTATCGGTTAAGTGAGTATTAAGTTTACACACAGCCCCGAGCATTGATAAAAATCCCAGCACACATTTCTCCTCTTCCACCCAATGCAAAACCAGGATTGATTTTGCTCCAAGTGAGGAGGAGCATTTGGAATATAATGAAGTTGGAAAGGGTGGAGTGGGAGTACAAAGAGATGAGTCCAAGCTCAGCATGACAAATGGTATACAGGACCACTTGGTTTTATTATATGCTATCAAATATCCATAATTTAAACAGCAGAGCTAATAAGCATGCCAATGTATATATTTACATTGCCTGAAATGTGCACAACCCTGTACAAAAATTAAAGTGCAACTGTTATGATCAAACCATTAGAGAAAACAAAATCAATCCAAAGCACAGACCAGCTTCCCTAACAAGTTTTCTGGTTTGCTGGCTCTCCCTCCTCCACCTTTT
Source organism: Tinamus guttatus (assembly GCF_000705375.1). The sequence goes on from NW_010580208.1 coordinate 389,122, forward strand.
CAGCACTCCACTAGAGTTTCTTCTTAGAAACTTCTCAGTTGAGTGAAACTTTTCTGATCTCAGAAGGAAGGAACTTCTTCAGTAAACCCTAAAAACTAATTGTAATGGAACTTCATCTAGGTAAAACACATATAAAATAGCAATCATGAGAAAAACAGACCATGAAGCAATATCAGGATAAGAGGGAAGTTAAAATTCCCTTTTTATTAATGCACAAGAGCAGACTCTTGGGTTCTTTCAGCAGTGGGCATGCCATATCCTCCCCCTCTCAGTAACTGTAACCTAGAGTCATGACCTCTACATTAATGTTCTCTCTAAGCAAGAAAGGTTTTCAAGATTTGAACATTTTCTACACCATTACAAATCAAAGAGAAAAGCAGAAATGGCAAAAAGTGTGTATGGAAAAAAGATAATGAGGGAATAGAGGGAAAAAAAAAAAAAAGGTTCAAGTGAAATGCTCTCTTTGCATGTTTAAAGACATCATGCCTTGCTTTAGATCACTTGATGTTTCTCTCTCTTTCTAAAATTAGTTTAGCTTCAAGTTATTATACAAGTTATTGTATAATTAGAAAGAAAATTTATTAATATAAGACTATTCTTGTCTGTGAAAATACATTCCACTCTACCTGGAGGGAGACCTCTTCACAAACTTCACATGTTCATTTTGCCACCCACAAGCGCTTTCAGTTCTTGCAGATATCTATGTGCATTAAGTTGGTTGAAGAGCATAAGCTAGCAGCCTATCAATTAAATACTCTTGAAAGGGATTTTAGGAGGCCACATGCTTTGCAGGCTGACCTATGTGACTGGAAGACTGCACTAGACAGTCAAGGAAGTTCCAAGAAATACAGCACTTCCCTTGACAATGCTGATTTCTCCTATTTTTGTGTTGTGATGATGACAAGCAGCTTTACTGTATGACATTGCCAGGCTTTCCTTCTCTTAATAGAAGGAAGTCTCAGTTTCCACATGACAACAAACATACACGGCACTTGCAGAACAGCACACGGGCCTGGAATGATGCTCAATGCCAATGTGTAAAGGTGGATTAAAATAGATGGGAAAAAAAGAAAGAAAAAGAAAAAAGCAGCTTTTAAAAGCAACCATCTCTTAGGCCAGCAAAGAAAATTTCCAGACTCAGAAGACAGTTTCAATGAAGAACCAATATTCGAAAAAGAGACCCTGGGAGATAAAGATACACCCCTCTCTGCTTACAACATGACTGGTAGGATTGAAGACAACCAGACAAATTCTTGGCAGACACTAATGGGCATTCACTAATTTACATCTTTTGAGGATCCACTTCTCTCCTATCATGTCAGCTGGGATATAAATAAATCTAATCTAAAGAATACATTTGCATGGCATTATTTATCCTGAAGGACCCCAAAGGAATCTACTTAGCACTTTATCTGCCATGGAAATGTAGGAGCCACAAAGGTGACACACAACGGCTCCTCAGATACAGCAAAAAGAAACCCAGCTCATTGTATCCATTGGAAAGTGTAGAAAAGAATCATGATACAAGTTTATCCCTTCTGGAATTTAGCCAGTACATTGGGACTATCTCTTCAACATTTGTAAAACTCCTTTTTGTAACCCGGAGGCAGAATTTTGATTTTACAGTTTTCCAAACTAACTCCAATTGCGAGATCTGCCCTGAACAATAATGTCATGTGGAACTGGAATACCATCAAACCACAAAGGAAGACTGTGTTACTACACAGGAACTCCTGTTCCCATCACCTTGCCCGTAGTTCATTCTGCAAACATCGTCCATCCAAGTTCTCCCCTGGCTGCAGTTCATGTTCGTGTGCAGCCTAGGCAAAAGAACACTCCAAACACATTTTCCCCTGGCAAGACACAAATGCCAACAGATGTTTGACTTGAGATTTTCAAGATGCATAAGAAGGTCGGTCTTTTGGGTATGTAATCCCTCATGTGAAAATCCCTAGCTTCCCACAGCATGCACTTTTGAGCCCCAGAATCACATGCTGGCCAAGAAGTGCTTTAAGGACAAGGTGTTTTTATCTGAAGCTCTAAATGATCTTTACAAAGTAGTGAATTGCTAAAACTGTCATTGAGCAGTTCCTGAAGTGAAACAGATGACTGACCTCTACAGTGTCTCCAATTAATAATAATTTAGGCCAAAGCAGTCAACTAAGAACCATTTACACCCTTTGTATTCCCACAAGTCATTAAGAATCACTAACAAACGAACTGTAAGACAATATGACAGTGAATTATGCAGGAATTTACACACACAAAAGGAATATTTGGTAATGTGATCTGACCACTGTTCTAGATAATTTTAAATACTAGGAAAGGGCAGTCAAAATTGGAACCCCATGTTGTTAGATGTTACAGATACAGATATCTAGATGCCTAAAATCTTCTAACTACAGTGATGCACTGAGACCATTTTGCAGGGCTCTCAGCCCCCACACTAATATTTCCTGATAATCACTTAAGACATAGGTTTGTTTCTACAGATTCATTTTCTTTAGTCTCATGGGTCATTTCCATTTATTATCACATTTATCTAACAAGCTGTTCTCTTCTTATGTATCAACATTAAACCCTAAATATCAAGAACAACCAAAATTGTTTGCAAAAGCAGTGAGCAGTGGAAGTAGGAGGAAATGAAGATCTGAAGAACAGCTAATATGCCAAGTAAAGAAGAGTTCAGGCTTATATTTTTGCAGAGAGAAAAATGTTCTGTGTCTGCAAAACTGGTTAAAATTGTATTTTCAGCAGATTCGTAAATGTAAACACTTGACATGTTTGACTCACATTTTCTGGCATTTCCCTTAGATTTTTCACAGATTTAAAGGTGAGAGCCAAATTAGCCATTAAGCCATCCATTCGGAGCTGCTCCCATTTATCTCATGCACCAGATCTTGTCTATGTAGTATTTCTTTATAGCTAGACTAGAAAGAAAGCGTCCTGATATAACCTTAGTTCAGAAATCATTTAGATTACACTGTAGATGTCAGTTCATGAATAGTCTACAAATTTAACCTTTTTACAAGTATTTTTAAGTATTTCGATATAGTAAGATATATATTGGAACATATAGCTCTTTGAGATGCTACAAATGTCTGTATTGGTTTTCCATAGCAATCTGAGTCATACTGGCAATACATCTCTACAAAAGAACCTGCACTAATAGCCCATGCTTTTGTGCAGGTGAGCAGTTAGCTATGAAGTTTTTATAGAGCTAAATTATAACAAATGTTTAATTAATGCTTAAAATTAAGATAAAAAAATATTCAGCAGTTCTCAGCTGCTACTAATATTCATTCCAGAGCTCTATGATTAACACATATACAACTTTTATGAACTTTAATTCAAATTCTGAATCACTGTTTGATTTGGTCATTGTTAATATACTTTTTATAGGCTACTCACAGATTGTTTTATGGTTTTGAAAGCATTTCAGAAACACTGGTTCTCTGTGCAGATCACCTCTACTTAACTTTCATATTGGCCCTCTTAAAAGAGCAGTCTGTTTAAATTTTGAAATTTCTGAAAGGCCACGAGGGACAAGGATTGTTTTTACATAACATTTATTTTGCCCAAGTGCAAGAAATCAATCAGATCAGGATTTCCACAATGCTAAGTGCTGTATAAATACATAATAAATAGAAGTCCACATCAGAAAACACATCTTCTGAAAAGAACACATGCATAAAACCTGTAGAAAAAACTCTGCCCTGGGCTAGGCCTGGCAGAGGCCTTTAGGAACCAGCAATAGGCTTCACTCACAAACAGAAATGCTGAACTAGAACATACACCGGTTTATAAATATTTTAAAACCTTAAACCGTACTGCTAATTACTATCATAGCTGCAATCAGATAGTTTGGAGAATTAATGTAACAAACTAATGTAAGGTAAGAATAACCAAGCAATCATACTCTTATCAATTACTTAAAACTGATTCTAAGAAAATTCAGCTAAGAATATATTTAGCAAGCCAGTGCAACGTTTACATGGATTGTGTGCCATCTATATAGTATATACATATATATAAACATATATATGTATATAAATAGTGGTCCTTATAGACACATAAGCCTCTCTTGGTCACAAGTGCTGTATGGGCCTCTATTCAGGCAGCTCCCCAGTGAGAGCCCTCTGTGCCCTGGGTTGTGACATCCCACCCACAGACGCGTCGCTGATCCGTCCTCCAGCCAGGTGACTGCTCTGACTTCCAGGAACCTCTCACAAGAGGTTCCTGCTAGACATTCCCAGCGGAGAGGCAGCCCCTGAGGGCCAGGCCTACAGAGATGTTGTGCAGGCAGTGCAACAGCGATGGTGCCAGCGCTTCTCCTCTCCAGCCCTCCTGCATATGCTGCAGGGCAAGGGCAGAGCAGAGGAACTCGTGAGAGTAGCCAGCAGAATTGATATATGTGATACAAAGCCTGCCAGTGTACAGCTCGGATTGCTCCCACTCAACTCTTGCACACGAGCACTCACCTTCACAAGGTTTACACATCACAGCTACCAACATCCGGATGCAGAAACTAAACACATTAAGATGAAAAAAAAACATATATATCTATATTTGGATATTACAAGCACCAGCCATGAGGATAACATTCTGCACTTCTACCAATTTCAGAATCAAAAGAGGACTCATGCAACACCGACCCTCTCCTGAAAATCTGCATCCCAGCCATAGATGTGGCAGCTGCTACAGCCCTAACCAGTTGCACGACAATCATCACCTTTGGCTTTTTGATCTTTCATTGCATGTGCAAATACTGCTTTCCAGAAAGTATTTTTTCCAAGAGAATGAAGACATCAAAATCTGTAGGAAAACTAAGTTATTGTAGCACAAAGCATTGCACTTGCAGGAACAGCATGGGAGGAACTCTAAGAAACTATGTGATCATATTGCTCTTTGGTTTTGGCAGATCCAAGTTTCCTGCCCAAATCTTGTTTCACTTTTAGGCATTTTAAGACTCTCTTATATTAACAATATAACAATACTCAACATAGTGAAGTCCAGCCTCCCAACTGGGACTTGATGATATTGCAATAATCATCTTAGTACCGAGCAATGTTATAACACAGAAATTCAGCACTAGAGATCCTTCCCTATCTCTTGAGGTTCTCAGGCTTACAGATAAGAGGAACAGGGGAACTCAACTCTTCAAATTTCATGTGTCTCATTAAAGTAATAATTTATAGTCGCTCATTAAGGAAGGCTGTGCATGACAAAACCTTGCTATGAGCAAGGGAATTATTGAAGGTTATGCTTACTCCTTTATGCACCAACTCCAAGTGGGATTGAATTGCCTTGATACAGATTCAAATTTAATTTCAGAACAATGCATCATATTTCTGTGCAATATCAATCTGAAGAAAATAAATTCTAATAAGCAAAAAGATATAAAAATATGATATCAGATATGACTTGTCTCCACTTCAGCTGAATGACTTTATTGTTAGTCAAAAGCTAGAAATGAGTCATCCCTCTATTCACTGAACTTCTGACTCTGAAGATTTTCAGTCATTGATGCAAATGGATGGAGCCCCGGATGAGTTCATCTCTCTCTCTCTTTTTGAACAGTTCACACGTTTTGATCATGACTTCAGCAGCAGCCAGTTAGATAGTACTCACTGTTCAGTTATCAAGTCAAATACTCCTTCCATAGCTGCAAATCTGACCAGATTTTGCTCTGCCAGAAGAGTTCACTCAACTAGTTTAATATTTGATTGTCACTCCCTACCACTAAGAAAAAAAAAGTATTAAAAACATATACTACCTTTCATGTCTAGAGATAGTCATATCCTCTCCCCAGTTTTCTTCAGGCTTGGAGGACTTAACTCATGAAATCATTAAGTATCTACTGATGACTAGAACTAATTAACAGCTTGCATTTAAAATGACCTATTTGAAGCATGTTCAGGAGCAGCATTCTCAAATCGTCAACTGTCCAGGTGAACGAGCAAGGCTCCAAAAGGATAAAGAAACTAACATCTTCCACCCTGTAAAACACGTATAAACACTCCCACTGCAAGGTTGCATACGGATATTTTCTTAGCCACTTGCATCTCTAAAACATCTTTGCTGATTTTTCAATAAATAAAGTATCTCAGAAAAGAAAGAATAATAATTTTAATCCCTAGTACAGTCAGGTTACTATAGGTTATTGCCGAGTGAACTTCACATCATACCAGAGATAGCTGAAATTGCTTTTCAGATTAAATAGTTTTCTTATGGGGAAACAATGTGCTCTTCCAAACAAAGCAGTTATATTTTGTAAAAAAAAAACTGTTGACATTGTTGAATTCTTCCATTGGGAAGAATGGTTCCAACTTTAACACTTCAAAGTGAAAGTGAAAAATTTGTGAAAGTTCTACAGTGCTGATTTGGAGTTGTTTTGTTTTCACCTGCTCTGACTTCTGCTTTTTGTTGTTGTTGCAAAATGCCTACACGGATAGGGCCTACACGGCCTGTGGTCACTGCTCAAAGTTACTGAAGTATCTACAGCCATGACTGCAGGAAGACAAGAACAAAACTATAAGGACCCGTGTGAATGTGCATGTACATGCAGAAATACAGACGTGTGTTCAGCTCACACTGACCCCTGAAGAAACTGGTGGGTCAGGATACTGAAAACTGTTACACAGGATGGAAATTGCTGGGGACAGAGTGACAAATACATAAATCAAAATCAATATGTATTTGTATGACAAATACATAAATCAAAAACCGAAATGGTTCCAGGCAGTTTGTCAAAGTGAGCATGACCCTTGTGTTCTCCCAGAATATTCCATTTTACATCATAAGCAAACCCAGCGCTAGCAGTGAGTGAATGCTAGGACAGCCTGGAAGCACTGGAAGCACGCAACACAAAATATAAATTTCTGTGCATTTCGGAAGCAGCACATGAAACAAAAGCTATTCTCCCCGTTCCTCTCCATCTACAGGATAAGGACCTCCTCACACCTTCCGCATTGCACCAGAGCAACAGAGGGGCTGGAGCTCCCATTTCTGCTCTTGCCAATTAACGAACCACCAGCAAACTCCAGCCCCGATGGTTCCTCACCCTTTCATGGGGCAATCGTTCAGCAGACCGGGGAGGGTTATCTCATTCTATGGAAAAAGAGAAGTTCACAGCTAGCAAGAGGATCATAAACGTTTTGGCTGACAACACCATCCAGCGCCAAGATAAAAATGCAATGGGCTGAACCAGACAACTGAAGGCTGAATTTGCGGCCTGGCTGCGCCGCATTTGGTGCCTGTCCCTGGAGCCGGCTTCGGACCTTTGGCAGTTACTTGTGTTTGGGCAAGATGTAGCAGTTCAGAAAACAGGGAAAAAGAAGGAGAAAAAAAAGAGAGAGAGAGAGAAAGCACTGAGCAGGACACAATGTCTTTCTGCCTCTATCCAACAAAGCAGGAAACTGCCCCTTAAAGCCTTACCTCATATACCCCCTCTAATAAGAAAAAAAAAGATTGCTTTTGGCATCAACTGTCATACATAATATGGATAGGAAGGAACATAGGCAGGAATACATGCTTCACTCAGCTCTTTCCTCTTGGCTGAGAAAGGATTCAATGTGAACAAAACATCCAAAAGCAACAGCCCCTCACAGTGCTCAAAATAGGACTTTTTCACTCTTGTTGCTTTTTTTTTCCCTCTCCTTCTTATTCCCTGTCTTCCTTTCAGAACTATAGAATATGTATTTTTATAAGAATACAGAAACAGATTTCAAAAGAATTGAGTATGGAACATTTTTCTCTTCCCCCCCGTCAGGCACACAGTCACTGCTGCACCAGCACTGACATGAAGAAGAATGCCTTTGAAATCCATCTGCCAGGAGAGCCAGATCACTATGACATTCACCAAAAACACTGCAATTAAGCCTTTAGTTGGAGCATTAGTGCTCACCTGAAAAGCCTGTGCATGGCAGGGATCAGGACTGCATAAAATCACTTCTGCAGCTCGCTGCGCTCAGGGGCTAGAGAGACATGAATGAATGTTTCACCTCCCTGCGGCCCCAGAGACAGGAATCACGCATAGGAGCCCTGGGGTAGATCTTACACATTGCACCTGTAGACAAAAATTGCACTCAAACCTTTTGCTGCTCTAGAGGGATCTGCAAGAAACCAGAATTTGTCACGATATGGGGGGAAAATTGCTCTTATTAAGCTACTAAGGTTATGAGGGCTTCACAGCATCTAAGAAGGAAACCAAAGAAATAATTTCTATCTTACAAGTTTAAGGCCTGATCCAAAGTTTAAGGTCATCGAGAATCTTTTCACTGATCTCTCTCGAATTTTGACCCGGGTACGCAATGCACTGGCCTCAAGTAGAATTACTAGCACTTATCCTTTTCACTGCAAGGATATATATATAAATTAAAAGCTGCAGCTGTTGGGGTCTTGTGATCTTCCTCCACCAAAATCTCATGTTGTTGGAAAATGAACATTCTTTGGCACAAAAAATGGCTTCCAGATTTTCAAAGACCTTCTGACTGCAATGGGGAGTGGAAAGAGGGGGGAGTTTTGACACAGAACAGAAACTTGAAAATATTGCTTCTAAAAATCTCGATCTGACACAAACAGAAACAGAAACTCAAAAAAACACCTTTTCTCAATTGTTTAGGCAAGGAGATTTGATTGAAAGGTTTTCATAAAGCATTTCTGTACTTTGATGCTTCATACTACAGATAGGGGTTCAATGCTAGGACATTAAAAGACAGATAAAAACACCTTTTAACACATCATTAATTCTGAACCAAAAAGATCCCCCAAGATGCTGGGGAAAATTCTGTTAAACAAAATTGAAAAGCTTCATTCAGCTGTGATTTCAACCGAGCCATTTGGGTACCAACCCCAAAATGCAGCATTTGCTTGTCTTAAAAATAAATATTTTTAGTTAAGAACAAGAAAGTAGATTCAGCCTGTGCAAAATGAAACCCTAAATCTAGAAAGTAAGGAAGGAGAAAATGGGTGGGAATAGATAGTTTAATTCTATTCAAGAAAAAATACATGTCAAATAGTCAGAAAAGGCAGTAAGTTTTGAGCTTAGAGAAAAACAGCAGGGACAGATCCTCAGATTCAAGAGACTTTGCACTAGCTGCCAATCTCATCCACCAACCAAACTCCCAACCAGCTTGTATTTTGGGTCCTGCAAAAAGTTTCCTTTTGGAATATAAAGCCTGTATTTATCCATTGGCCTTAGAAAGTATGCACAGCTGTGACATAAGTAACCCCTGCTCTGTTTTTTAAATGTATGCAAACATAAAACGAAGAAGAAAAACGACATTAAAATAACGTTAAGGATTTGGCTTGGGGCCATCAAAGACAGGACATTCCAAGTAAAAGCTGAAACGACATCCTTAACCTTAACTCACCCCATTGTGCCTGGGTATTGCAGCTGCTGAAAGGGGAAAATCAGAGCGGTTACGGTCTGGCGTGTGAATGAGTGCTAAGGGACTCTTAAATCCATGATTATTTGGCTGCCGCACACCACGCACTGATTCCACGTGCTAGAAATCCTTATGCAATCTTTGCTGGGAGAGGAAAAGAAATATCCCTCAGGCTGCATTTGTTCAGTGGCGGGACTCCTGGAGAAGTAAAAAGGACATTTTGCTAATTATTGCAAGAACTGGAGCGGTGCTTGTGGAGGACGTGGGGAAGCGATGACTTGAAGAGCTAACCCAGAGTAAACACCATCAACACATGGGCTAGGAAACCTCCTTGCAGGGCACGAGGGTGAAGCAGCAGCAGGTGAATGTTATGTTATTTTTCATTCGAGATCTTTTTTGGTCAGAAAACTGAAAAGCTATCCCTTACCAGAAATGTTTTCATTTGAAGTTTAAGTACACTAAACACCCAAATTTCCTGAAAGCCAAAACTGCTTTTTGTTTCCAAGTGGGAAATTGAGGTATTGGACAGATGGAAGATGCAGTTGGATTGGATTTTTCTTTCAGTAGGTTTCAGCATATGGCCTTTCCTCTCCTCCTTTGTTTCTTCCTCATCCCTTCTACCCAGTACATCCCTTCCTACATTCTTTACTGCTTAAATAGTAAAAATAAGGATAGAAAACATGCAACTAGAGAAAATAAAGTAAGAATCCAAGAAAATAAAGACTGTTAACATCAGAAAACCTTCAAGTCCAAATTCAGTCTATACCACAAGGAGTGCTAGAAATTAAAATAATTATAAAGATCTCAATACACAGGTGTTCATGTGTAGCCTAGTATTTGCTTGGTTATAGCAAATGCTAAGGAACTTTAGCAAGGCTGGTCAAGATTTCTTCAAAAAAGTCCAGGGAATCTTTGCATTCCAATAGCTGCAGATTCATCAGACTAGTGAGGCACTAAGACCCTCTCCTGGCCCATTTTTCCATGGATTCCCTGACTGGACACACACAAACAGATGTAGACACCCAACAAGCACACAGGTCCCCTGGGAATCTGCTCAAGTGTTGTAGCCAAACTCAAAGCTGCTCCTGCCATAGTCTTCAGGAGCTCGTTTATATATTTCTCTCTGCCTGGAGATACAACAGGGAATACTTCCCAATGGCAACATTTTCCACCTCAGTGTTTTATTTTACAGGAGAATGCACAATAAAAGATATGAGCTCTGTTTTTATAACATATTACTCTGTCCTAGCCTCCCTACTCCATCCAAGGGCAGGAAACTACCTGGACTTGCTAAAAGAGAAACTTTGCATTTCTCTGTTCGTGCAGAGCCTGTAGATTTATGGCCGTGCCACTGTTGATTTCAACTCAGCCCTGATCGGAAGGGCTAGTAGACACAAGGAGAAATGGAAAGATCCACAGGTTTGGATGCTTTGCTTTGCTACAGCCTCCATCTGGCTCATGCTCCTTTGAACAGTGCTGCAAATGATAATAAGTTAAAATAACTCATAGGATGGAGAGCCCGGGTTATCTCTATCAGTCATGGAAGGAGCAAATCATGCTTAAGATAGCTCTAAAGTGACCCGAGTGCTGCAAATGATAATAAATTAAAATAACTCATAGGATGGAGAGAGCCCAGGTATCTCCATCAGTCATGGAAGGAGCAAACCATGCTTAAGATAGCTCTAAAGTGACCCAGCACATAGTTCTAGAGATCTTCTGCAGCCAGAGATGAATCTGAATGGAACCAGAACTCCCAAATACACTAGAAACAAGTTCAGGGTCTCCCATTGGTCTAAAAATCTTACTGAGAACCAGTCTGTTCCATGAAAAGTGTTAGGGCCTCCACCATCTCCCAGCAATTCTCACGTCCTGGTCTTTGCTCAACTGCTGCCGAAGACACTTCATTGCAAAATGACCATAGTGGAATGGCACAAGGATAGACTGCAGTTATAATTTAGTCACAAAAAATAAGCTCAGTTGGAAAATACTGAGGAGTGCTCATATTTAATTGCCTGGCTATTATGTTTGATTAAAATACAGGGCAAAAATATTAATTAATTGGGCTGGTTACATAGGCAGCTTTATATCCTGCAGCAATTTATGTAATAACAAATTGATTTTTAGCTAAGCGAGACACTGCAATTTGAAGAAAAGGAGAAACTGGAAATAGGGACTGAATGCATTATGTATCCTTAGTCTGAAGTTATAATGTATGTGTGGCATTAAATGCTGGAGAGAGACAGAACAATTCCTTCAATGGGAGAATGAGACTTAATTCACTTAGTGCCCTTTGAATATTTAAACTCCCAATTTCACATTTATGTAATTTCACTCTCACTAATATTATGTGCTGGGCAGACTTCAATTTAAAATTGTACAGAGCAGGGAAAAAAAAAAAAAACACACTTATACAAAAGATTGAACCAGGTCCCTAAAGTCAAAGTCAAATTGTGCTTTCGTATGACAGTGAGGGGAACCTGCTGGCTTATGGCATCAAAGAGCAGCATCCACGGTGACCTACCCAGGGCCACCACGCACAGAGCCTGCACACAGGCTGTAAGGCTGCTCGGGTCATACCCAATTAGCCTGAATGATATATATGCACACATACATATTTCCCTGAATTATAACTTTCACATTTTAATTTTTTCCTAACCATCTCCAGGGAAGGGGCACAGTTACTTCAGGTCTAAGAAAATAAGATGACAGTCTACAATACAAATTAACTCTAATCAGATTAAGAGGTTTGGCAATATTGCTGAATAGAGGACTTGGACAAGGAAGCTGGAATCCTGTGTATGTTCTGATATGTGAGAATATTTGAGGTATTTCTGCAAGCTCACACCTACCTCACTGTGATGCTCGCACCAAGCCATGAGAACCACCAGTCCGTTCCAGTCCATTACCTATATACCGAATTCTTTCTGCTATTTCCACTCCCAGCATCCACATAAAGCATGAGAAGGTCTAAAATAATCTTAGAAGAGCTGAAATCTATTTATCAAAAATGAAAGAACAGAAGAGAGCCTCAAGGCAATCATATTAACCTAGAAATGGGACTTGGATACAAACATACATACAGGAGAAAAACAAGGTCAGTAAAATGAATGTATTGCCAAACGGGAGGGAGTCCAGTGGTGGGCTCCTAACAGGGCTATAAGCCATACCTGGGAGCGTGTGAAGTATGAGAGTTAATTCATGGCTGGGAGAGTTAACTCTGCTCTACCTGGGGGCTAAAGATACAGCTAAAGAGGAGTCTAACTGCAGGGTCCAGCAGCCTCACAGTGTCATCGAGACCCTGGATCCAGACTCTTCTCAGAGGTTTACAGCCAAAGAGCAAGAGACAAAGTACACAAGGTGCCGCAATGGAAATTCCAGCTAGATAAGAGGGATGAAGCAAGGGGAATGGATTAGATGGATAAGCACTGGAAAAGACTGCCCAAAGACACCGTGCAACCTCCATCGGTGAAGATACCCAAGCCCCAGCTGGCCATGAACAACCTGATCAAACTTCACAGCTCCGCTGCGAGCAGGGGGGGTGCTCAGAAACAGGAGTCTTTTAGCCACACAAATGAATAAAAACCTACCATTACTTGAATATGAACATCATTAAATAAAGTAAAACAACTCGATGTCACAGTGAATAGCACTGTCTGTGATGGTAAGTACACTTAGTAGAATCCCCTGTGAAACAGGAATACTTGCTATAGTGGAATTTGGTCTCTCTGGTTTGGCAATACAGAATAAATAAAAGCAGGTGAGAAGAAATTGATAAACTTCGAGTGGTTAGTTCAAATCCCTTCCAAATGGCAAATGCACAAAATCCAAAATTGCATGATTGCACACTGGTATAAAACTTCAATAGCCATCACACACAGCAAATAACATCTACCAAGTAAATGAATATTTCTAGCAGTTCAACAGGTGATGAGCTAGACCACAGAACAAATGTAAAACTTCTACTCTTGACACTATTCTGCAATAAGCCTTTACACAGAGTTATATATAGCATACTGTGTGGAAAGGGAATGTAGCGTGTGTTGAATAACCTTTGTTTCCTGGATCCTCCGCCTCAAGCAATGCATCTCCCAGAGGAATTTTCCAGTCTGAGGAGCAAAACAAGCCAGGACTGTTCAAGCAGGTGTCTCAATCAGCTTTGGGTACAATCTCAGTACAAATTAGGTTAAAAATATTTCAGAAGGATGTAATAAAAGATAATAATTTTTCGCTGTATATTCCTCTCCTCCCACACAGTAAGACCATCTTTTGGAGATTGTCATTTGTTCTCATTCTTCATGAAGCACATGCTCAGGTTCAAGGGCCAGCATCAGCTCTGCCTTTTGCCAGATTAAGCTAGAGCAACCCAAGATGATAAGGAATCGGCAATAGCAATACTGGACTTAGAAGGAAGACGTGGTAACACAACACTGCTTGGGGTCAACTCCTCTGGCTGGCACAAACTCACAAAAAGAAAACAAAACAAAAAAGCATTTGCAGTCAGAAAGTGGTTTCATTAGCAGAGAATGAGGCGGCAACCAATCATTTAATAAAACTATGCCGTTCATTTCCAAGCCCTTAGCATGTGTACCCCTCTCACTGGCAATGCACGTCCCTTAAATGAGAACTGATCCTCTTTCTCCAGGTCCCTTTGTTATGGCAGGGATTAGAGGGGCTGCTGACTTGCCTGGTGAACACTCAGATGTGCTGCAGCTACTATGAAAACCCTCACAGCAGCTGACTGATGTTTGCTGGAGACGTAACTTTGGAAGGATATCAGCTCTTCACATTATTGCTACCTATCTTTAGAAGTGAAACCCTTCTGGGGCTTGTAGAGACTTTTCCTGTAGTGTGAAGTGTGCTAGCAAGATGAAGTGAACCCTAAAATCACCAGTGAGATATGACATGCCTTATAACTGCTCTATTTTTTGCCTCCATATACTGTATTATTATGTGGTTCGTCACAGAAAAGTGCTTAGAGAGTCTCGCAGCATAAAGAGTGCAATATAAAAGCCTATTCCAGCTGAAAATGAGGGCTGCTAATAGACGGTTCAGATCATTTCCAGCCTGTATCCTGATCTTAAAAAAGACCAGACTGCTTCACTTGGAAAATATCACATCACTTTACATTCCACTCTCCCCAGCTATAAATCATTGTTTAAGACCTACCTGATTTAAATTTGGAGAGTATCCATCTGTCAAACTGCAAGTCTCCAGCACCTTTTGTGCCAAACACCCCCAGGTGTTCTTATCGAATACTCACGTTAACAGCTCAATTAATTATGAGCCAGCCAGATCAAACAGGCCAGTCTCTTGCTTGGCAGGCATCTGATATCCTACCTATGCAAACTTCACAAAGTCAAGCAAATTCAAATACCAGAGGGCTCAGATCAATACCACATTAAGATGCTCAACTTAGCTCTTCACTTGGGAAACTCACAAGAAAAAGAGAATGTAAACCCTGCTATTTGTCAGTTCTTCAATGAAATTAAAATAGAAAACCATTGCAGTAGTTCTTAACTGTTTGCCCTGGTACTACAGGATGAAAATAGAGAGGCAGAGAAATGCAAAACTCCATGAAGCCAACAGAAAGTAGCAAGTTGTGCTTGCTAGATGCACATTTTAGCATGACTGTACCAACCCAGAGGATGAGATGCTGCCTGAGAAGCATAGGAGATGCAAAGAAGTTAGGCCCTAAGCTCTGTTAGTCTCTTTGCACATCTCAGCGTTGGTACAGAGAGAAATCCCACTGGGAGATGTGTGATACAGCACCTCCAACAGTCTCTGGCAGCAAACAAACATTCCCAGGGGCATTTCTCTTGGGAACCGCTCAAAACTTCACTAACCAAATAACAACATCTACCTTCCGAGTCCTTCCCATTCCCTAACCAGGCTAATGATGCTGCCAAGTGATATAACACTGTGTTGCTCCAAACGGAAGCTTTCTGCATGAGATGACGTGCAAGGCCTTCTGCAACAAGACTGTACAGATACCTACTGCTCACTGCTTCAGGTCCCCAGAAAATCTGCACGCTTGCATGGTTTCAGGCATACTTGTGCTTAGAAGAGAAGCCATATAAAAGCTAAGGGTGTTAGTCCTGGCTGCAAGAAAAGCAGAGAAAAAAAAAACATACACTGGTCTACAAAGCTAGCAGCCCTCTGCACTGCAGTGTTCCACATCTCAGAACTTTTTACAAGTTTAAATTTGGGGGATCTTTCAAGCTCGGACTTTTGACAACTGCAGTTATGGTCAATGTAGTTCAGAAAGTCTCTTTTTTTTTTTTTTTGATTATTATTGTTAATGACAAAGACTTTTATTTATTTAAACCTATCTGAAGAATTGAGTCACAGATGCCTCAGAGTAACACTTGTCATTTATGGCAAATAACACTTCCCAGCACTTTACTGGCAAAGACTAATCAATCTTCCCAGCATACATACGAGATAAGAAAGTATTATCTTATTAATATATTGGTCAAATTTCACATGCCTAAGTACTGAGCAATATTCCTTCATGCCAGTCACTCCACTGAATTGCACTGAATAAATCTCAGAGGAAATCACAGCTAAGTGCATATACATTTGCGTAATCTGTTAATTTATTTGCATTGTACCTCAAACCAAAGATGGGATTTTTGCAGGAGCCTGAGGGAGTAAGGAAGACCCAGCCGTGATTGGGGTTGACAGGAGACACAACAGCAGTTGGCCTGAAATCTGCCCGAGCTCTGACGTGCCGCTGCTCCCCGCGCGGCCCGCGGGCTGCTTGTCGGGGAGCCGCTCTCCGCTTCTCGCCGAGACCTCAGCATTGGGCACGTCCAGCAAATGCAGCTCATCGTGACCCCGAGAGCCCTCTGGCTGGACCTCCAGTGGGGCTTGCTGGACTCCACGCTGACCATGAGTCCAGCCCACAGCTCAGCCTGACGCAGGTCTCGAGGTTCCATGTCAGCACACCACATTTAGAGCCCTCTCCATACCATAGGGGGGTGACAACTTCAGACCCACTCCGGCTTCCAAATATGTACACCACCAATCCGCCCAGAGGAGGAGGGTTTGAGGAAGTCTGAAGACCTTTTCAAGCAACTGTAGCTGTTAATGCAGCTAGAAATGTTTGACAAAATACACAGGCTCCTACATAATTTGATTTTGAACGTGCCAGAGACACTGTGATTTACTGGTATGCACAGCAATGCTAGGTGCTTTCCAAGATCACAGAGGGATTCTGTAGAAAACCCACCCTCTGCAACAGCACTGGGCTTCACTGCTTTGACCACAGCTTCTTTCTCCTCATACCTTTGATTTGATGCCACTGTTACCTACTGCTTCAGTGCAATCGCACCAGGGTGCTGCGTTGGATCTGGGCCTTCCAACTGGCCCTTCCCTTTGCCACCTTTGTGCTTAGGTAACAGAGAAGGAAATACATGAGGGCCAGAAACTCCAGTGGATGTAGGGTATTTCCATGACTGCTGCTTGCCAAAATAAGGAATTCCCAAAGGGTCACTTGAAAATCTCAGCTCAAAGCTTTTGTGGATGGACAGCAGCCTTGTCACACTGACACCAAGCCATCCTGACCAAGAGACAACCGGTGTCCCATAGCCATGTGGGAGACAGAAGCTCCTGCACCAAGAGACTGAGGACTCCAGTTGGCTGTTCAACCTCTTTGTAAAAGTACATGGCAAAAGATAGGGAGCATCACAAACATGCTAATCCTACCAAAAGGATTAGACTGCGACAGGAAAATAACTCAACTGAAATGCAAATAAAAGGGAAAAAAAAAATTCCGGTAAGTTTAGCTTTTCCCGTTCTTCATTGTTTGTTTGATGATGCATGATCTGTTATGATCTTTCACTAAGAACCTCCATTTCATCCACAAGGGCTTTTGTCATGGCTGAAAGTACTGTGGTAATTGTTTTCCTCTTCCATTATCATTTATCTTTTATAAAAAAGTGTTAACTATGACACTTGCATTTGAAGGGCAGTTTTTCTTATTGAAGGCTTAGCTTCAGAATAATGGGAAAGATTAGCAAGCTTTTAAATTGTCTCCTTTCTTTACAAAAACATGACAGATAAAAGATATTTCACACAGCCAGCTCACTCCTCTTAAGTACTGCATTTAATTAGATGAAGTAGGGCACCTGTGTTTCCTAATGGCTGCTGGAGCTTCCTGAATATAGACTGCTCTGACAAGCCTCCATCAATAGCCTCCTGTCTCTAATACACATTTCTGGAAGACAGAGCTTTCTGAATGTCTTTTAATTTCTACAAAATTCTAGAAGTTTTTTCCCCTTTGGTGCAAGTTTGCCTTTTAATCAAAAAATCTAAGGAGAAATATATTCTGAAGGTACCATTTTTATTTGCTGTTTAGGATGATTTGCTTCTGCCTATAGGCAAGGAAAATAGAAGCTGTACTACCACAGGAGCAACTTTGTGCAAACTGAAACCGAGTGTGCCAGGCTTGTGCAAAAAGAGAGAGGAGGGGATGAGATTCAACCAAGGCAACTGCACAGCAGGTTTCCTTTGGCAGGTTTGAAATCCCAATGTCTACTTTACACACACATTAAAAAAAACCCAACCAAACCAAAAAAATCTATGTCACAATGCAAAATAGCTTGTCATAATGACTTCTAAATGCAATGAAAACAAAGCAAACAATAACCAGGATAAAAATGAGATAATTTGAAAGTTGTGAATTGCATGCTGTTATCAACCCAAGCGAAAAAAGAAACCCACATCCTTAATCTAGAAGATGTTTCACCTGGATATAGATCTAACACACATGAAAGAGAACCACAGATTAGGTAACACCAAACTTTAAAGATACTTCATGCATCAAAGTTTGCTGCCAAGAGTTTTCCTTGATGGGCATCAGGAGGTGAGAACCAAAGAGGTGAGCTGTAAAACTGTCTGCATGCAAAGCCCTCTCGGATATAGAAAGCGAGCAAGAGAGAAGGACCCTCTTTTTTCCCCCCTACTCCTCAGTTCTACATCCTTGACAGTGCCTTTGTAGGTCATTTGTACAAAGTCAGTCTGAGCAAAGTGTTTCAGATGGATGTATGATTTTTTCAAATGGGCCCAGTCTCTCTAAGCGCATCCTCATTTCTGCTTCATGAACATTCGATTATACAGTTCTAAGGCACAATGCATTGTCCTTTTTAACAATGGTATTTAAAATTACTTGGTCTGTAAATGCTTTGAAGCCAGGGACATCTCTTCTGAGTTTGTACAGTGCCCAGAACAATGGGGGTTTTGTCCGAGAAGAAGTTCCTCAGTGCTACAGTATTAATAAAGTCTGATGTTGTATAGAAGTCTGATTTCCAGGCATGGCAAACACCTGCAGCCCACATTAACACAACTAGAAAGTATGTTATTAATTATTCTCACACCTAAAATGCTTCAGTTGCCCATCCAGAGGGCAGAAATGAGCCCACATCTCTTGGGTGACCAACCATGCAATGGTGATGGGAATCAAAACCAGATTGAGGCCTGAAGCCTGAACACGACTCCTCAGAGCTGTGCACCGAGTAATTGCAAAACAACAAATGCACTGAAAGCAAAGCACAGCTGATTTAACAACTATAAAAGCATTAAGTTGTTAATTTTGCTTGTAATGCATGTTTTGCTCCAGTCTTGAGCGTTCAGCACCTTTGAAACTTGCACAGTGATTTCTGCCAAGCTTCAGCAGGGCTAATTTCTTCCGTATATTTCTACCTCACAATTTCATTATTTGCAGCAATTAAAATACTAAGCTAGAGTAAGTCAGTACAGATTAATTAGTCTATGGCAAGGCACTAATTCTCACAAGATGAAGATTATCCCATAAAGCAGTGCTTCCTACGCTAAATATTAATACAAAAAAAATTCCTTATATTGACAGAAACCAGTCATTTTTCATCCACAGTAGAATATTCATCAATTCTTCTACTCAGCAGTTCCAGAAAATGATAATTGTTTTCACTGAGCTAAAGCTCATGTCCCATTTTCCCCCACTCTGGATATCCTTATTCACATGTGCTGGAATCAGCAGGGATGCTCCCCAGCACCTCACCACCGAGGACAGCTGGAATCACATGGACTGAGCAAAACAGTTTCTGTAGTTATCAGGTATAAAACAAGCCAGTTACATGTAAATAATGGTATTAAAGGACCTGGAGCCCACAAGGGTGAAATGGGTAGAAAAAAGGACTGAATAGGAGGTAAGCACGGATGGACTTGAGAGATTCCACAGTAATTTCTCATTTATTTTTTCTTCCTTTCTTCAGCACTAAAAGTTAGCATTTATGAAAATTAAGGATATTTTCAAGAAGATTCTCTAGTTTTGTATACTTTTCTTGTAATTTCCTTAAATTTTCTCTGAAATGCACACTGATGTCTGCAGACTAGGACTGGGAGGCCTTCACAAGCAGCTTTCTATTTGCTTTCCAGTGCCTGCTCTTCCTGCCATACCAGTAATGCCACAAGAATGAAGGCAGATGGAAAAGCAACAGAGAAAAGGAAATAGGTAAGCCCAGTCTTGTGAGCCTTAAACCACCTGATTGGAAAAGAAAGTGATAGGAGTTTGGGATTAGCTTTAGTCTGTTTAGTCTGTCCTAGTTGCTTCTTCTCTTTGTCCTAATGCCAAACCTAATGTCACCCCTAACACTAACCTAACAATATTGAAGTGCAGTGGCTGCGTGAACTCTACTAAATTCTAGGCCTTAGATTCAGTAAAAACAAGGAAGTTGCCCAGCATAATTTAATGCCTGGATGAGAGAACAGGACAGTTGCTCTGGAGGAAAAATGTGAACCTTCACCCATGGAAAGGAATTCCCCTTAACGTACAGTCTGTAGGGAGAATCCTCCACCCCAATTCCTGGATACTGGCAATAGGCCGAGATCCAGCATCGTGCCTTGCCATGGCCTCTATATGGCCATCATGGGAAATGACTAGTGGAAACCTCCATTTTTTGATTTTTCTCAAAAATAACTAAGAATAACAAACAGCTATGTCAATCCCCAATTCTGAACAGAGTAGAAAAGCCTCCAGGGTATAAGAAAACTATGGGGACAGATCAAGCGGATTCCCCTAATGATGTCCTGGTTCTCCTTGGAAATTCTTCATTTTCCAGAAAAAAACAAGGGTCATAGGCTAAACATGACACTTGTTACAATGGCGCCTTTCCCCATTGAAAATAGACACATTCCTAAGAGGTCCTGAGGGAAATGAAGGGAAAAAAAAAAAAAAAAAAAAAAAAAAACACACATGCACGAGACATCAGTACTCAGGGGTAAAGACAGTATGACCAGAATAGGACATTTGTAAAGAAAATTATATAGGGAAAAGGACTTTGCCTCTGCCCTACAGCATCTTGTTGAGGAAAATGGTAGCTAGATTGGCTTCACGGTTTTCCTGCAATGGAGTCCATATCTTAAAAGGCAGAAAAAAGGCTACTGAAAAACTCTTGCAGAAAAGATGTAAAGAAACCCTCAGATATTAGGAAGCAGCTACAAGCCATGGCTCCTGCGCAGAGGTGAGCGGGACTGGGCAGAAAAGCAGCCTCCATCTTTCCCTTGTACTCTGCACCTGGGTACCCCCTTGCTGTTGCCCCCATGCCTCTGCCCTCCCAAAACAGGTCTACGTTGTAGGCAAAGATGTGACCTGCACCCGCCTAGCAAGGGTACCAAATAGCTATTCCCATTCCTCCTGCCTTTTTTCCCCTTTAACTTTTCCATACACATTGTCTGAAGGTAGTACTCTTCCTAATCACATATGAAAGCACGTATTCCTTTCCCTTCTGTGCACACCAAGCTCATCTGCTTTGCCAACATGAACAGCTGAGTCAACTCCGCTGGTGGGCAGTCCTGTACGCTTGAGGATCATGAGAGCTTCCATGGCCCTCCTTAACTAAAACCGCTAGCAGAGAGAAGGAAAAGGCAGTACCTGAGCATCGAGATCCCTATTCTAGATTCTCTCATAGGGCATCTCCCAGAAACATATTTCAGTAAGATCTTAAGACACAGACATTTTCATAGCACTATTAATTCCCCCAGCTTTGAGTTGGTCAGCATAAAGCCTACTGTTGAGATAAACGCTCTGTTTCAAGTCTCTCTAATGAAGTCCCCATAATTTGGGGAGAGGCTTTCTGATCTAGCCCAGCTAGATTTGTCTCGAATGCTCCACAAAAAAGCTTTAGCTCCCAGAAAATGCTGTGGTGACTGGGATGGGACCTGGCCATTGCTTTTCCACAGTGCAGGTTTGCCTGAAGCTTTTGTTACTTTTCAAGCACTAAAATTAACTCCATTTGCTCTGTAGTATTAAAGACTCTCAGAACTCTATCTCTTTAAGGGTTCAAGGTCCTGCTTACTCATTTAAGGTCAGAACTTGGTGACATCAGAAGCTTTTTCATTAGCAGATGATGTCAGACAGGACAGGCATTATGAATTCCTTTATTTCAAATCCAGGAGAGGGGGCAGGCCACAAAATTCCAGGTGCAAAAATGCCCAGCTGTATTTGAGACAGGCAACATGACACAAAGGGCATAGCACAAGAATTGCAACAGCTAACATATTTTTAAAACATTTGATAAAAAATAGAGTGAATTTTAATCCCATTTACAGCAATAAAACTGCTTAGGTGGTATCCTTCTTGGAAGCCTGAGTGAGCAAAGCCTCTCAAAAAAATGGCCCCTTTCTGCATTTAGAAGCTGTAAGTGCAAAATTGTGGCTTTGCCTCCCTGTGAAGGATTTATGTCCAGGTATAATTTACTACCTTGGAAACTATTGTCAGGAGAGCATCAAAGAGATGCTAAGAAGGTTGTCAGGAAAGCCTGTCAGTCTTGAGAATGTATCTCATTAACGTCTCAGCTCGGGCTGGAACAGCAGGGCTCCTTTATAATTTATTCTGAAGCTTCAGGAAAGAGGATCTCAACATAGATCTTCAGCTGAACAATGAGGCTTTAAGGTCTCTCTGCTGGATTGGGAAGACTGGACAGAGTTACCTTTTCTTCAGAAAAGGGCTGAGCAGGCACTGATCCAGGATATGGGGTTGGTCTGTGATTCGCTAATTCTGTGGAGGTTCCCCAATCTCTTTTATTAC
Source organism: Tinamus guttatus (assembly GCF_000705375.1). The sequence goes on from NW_010580208.1 coordinate 411,577, forward strand.
CAGGATTTAAAGCTGCATTACACAGAACCAACAGGGATTTGAACTTCACTCAGAAAACCAGCTGACTTTGATGGGAATTACTCAAAGTTCATGTAAGGGCTGGAGGACTGGACAGAAAGGGGGGAAGAAGGGAGGAGGATATTACATTCTTGGATGTAAATTGCTGGCTAAAGAATATATGAGATACAAACAGGCACTAAAGAGCATATTCGGACTGCCTAAATTTCTCCTGAGTCTCTTTACCTTTTGGCTGGCTTCAGATTCAGGTCTTCAGATCTTCAATTGGGTCTCAAGAGGCCTTCAGTAGTCCCTGGATTTTGGTATAGCCTACACAGATAGATGTAGGTGAAACTCTTAAGTTTGAATAAAGGCCTAAATAGATCATTATTTCAACCTCCCCAGAAAAGGTTGCTTACTCTTAAGGGAATAGTTAAGAGGAGAGCCTTTGTTTTTATCCACAGATCTAGCAGCGTTTGCTTAGCAATAAGGTGAATTTTTTACTAGCCTATGCAGCCTTGGTTCTTTTGGGAGAAACTTCATCATGGACATCCTTGCAACATTTTTCACACCTCTTAGCATCACATTAGTATATTTTCTGGCTAGATGACTAAAATAGCATTAATATTACCCATTATCACAGCAGAAGAAAGGAGAGCAGATTTTGTACTTGTGCTAATCGACTTCTATTTGAGCTTTGTAAGGTACATCCAACTTCAAGGGCAAGACTGGCAGCCTTAATTTGTTACCGAACTATAAAAATTGAGCTAGTTTGGGAGCAAGGCACCAAGGTGCCTTTCTGTCTTACAGATCTGAGGAAGAAACAAGCCACAGAATGAACAGAGTATATGAAAAAGTATAGGGCCAGGACAGTTTATGTATAATGTTAGCACAAGCCTTCAGCTAAATACAGATTCATCAGAATTGCCTGAAATGCAGAGCCATTCATCTCTAATATACGGCAGTCACAAGAAGCAACACACAAAGTGCAAGACTTGGCATTCTTGGTCAGTGCCTGCTCTCTGAGAACTTTACAAAAATAATGGGATGCTTGCAGGCTATGAGCTCAAGGCCACTCTACTGGAACTTAGAAATAATATATACTTTAAGAAACTTTACACTCTCCAGGTTTGAGTTCCAACCCAAGTAGAAAGCTCTAAAAGAAGATGAGTCTAAACAACAAGCAATTCTTAGCACTTTTGATGCACAGTTACCACTCTATATACAGGTTGTTTGCCAAATGCTCTCCAGTAAAGAGACAACATGCTGCTTTAAGAAACCTACTGTTAAAGGACAGGTAGGCAAGGTTAGAGAGAAAAGAAAGAAGAGGTAATCTTATTTGCTTCACAGTAATCACCATTGTAAATGGAGATCTTTAAGGAAATATATCTATTATAGTCACAGAAGGGTTTACAGCAAAGACACAGAAGATATCTTTAATCTGACTTGCTCAAGTAGTAAAAGCAGTGAAGCAAAAGCTGCAAAAATGAATCCTGCAGATGTACAAAGACTCCTGGATGGAGTCTTGGACTCTTCACAACATGCCGAAGCCTGACCAAGCCTCTCAGCTAGCTGATCTAAAGCTACACTGTGCGCATGTCTGCTTCCCGAGAAGGTTCCCCTTCCACAGGGATGGAAAAGAACCCTTGCAAGAAACGCACTGAACCTGGTTTACATTTTGCAAACTCATTTTAGCTTTTGCCTCTGGTGCCTGATACATTTAATGCCTCTGCCACATGTCAGGTGAAGAAGCATCTTTCTTCCCTGGGCTCTGCAACATTTCTGCTTGCCAAAAGGAGAAGAGAGGACCATGCTGGCCCATTTCAATGATTGATGGTCCAGTAGAAGTGTTGGTGAAGAGGCTGCACTGCACTTAGGCTCCAGGGGCTTCTTTAATTATTCATGCTCACTGGGTCCTTGCTGAGACCTTTATGAGAGCTGTAGAGACAGGCATACATTTCACCCAAGAGATTTAATGCAGTGCCACTGCTAAAAATATTTCCTCTTCATCCCGCTTGCAGAAATAGAGCTCTGAAGGAGCCATGTGTGATGGGAGTCACCCTCTGCAGACAACCCCTCTCTCATGTTGCAGGGCTTGCTCAGGCAAAATCAGCTTTACTGGACTTCAGGCATGGAGGCTGGCAATGCTTCCAATAACTAGGGTGCACTGACCTGGGTGCTACTCTTCCTCATGGCCTTAAGAATCAGGATGAGTAGTTCTGAAACCAAGTTACCTCATTATATATAATGCTCATTTACATTTTAACTGTAGAAAGCTTTGTGCTGGCTACCCTTGTGTGTGACAAAAAGCATATTCATGGGGTTGGGGTTACCTCAGAAAAGTGGTACTAACAGAGAGACCTAATCTGGTACTAATCCAGACACCTCTGTTATTTTCAGGACATGAGGTGGCCACCTTTCTTCACCTAAACAGGAGACCAATAGAGCAGGTCACTGCTGGAAGGTTCTGGAAATTCACTGTGCGACACAGCTCGCTGGAGGCCACATCTGAAAGGCTTCATGCCCTGCTGCAAACACACAGAAGGTTTATCTGAGCAGAGGACTGACCGAGAGGGCCTCAGCAGTGTGCTATGGCTGAGGGCTGGAGGACGTTACAAGAGGCCTTTGTAGTCTGCTTATGGATTTATAAGGCAAACTGCCATAAACATGGTTTTTAACTGCATTTTGTAATGAAGTATGACTAAAAGCCAAAAGAAAGGCTCTGCATCGCACATAGAAGATTTCCAATGGAAAAGCCGTATGTTCATTTTAGGGTTTCCTCCTCTCGATTTTTAAAAATCCGGTAAGTGAATAGGCTCTAAATGGAGCTGGTAGTGAGGAGCTATTGTTTCTATTCAAGATCTTCCTAGTGAAGAAAAAAAGGGTCTAAATGGTTATAAAATAAGATAAAATTGATGTCTGAGGCCTTAGACAGGGACAACTCCACAGAAAAGTAGCCAGGCAGGTGACGCTAGGACATGGAGGGAAGGCGGCATGCATTTTTCTGTCTACCTGTCATGTCCTTGTTACGAGGTGAACAAAATTTAGTGCCGTCTCACAGTTCAGCTGCAGCGTCAGTCTTTGGAGACTAACTGCACTCGCATCAATCCCAGCACTGTTCCCAGAAGCATAGGCACCAGCTCGAGAAAGCCCCAAGGACGTTCATAACCCAGCTGTTTATTATACCATGCTTCAGTTTCTAAGACAGCTCGACAGTTGGCATAAATCAGCACAGCTTCCCTGAAACTGGTGCTGGAATTTCACCCCAGCAAAGTCCCATCTTTGGCCCAAGGTGGGTACACCCAGATCTTTACAGACAGTGGCTGCTCTTACACAGGTGCTTCTCCAGGGCCCAGTTCTGCTTTTATCAGCATCATGGTTAAGCGGAAGAAATTCTGTAAAAGATGACAGCATAAATTCCCAGCTCCTGGGAAGATTCATGTCTTGAATTCAACTGTACAATAGCAGAAAGACATCAGGATAAAGTTAGAATCAGGTTTATGGCATCTGAGCTACCTGCTTCCTTATCCAACAGATTGGCAGTATTCCTTTGTCACTCTGTGTTTGCAAAGTGATACCACCTGCATTGTCTAAAAGTCCACTCCAAAACACTCTCCTAGGAGACTATCAAGTGGCCAAGAGATTTTTTTTTTGATACCTAAGCTACTTTCAGACCTATTTTTGATATTTGTTGTTACGGAGGCTTTAATGTAGAGACTTGTTCCAGTTGTTTTTATTCAAACTTCTTAATTACAAGTGCTGGGGGACTTGCAGCTTTCTTTTCAAGCTTGGTCATTAATCTTTGTTAGATGCTGCTCAAATGAAATATGGCAGCAAGCCAGCTTGCTTCACAAAACTAACATTTAAAGAAGTAAATAATTGAAAATGGTTAAAAGGCATAATTATTTTTGTAATGCAACATCTCATTAATCTGTGGAGCTCAGTGAAACAGGTGCTAATTGAAGAAAAAAACCTTAACAAGATTTTCAAAGGGAATGATTAGCCATGGTTAAGAGTAGGAATTTCACCATGCCAGCAAGTGAAATCAAGCTGCAAAGTCACTTTCACATTTCTATATATAAGTTAACCGCAGGCAGGGGCTGAGAAAGACTTGTCTCCCTCCCATGAGCAGCCCGATGCGACGTGATGGTGGTTTGCCCCCAGCTGAGGCATGACACATTACCAATTATCAGAGACAAGGTCCATCTAATCTCTATCATTCATCTGTTCTCATGTGGCAGTTCCAGTGCTGTTGTGTAGCGTCAGAGGAATGTGATAATAAATAACTGACTCATGATGAAGCCATCAGCTCAAAAGCCTTCTATGCAACTAAATGAATTAGTGCTTGCTGTGAGCAATATCTCAGTATGACTAAGCTCCCCGGATAACTCAACGGTTCGTCCATTAGCAGAACAAATTGGAACCAGCCCAGACTCAGGCTTGTGGCAGAACACCTTCCAGGTAATTTCCCCACAGCAAGTGTGATAAGCTTGCCCTCAAGAGAGCTCATCTCTTACAAGAAGAATCAGGGAGAGAAAGGTTGTTACTGAAGATACAGCAGGAAGTCTAGCTCCACTGAAGCTGCCATTTCACTGGCATCTTTACAACTTCTTCCCTATTCTAAAACTTGGGAAGATATAATATAGGAGTTTAGGAAAAGTACAGAGAAATGTGTCTTTCGGCAAAATATCATAGGCAGGCTGGGATAAAATTTGTTTTCCCATCTAGGATATCTGCTTACAGAGGACTGCCACTGCATAGAAGTGAACGTGACCAAGACTTTGCCACCTGTTTCTCTCATGACTCTGCAATTCCAGCGCCAACTGGAGAAGAAAAGGAGGGAATCTTCAGAGTTTCCTGAACATTTGGAAGCAGAATACCTATTAGTGGTTCCAAGTAGTCATTCTTAGTGTTTCCTCAGAAAAAGTTCCCCACTAGTCAGACCATTTTTTATAATAACCAAACCCAACATGAACAGAACCACCATGGTTCTGATTTCAACAATGATCAGCTGATTAGTATGCTCTTTTATAAGCCAAGAATTATCACACAGGAAAAAACACTGAAGTAAGTTCAAGAATCTTAACATATGTACTCAAAGTATGCACTTTCCACAGGAGAACGCATAACAACATTTTTTTGTTGTTTATACAATAAGCACACACAAGAACACACACAGAAATTATGCTTAAAAGTTTCAAAGTGGATGAAAGCTAACACAGATTCACTGGTATATGGCTTTACATCTCTGTGTTTGAGATGCTACCGAATCTTGTTTTCAATAAGCCCAAAGTAAAACCCAGTTTTTGGACATCTTACTCTTTTAATAGCATTGTTAAGTTGATCTTTTTTCCATATATCTAAAGTTTTCCTGACCATTTCTATCCCTCAGCTAAATATGTCCGCTCTTAAGCATTAATGCAAGCGTTTATACAGATACAGCTTTTCTCTTCCAAGATCTCTTATCACAGAAATGTTGGCTGGAGGAGCCCCCTCAGCCTTGCACTTGAGGCAGGACTGTGGCCAGCGCTGGCTCCATGAGCCACAGCTCTGTCTAGCCAAGACTTGACAACCTCCAAGGATGGCACTTCCACAGCCTGTCTAGACAACCCGTCCCAGGTCTGCCCTTCCTTTTCAGCAAAACTATTTTCCTAACATTCAACTTGAAACTGTGATTTTAGGGCCACTGTCCTTTTAAAAATTTTTATCTGGCATTACCAAGAAGAATTTGTCTGCCTCTTCACTCTAACTACCCTTCAAGTAGTTTTAGGCTGCTCTTAAAGAGCTACTTAGTCCCCTCATCACCCAACTAAACCAACCCAGCCCTGTGCATCTCTCCAGCAAGGTCCCACCTCATTGCCTTTGGAAACCTCCTGTTGAATCTTCTCCCTTAAGTTTGGAAACTAAAGCTCACAATTTTCTATGCTTAAGTAACACAAAGCATGGAACAAACTTGAAAAAAAAAATAGTTCTTCACACTTCTAGGCACAGGCACCTGCATCGTAAAGCTCCTATTTTTTGCTACTTTCCTGCTCCCTCTGTGGATGGATAAGCGATTCCAGGAATCACTCCCCCAGCTGGCAGTGCCTACCAGCACAGGCAATTGCACATTATCCTGGTACATTCGGAAATTATGCAGCCATTAGATTACCAACTGTCCAACTCATTCAGAGAAAATAAAATGCAATAAAAAAAATGAAGCAGAATAAATTAGTCTTTATCCTAATTTTGTCATATGGGCCTTTTACAGCTGTTACATGAACATCCATCTGTCTGTCATATTTGTAATGCCATTCACTCTATCATTTTAACGGTTCCATTCTGCTGTCATCCAAATTAGGGGCTTGTGCACGAACAGCCGGGCTGCTGTGCGCAAGGTACAGTCCACCACTTCCTTGCTATCGGGAAGCGTGTCAAAAGCCACGTGGATTTTTGCACCGCTTCACAGCATCTCAAAGGGATAAACATGGCCTCTGTCCAAGAAGAGTTTATCATAGTATAGCCAAAACCAAAGCTCAAAAATCACAATTAAAGAAACAGCCACAAACCACATGATTGATTTCACTAGATTCTTCATTCAGTGAATTCTTAAATAGGAAAAGATGCTAAAATATTTCAAGGATCTGGGTTTTGCTACTTCAGAAATGATACTGAAATTGGTCCCTCAGATCTTCCAGGGATTTGGGATCTTTTCTTAGTCCACTTTTACAGGTGAAGGACTGAGTGAAAAACATCAGTGCTCTGACAGAGCTGGGAAGCAAAACCCTCTCCCTCTAGTCTCGTGCTCTGAGTCCCAACTTGGCACCACAGGCCTTAAGCCCCAGAGCAATGAGAAGTGAACATGGTGGATGGCAGCTTGATGTCCTCAAGGAAGAAAAGGAAGAAGACAAAGCTCCATCCAGTTTACGGATGATGCTATGTCCTACACAAGGTTGGGGATATAGCTGAGCAAAAGCCTGGCTCTGGAGAGGACATTCACTATGGCCTTGGGTCTTGGCAAAGCTTCTCATACAGTTCAAATTAGGCCCTGGCAACCTCACATAACAACGAAAGCTCACCAGACTTGAGCATGTCATCGCCTATTCAACCTAGCAACCTCCACTGATCCTCTTCTCTGGACTCCTCATCAACCTCCTAACCTTCAGGTAAAGGAGAGCCTACTACAGGGACCGCTGTCGTTAACTGGCCTTAGAACAGCCACAACAGGATGAGAGCAACTCAGCTGCACGCTAAGTGGAAAGCCAGCTCCATGGGAGCTCACATGGCCACTTACCTCAGAGTGGTCTCGCACACACTGCCTTTCATGGTGCTTTCATCACAGCACACTGCATCTTTTCATGGGAAGTTTTCAGCATTTCAGAATTGCTTTGTGGTTACCAGCCCAATCTTACAGACAGATGACAGCTTTTTTTTTTTTTTTTTTTTAATATATATATAAAAGGATTTCTCTGTTTTCACTTGGGTGAAAATAAGTCGTGCCTGTTTCCAAATCAGAATTTGAGAGAACTCAGACTAAAGGTCCAACCAAAGGGCTCCTGAAAACCACAGGCAAAGCAACCCACCAACCTTTCCAAAAAATTCCCAAGGATTCACCTGCAAAGGGCACAAGAAAATGAGAGTGCAGATGGGGAATCAGGCGGCCCTTCATCTGATCCCTGCTTACTTGCCACCTCTCCAAGGATCCACAAATCCTCTCTTGCTAAATGGCACCACTTATGGCCGATCCCATACAAGCAGTGACGGTGATGACACAAAGCAAATGGTGTTTTCAAGAGTACTGGGGACAACTATTGTCACACCAATTACTGTAAGAGCACCCCTCTTCAAATCAGTAAAGATTATAGCACAAGTCCTAGCACTGCAGTAACCAAAAAAAATGCTGTTTACTGGGCATTAAGTGATGAAACTCACATTTAACCTATGCGGTTGAGTCTTTTACCCTCTTCTGACCTCCATCATGCCCCACTCCATATATATCCTGTTATTCCCAACAAATTTAAATTCAGTGAACATTCTTGGAGGCTTCCATCACAGTGCTCAAAAACCCTGCATATCTCGGCAAATGCACTCATCTTCCAGATCTGTGATGGTCATGGTTTTTATTTTTTTTAATGTGCTTGCCAGTTTCCATTGCAAATCATGCAATGTCTGGTAAGCAAATGAAAGGGTAGGATGTTCTCATGCTTGGGAAAAATATCCAGCGTGGGAGAAATAGAAAGTTACTTAGAAGCAGTTGCACCCTTTTTTAAAAAGCAAAAATAGAATAGAATGAATAGAATGAACAAGATGAAGACAGGGGCATGGGGAATGTTTTGATGGTGGCCTTCTGAAGATGTCTCTCTGCTCTATTGGTAGTGAAGAAACATATGGAAAGAGAAGAAATTAGAGAAAGGAGTCTTTATTACAAGCCCTGTTGCAAGAGAAGAATGCTTACTAGCTAATAAGCATACAGCAAGCCTTTTTGACCAGTTCACACAAAAAGACATTATTCGTGTCCTTATGTCTGCCTCAGGCTGACACATGCAAGCTCCAAATTAAACTGAGCTGAAAGAAATAAACTTCACCTTCTGCACCTAGCTTCACACAATATTGCCAGTGGAGCCTCAGCACACTTCTTGCTTAAGGACTTTACTGCATCTTACAAGCCTGGGAGCTTAAAAAAAAAAGTCTATAATTTCCTCATCAGAATCAACAGTTGGAGGTAAACGAGATGAGTTAAAAATCCTTCTCTTTGACCACTAAGTCGGCATTACCCTAAAGTCTGAGCCTCTTAATAGTAATATCAAGCAGTTGCATTTTAACTTGATAATCCTTAACCATGCTGAGCCTGGGCTGGCAATGCTTTGTATCAGTAGCAAAGGATACAATTCTCCTTCAGGCTTATAGGAAGCATAAATTAGAGCTAAAGCATCTTTACACATTGCATTTCAAAGAAGGATTAGAAACTCTTATCATAGTCATTTACATTAAAGTGAGTGTAATCATCCACAGTCCAATTTAGCAACGTTTTAGGCTTCTGCTTTGATGAATGTGACTACGACATGCAGGGCAGGAGAGAATCAAGCCTTAGTGTGTTTAGACATTCAGAGTACAGAACGGCATGGTAGAGGTTTAAGTGAGAATTGTACGGTGATCTGTATTATATTCTTTTCAACCTCTCCTTAATTATAACCAGAACATATGTACCCAATACCCCAAACTGTAGGCTGACAAACAGATGACTTGAGATCCTATGGAAGTTTCAGTTTGGCATCTCTTAACAGTATGAAATTGGATGAAACAAATAATATTTTGGACTGTAAGCAAAGGCGGGGGGGGGGGGGGGGTATGTTTTCTTTCTATTCAAAAAACTTCTGAATATGATCAGCTTTGGGAGCCAAGCACAAGCTAAGAACAATTTCACATAAATACAGGAAGAACCGATGACAACACTTGGGAATAATCACAATGAGTCAAAACTGCAGAAGTCTTCCCAGTGCTGCAGGATCACTTGGAAAAACAATCCCTCATTTTCCAAAGACAGTAAGTGATGATAAATGAGGACACATTTATTAAGAGGGGACTTTACATCCAGTTTTCTTCCCTCAATTTGCCGAGAAAGATGGGGTCCCCATCTGCTGAACGCTGTTTCCTAATGCAATAATTCCAGTGTTTTTGTGGGACTAATAACCTTGCTGACAGATTTGTTTAACACCTTGGAGGACTCTACATCCCCAGAAGGTAAAGCAAGCAGAAGAACACTCATTTTGAATAAAATTAGTCTTCTCATTTAACCTCAGCTTCCAGAGATGCAAACAGAATAATGTGTATCCCTCAAGGGAAAACACTAAATATTACAGAAATAATTTTAAAAAAGCATAATTAGGACTGGTATATGTGTGAGTGCTGAAGGCTGCCCATTGACTCTGCCAGGATAGGCACGAGCTTTAAGCAATCAGATGCCGCTTTCCCTCTAATCCACTCAGCAACATGGAGGCGAAACCAAAACCCAGTAGCACAAATGAACTAGGCTGTTGGCAACTCCATGGCATTTTGCTTTCTTTTTTCTACCATGGAATGCCACTGTCTCATGCACAATGTTCATCTCTCTCCACCTTGGTTTTCCTCACTTACAAGACATAGTCACACTTGGTTCCCATACAGAACCCCTGTGAGCTGGAATTCATTCAGGCTGACTGGGAGAAGATAAGGGAATGCGAAGCCTTCTCCAGCTGGGAAGCCTGCGGGCTGAGCTTGAGCAGATGCAGAGCCATGCGCTAAACCAGCCTGGAGCATGCACGGGAAGAGAACTACATTGGGGTGCTGGCACCAGGGAAATTATGAAAGCCATTCAGAAGCATTGTAATGAAATACAATGCTCAAACTCAAACCAGGAGTAAATTCTTTCTTATGTTAAGTGCTCCCTGAAGCACAGGGCTGTCTAAAGCTCGAGGCCCTGTATGGGAGCACAGTGGTGCATGCTAAAAGCTGGTTTGGGTGCGCGACCCAGGGCTGCAGCTGAAATTCGAACCAACAAGCCGGCGGCGCCTTAGCTGTCTGAACCATGAAAGCCAAATTAAACATTTCTTCAGCTGGAGCTTCGCCCTTTGTACCTCTAGAACTATTATATTAAAGCACAAATGTCATTTATGAGTCTGGCCATGGGGAAGGGCAGGTGTCTGACACTGGGAAATCATTTCAGCTAGGGGTGATAAATCCAGTTGATAAACTTCGAGTCTCCAGAGTGAGCCACACATTCAGGCCCACCCCTTTTCTCCTGCTCAGTTGCGTTTGGTGGGACAGATGCCGAGCTCCAAGCCTGGCCAGCCTTCTAGAATGGCAGTGGCACAGCTGTAACCTGAGGTCAAAGCAGCACGATGCTGGCAACATGCTCCAGTACCTGCTGAATTCAACAGAAACCTTTCAACCAGCTTCACTGAGCTTTGGTTTACTCCCTAGGTGACACATGTCCTTTTATTTCATTTTCTTTTCTTTTTCTTTTTATTTATTTTTTTATTAAATCTTTCAGAGTATCAGGCAGTTAAAAGTGTTATTTTATCTCCAGCCAGCCTGAGTCGCCTTCTCAGCAGGCAGCTGATCTTACCAAAAGATCTTGAAGTATTACCCTACAAAGCAGCTGAGAGGAACATGTGTCATCTGGGGGCTTGTTTTAATAACCACTTGCTTTGGGATGGTTCAGTCAGATTCTGACATCTAAACAGCACCAAGTTCATGAGGACAGAGAAGGTATCGTCTCACTTCCTCACTCACCTGCAGGGAAGGCAGTACCAGGTACTATGTATATCATAAAAATATGCCTATCATCTGAGTGTATGAGAGCTGGCCCATCACACTTAATTGCATGTATTTGGAAGAGAGGGGGATCAACATTTAATCACTAATTATTATATCTATAGAAAAGCTGTTCAGCCTTCAAAAAGAAAGAAAAAAGTGCTTTTTCTCCCAGCCAAGAAGTTGAGATTGCCTCAGCATCTTTGCATTCAGCCCTCACATATTTCAAAATTAATTCTTTCAAAAGCCTTGCCACCATACATATGCCACTGTTACTCATGAATACACAGCTTGACTTATAATACCAAAAGATTACAGTTGAGCTCGCAGATACCAAGAGGATGCATGTAGTCTCACTTTACACATCAACTTTGGAGTAGACGCTTATGAAACTAGGAAACTAGGATGCTGGAGGAGAGAAAAAAAAAAAAAAAAGGTAAAAAACACCAAATGAAGGCTTTCTGTCCAGTAAGCTCGGAGTGATGCTGTTACTCTAGAAGGGGTGGCAGGTAATGCCTACAGCCCACTCCAGTGACACTGATCCCAGAGGATCAATTTTCAGACCAGCACCCAGAAGTCTGGCATTCCTTTCCATGGTGCTAAATGAAGGAAGAACCACTCAACCACCTGACAGTTGCTGGCTCCCCTCTTTCTTGCCCCCTGCACAAGGAGGCATCTGAAACAGCCTGTTAACATGTTTCTGCCCTTGCATCGCATCCTTGTGTTCAGAAATAGGTGAGAATTTGCCTCCTGTTTTAAGGACATTCAAATTCGGGATTGAGCTTTGGCTCTTCAGAGTCCTCGGAATGACAGAGCCACAGAACCATACAGCACTTCAGCTTGTTGCAGTCTGCATTGCTACCTCCTGAGTGCCACTTTCCAGGTTATCAGGAGTCGAAAGCAGAATCCTCTCCAAGCACTGTTGCATCCCCTGCTCGTCAGTTCTCTTGCAGAAGAAGGTTGGGGCCTATTTTAAGCCATTTATGCCTGCTATTAAACAGTTTTTCTGCAGCAAGATTTGCAAGAGGCCATTACACTGGCTGACATACTTGGTTTGTGAAATACAAACCATGCATCAAACTAACCTAACGTCGAGGGGGACTTCTGCCCACAGCTTTGAGTCTCCACATGTACAGCTACTGAGCTGCATTTTTGGGTGTCATGCCAGGCAGCCACAGTTCACCCATTTGCAAGTGAGCAGCCTCATTTCCTTTACACCAACATGCTGAAAACACTACAGATAAATGTTAATTTTATGAATCTTTTTTTTCGGTAAACTGCAGATTTGTAACTTGGCAGAGGGGACCACTGCATTTAACCACCTGGAGAGACATTTATAAGCACTTGAACTTCAAAACTGAGAAAACACACAGCACTAGCACAGCTCTGAACTGCACAGGTGCCTTCCAGGAAGGTGGGGGACATGCAGCACCCTTGCAGAGCTGACACACCAGCTCCAAAACCCTTAACTGCAGCGTTGCCTTCAGCTACTACTAGAGGGAATAAAGACACACCATGAGAACTGGCTGCCAAAGAACTCCCAGCTTCTTGCAAGCCAGAGCCATAACATGAGGGAGAATGTTACACACACCAAGGCAGCAAAACTACACCCAGCCCAGCCCTTCTGGCTTCTCCCCAAGCCCTTGCTGCTCAGCACGGCGGGGACTTTGATTTTACAGCTACCCATTTGCACTTAAGTTACCTCTACTTCGTTAGGCTCCGACCTGCCTGTTCCTTCTCTACAAGCTTCAGGGTCCACCTAGGGCCTGCACACACTGCGCCATCCGTCAGGCCCTGCCCAAGCGATGGGGACTGCTCTGAGCAGGTGGGAGCCAGGAACGTTCCCTGCCGCAGCCGGGATCAGCCGAACAGCCCCAACGTGGGTCCTGCTGCCGACGGCCTCCGGGCAGAGCCGGGCCCTGCACGAGCGGCCTCGCCGGCAGCACCCGGCCTGCGAGCGAGGAGCCCCCGCTTGACAGCCAGCCCGGAGCCTGCACAAACAAACCAGCATTGCTAGAAAGTGAGATCATGGGCAATTCATTCCTGCCTGAGCCCTACCAGAAAGAAAACAGTGTCTCATCTTGGGGCTTTTTTCCTCCTTTTTCCCTCCCCCTCCACTCCCATTTCTCAGCTCTCTAATACTTCCATTCTCTTCCCACCATCCCATGATTAACCCATGCTCAGGCCTAAGGGATTGGAGTTCCAAGGTAAGTCAGGCTATAGAGGCACCGACAGCCGCCTTCCAGGAAGGATTTTCCAGCCTTAGAAGTTACAAGGAGCTGGACTTCGACAGCTCATTTCTAAATCATTAAGGAGCTCTTCCTCTTCCCTTTCAAGGTGCTTCTCGCTTCCCTCCCTCAACCTGATCCCTAAATTCTCCTAAAAAAAATGAATAAAATAAAAATGAGACATTGCAAACTGTCTGACAAAGCGTGCTCAGTGCCAAATGCTGTCCTCCTGCTCACCAGCACAATGGTCTGCAAGAGTCAAAGTGCAGCACTGTGCAGGTACATCTCCCGCCTCCCCTTCCCGATGCTCCCGGTCTTCCCAAAAGCGCCAAGGAGCCAGGGTGCTCCCGAAAGTCGTATTCAGTGTCAGGATGACTGCCCCATGTTATATGCAGATACTACCTTGATTTTGGCTTTCAAAGACATCCGCTAGATTTCCAGAGGCTGGAGGCCTTTCAGGTCTGCACTGTGCTCGTATACCTCAAATCCGCCCCGGAAAGGCTCCAGCCTAGCTGCCGATGCCAATTAAAGTGAGGAAGAGGGTCAGCTTTGCTGTTTGCCATGAAAAGCTTTTCCAACACAGCTATGAAAAAGGCCATTTGTCAGCATTGCTTTCACTCAGTGAACTGTTAGCAACTAATCTCAGCCAAGGGAGCTACTGTCAGTATAAGCAATGCCTGCTCAAAGCAGCTGCTGGAAGCCCAGGTCTAAGGGACACAGGTGCCCAAACAGCCTAAAGCTCCTTGTACATGCTGAAAACGAACATGCTTACATCTTCCAAAACCAGCTGCAAAAAAAGCCTGTGTGCAAGGCAGAGGATGCAAATGCTCTAGCAGCTGAACATTTATCTGAACTACTTGGGAAGAAATGAGTTCCCACCAGCCTACCCCATCCAGGAAGTTTTCCACACTGTTTGCAAGGATTTGGGTTCTCCTTCAGACCTAAACTCTACCAGATGACACTTAGGTTTAAGAAACAAAGAAAAGTTGAGAGAAATGGCTTGCTGCAAGAACTTTAGTTTTCTTTACTCTATATTAAGCCAGAAAGTCATATCTCCCAGCTGTGACTTGTGGTATGTCCTTCCTCCAGACTCAGAGTATCTGCAAACATTTACAGTGTTTTGGTGTGGTCACCTCTTGAAAAATTATCAATAACCTAGCACTACTTGACAATATTCCTAACGTCAGAGCTGCTGACACCCTCTGATTGAAACCAGAATGTGCTCACTAAGAAAAACATCAGTCCTCCGCTTAAGAGAAAAGAATAATGTTAAATAAGGGGAGGTGACAAGGGGGGGGGGGTGGGGGGGAAACAACACCAAATTTGATATATTTAAATATCACAGGGAGTATGGAGCTTGGTCATAATTATTGACTATATCTGTGGTAATTGAGAGACACCTATGTGCTAGGCCCGGGTGAAAAAAGTATCATTGCCTAGAAGATGACTGGAGATTAACAGTTTAAGTTTATGTAACTGTTTTGGAATTTTATTTAAAATATTCCACATAGATTTCTCTAAAGCATTTTTAACAAAATATCATTGTCAACACCGGAATATTTCACAAAGGCTATTTCCTCTCTCAGACTCTTCCAGAGTTTTCCTCATGCCTATGAGTCAGGAAAAGGCAGATTAGATCCTGCTTGGGATTTCAAGTTAGTTTTTAAATGGGGAAGAAACTCCAGAAATGCTTCAGTCATAGAGGCCAAATTAAGACCTTGTGCTTATTATATCTCAAAGGTGTTTTTGTTTGTTTTGTTTTTTGGAGGGGTGAGTACAGGGGGAAGACATTGTCATGTCACACTTTCACGTGAAGGAGAAAAGGCTTAAAAAGCCATTTCTGGCACTGGTGAAGGACAATACTGAACTGAGACCAGATTTTAAGGATGAGACACCTTTTTTCAGCTGGTTCTTTCTCTGCTTTTCTCCTTCATGCTAGTTCTCAGTGCAAAGCAGTCCTGTGGGCAGGATCTCTGCCCTTTTCTGTTTTACTGTGTTATCAAGACTTTTCCAGGAACAGGGAGTTGCCAGCACCTGAAGAGACGATGTCTCTTATTCATCTTGCTGACGTGTCCAGTACCCATGCACCGGACTGCTTTTACACTAAAGCCTGGAGCCCACACACTCCCACATTAATAAAATAATACAGCAGCTGCAAGTCAGCAAGAGAAAAAAATT
Organism: Tinamus guttatus; assembly: GCF_000705375.1. The sequence goes on from NW_010580208.1 coordinate 427,251, forward strand.
CAAGATGCCTTACTTTCTGGAAAATATTTAGATGGTGGTTGCCAACCCTTTTATTTTTTTAAGTAAAGGATGAGCTGCGGAGGTGTCCTAGTTATTCAGTGGAAAGCTACACGGAAAAGCAAAATATTTCTCCACTTGCCGAAGTGCAAAAAGGGAAGCGAGACAAGATTCAGATCAGCAATTTTACTCTGACAGTGATATCAAACCTTTCCTAATGGAACTATGGGCAACATAAAAGTGATCTATTGTCAGGATGCAAGTGCTCTGGATGATTTCAAATTAAAGCAACTCTAATGTCAAGGTACAATTGGTAGAGCCCTTACGTATATTTGCAAGGATGACGTCCAGAATGACCATTTGCTGGAAACTGTTCTTGCACCAGCCAAGGTTCCTCTGACCTTCCCTCCCTCCCTGCTGCATCCTCATTAAAAAAAAAAAAAAGAGAAAAAAAAACACAGGCTGGATTCTCTGATCATTGCCTCCCCATTCTATATGTTTAGTGATATCAGTTAATAATCAATTGTCAGCCAAGCAGCCTGGCTTCCATTGTGATGCTTGGGTTGTGCTGCCACCACTACCGCAATGCTCACCCTGAGCATCGGGGGTGAGGAGCACCCAGAGCCCTTCAATTTGCCTCACTTGGGCCCTTCTTGGCCATCTCCCCACCTGAACACCCAGCACAAATGCCAGCACCCACTCATTCCTGATGGGAGGAAGAAGGAAACCACCCAGGAAGGCAGCAAGGGCAGAAACCTTCTCACACGTACTAAAAAGGAATATATTAGCAAGGGAAAAGAGAGAGAAAAAAAAAAGAAAAAAAAAGAATTAGACCATGATTATGCAAGCCAGATGAAGCAAGGACAGCTACAACTAGCTAGCAGTCATGCAAAAACTGGCCACTAAGAGATATTTGCATTTTTCAGGGGTCCAAAAATACCTCTTTTTCCATTTGTTTCCTCAAACGTCTTTGTTAACAGAAAGGGCAATTGAGCTGAAAATTTTTCCTTGGCTTTTCTTTACTGAGAACAGCAATTTTTTTTATTGTAACTGGAAAATGAATAATCTTTTCAGGAAAGTTATTAAAAAAAGCAAACTGTGCATGTTCAATTAAAATTTTAAAGATGATACAAACTCACTTGAAAAAACGAAGTGCTAATAGCCTTGGCACATTCTAGTCAGATGCACTTTCAGAACAATCCCTTTCTCTGTGAAAACCATTTTTTATGAACGACTTCAATCAGCTCTATTAGCAGTTTCAGAAGCAGGGATGTGCTTATGAAGACAATTCCAGAGGTCAGAAAAGGGTAGGCATTTGTAGGAAAAGTTAAGGACATGTAAATCATTTTCCAATAAATATTCCATGCAGAATAGTCCATTCTGATATACAATACTGTCTTTTTCCAGAGATATTACCTTCCCTCCCAGTGGATCCCCGAAGTGATGGCAGTATTACATTTCAATTGATTGTTAACAAAACCCCAAGCTTGTTCCTACTTCTGATTCAATCCACTTAGAATAGCAGGCTGAGCTCTTCTAATCTCATTTTAATTTTCCATGAGGGACTAAATGTCCAAATCCTTGCAAGAGAGCTGGAAGTTTCAGCAGTAGGATGTAATGGCCTGATTCAAAGTCAATGGAGAAAGACTTTCATTTAGACCAGTTCCCTAATGGCCTCAGCATGCTCTAGGAAGTGCCCTGAATTATCATCTTTCTCATAAAGCATAATATCTTTCTGCCCATATCAGACCTTCAGATATAGTTAATGCTCAAACTTTGGAAGGAAAAGAATCATAAGCTACAGCCTTTAGAGAATTGTCTCACTTCACAGCTACCTGCTAATGGGCAGCAAGACACTTTCTCCTCACTTCGGTGTTACAGATGCTTATTTGGAGTTCTCTGTGTGGTGCAACCACTGACATTTCACTTCTGCAGATCCAAGGAACTGTCTAAAGCCTTTCCCCCTGAATCCAGGCATTTGAGGGCTGCAGGGAAAACAGGACACTGGCTCCCCAAGCTCCTGTTTTTCTTTACCTGTGCCAACTCCTGTCCTCTCCATACCTGGCAGGCAGATTGGCATCTCCAAGTTGGGCAGAGCTGCACTACTGGGTCAGTCACTTCTCCCTACAAGAAACAAGTGTCCCAAATGCTCTGGTTCCTCAATTGCCATCTGTACAGGCCCAATCTCTGTAAGTCCCATACTGGCTATTTAACATAAGTACTCCCCCAAATCCCAGAGGTACCATGGTGGTATTCAAAAATGAATTTTAACCTCTGCAGATGTTTGGAGACGGCCTCTGAAGAGTTGCTCAAATAGCCTACATCCTCTAAAACCGACCCCTTCACCTGCAGTTTAGTGGGCTCTCCTGCCCTACCTTAATTACCCTCCTCTTGAGATACCTATTTTTCAGTTACTTCTGTATTTTCAGCATTAATGGGATAAGTGCAGGAAATTGCTGCTGCATGTTAAAACAAAGAGATATTAGAGTGGCGTTTCAGATCCGCACATCACGCTAAGCACGAGCGTTCATTACAGCCTGCTCAGCGCTCGAGCCTTCGTGCAGCTTTTGAGACATATTTCAAGGCATGAGTGATAGTCACGGAAGTCACCTTTATTCAAAAAAGGAGACAATTCAAATAAGCCAGCACCCTATGCACCACATGGCCAGAACCCTCCTAGGCAGCAGCATTCAGTATCTCTCCTCTGCAGCTCTATTTTTCAGACTTAATGAGACAGATTCAAACAGCAGGCACTTACTCTCTAATTAACCAATTTGCCTGGCACTTTGTGATCATTAACCCGGTGTTGCTGGGTCAAGATCGTACACAAAGCTCCTCTTCCTTCCCCTCACTCTCTCCATTTCAATTCTAATGTATTCTGCGTTGTGATATCAATCACGGCACCCCTTCACCGTTCCCCTACCTTCACTGCCTACAAACCATCTTAGCGCACTCGCTGCTGCGCCTCACAAGAGGCATGCTTGAGATCTAAAAATAAGCTCGTTAGATTATTTGACAGTCAAAAATTAAACTAAATTGGAAGCAGTAATTATTTTCTTGATTATTTAATGCAGGCCAGACTTTTATCAAAATATTTTGACATAGGAAGATTTGTGAAAATAAATAGGCAATCAGCAAGTCATTGCTCACAGAAAAGGGTGTTTTTTTTTTTTTTTAAAAAAAAGGAAGCAAGTGTATATTACCTGTCACTGCCCTGTGAAAGCCTCATGCTTTAAAAGATAAGGTGCTAACAGCACTTTAGCTTGAAGACAGCATTAACAGACAGATCAACATAGTCAAAAGATAGATTCACATGGTGCCATGGTGAACATGGCAGTCATTGCAGTGGATTAGTAAATATTTATGCATTAAAGAACTCCTAGGGGCAACTTTGAGACAAGTTTTGGCTCAACTTGACAAGATTTCTAATTACAGCTCTAAAACAATTCATTTGCATCCTTCCTCCTCTTCTCAATCTAGACATTACAGAGATGGGGGAAGTTTGGGAGCACCTGCATCCTAATAGCTAGGAAGCCTTCCTAGAAAGCTCAAAATGTGAAGGAGAGAGTTCCCATGCTGGTTTGGGGGTGAGAGGGTCCATTAGCAGATGACTACAGCAGTAGCGTTATTGCCGGCGCAGAGGACAAGTGCTCGGGATGCTGCCGCCAGGCCCAGCAGACACAGGCTGTCCAAGCCAGGCACGATGCTGAGCTGCGCTGCCAAACAAAGTCCTGAGCATTTCTGGGCACAGGCGGCAGGGGGAATCACAGAACTGCTGCAGCAGAGACATCGACACCACAGCAGTGGAGATTTTGAAGGTCAGTTCTACCCACTAATGCCTACAACCTGCCAAAATCTCACATTTTGTTTTCCATATTTCTCTTTAACCGCAAACATTTTTGTAGATTATATTTCTTAGATTTTTTTCCCCCAAAATGATTCAGTATAGTATGTTTTCCTCAAACCTACAATTTTTGGTTCCCAAACTGAAAGGAACATAAGGGTTCTAAGTACTTGGATTCTAAGTGAATGACATATTCCCTAAGACAAATTTGTGAAGCATAAGAAACAGGTAAATGCTTCATGACCAACTTCATCTCCTGTGAGCTGGTCGTATATTTGAGACTGAGTGCCTGCAAAGTGCCTCACATTCCGTGATACATGAGTCTTACGTACAATGTTTGTTGAATCAGAGCAAATGCATCTGGAGCTTTCTGCAGTGCTTTGCTTTAATTCTTCATCCTGAACTTTGTTTTTATTGAAAAACAATTTTTAAAGCATTTTGATTTCAGTTATAACTATGATGACTGAACACAACCCAGCCACTCCAGTCCTACCGAGGAAATCCTAGAGATGCTGAAGAGATCACAGTTATTGCCACCAGTTTGAAAGCCTGGCAAGTCTTTCGCAAGAAGACCAGTTGCAACAGCTAGGGGAAGAAAAATGAGAAAAGGTGGAAGTCTGGCAATGTAACAAAGAACAAGGCTTTTTACACCCTTGAATCTCATTTCCCACTTTCATGAGCTACATGGACTTTCAAATTTCCCATTTGTTTCTAAAGATACTATAGGTTTGTTGTTTTCAAATACCCAAAGCTTTGCAACTCCCACTTTCTAGGCACTTATATTCCTTGAAATCTATGTCCAATATGAAGGGGGGCCTTGACAACATTGGCAAAGGTCATATAGTTTAAAGCACTGGCAGAGTAGATGGCACAATCTCAGCAACATTTTTCTCTAATAAACAAACAAACACAGGTCTCCATCATAGCAGGCTATCATCATTTTGACTGCCATTTGTACTCCACATACCCAGGTAAATCATATCTTTCAGATCTTCCTATGAAGAGTCTTTGAATCAGCAATATATCAGCTGTTTAGTGTTAGCTATTAATATGTTATGCCAATTAATTATAGCTGAAACAACTGCTACAGCAACTATTTTCTTCTCCTTTCTTTAAGCAAGGAGGAATGACACATGAAATGGATTTTATCTACTTCAGGGATAACATTAACATCATTTTCCTATGCTTGTCTCTTTTTTGGAACTCGTTTGCATAACATTTCCTAGAAATACACTCCATATGTACAAGTGAGCGGCACCAATTACAGCAGTAAGGCATTTCAAGTGGGGGTGACCTGGAAGCAGCAGGAGGAGGGAAACCATCCACGTTCATCTGTTAACACCAGCAAGCACAAAGATGGGCTGTGCCTTAGCCAGGTGAATTGTTCCAAAACAGCAGGACAACTCCCATCAGACTTACACAACTGGGTCTGGAAAGATTACGTCCAACATAGAAAACACACACCTCAATTTGGAAAGGCCTCATTTAGCATCTGGTGTGGTGTGTCAGATTCCATTTGAGATACTGGGCTCAGGAGACCAGCGGGAGAAAACAACGCACTCCAGAGTACACGTGTAACATGAGGAGTTAATCCCACACAGGCATTCATCTTTTCAAAGTATATATTTCTGACAGTTTTGGAAAGCATGCTTACAATTTCCATAATGTTTGAAAACATACAGACACTTTCTCTCAGTGTCACAGTGTCTTGAACTTCTGAGGCCCTTTTTGTGACACCATAAACTTCTCCTTGGAAACACAGTATGATGTCAGAGGATGTAACAGTACAAGAGGTGAAGAGAAAAGCTGTGGGAGCATTCAAATAGCCTTTTCTGGACTAAAAATAAAAAATAAAATGAAGATCTAGATTTTGATCCAAGAACATTTTGTTCATCTGCTATAGAGGGGTGCTTTTTGTATGAGCACAGACTGTTTTGTGGACTCCGGTCCTCTGTAGTCACCATGAAACAGAAAAAGTACAATGAAGCTAGTGATGTGTTATCATCTAAGATTCCTATGAATGCTATTTCTGTCTTACCATCACAGTGACTTCTGGTCAAACATTCATCCACTGCAACTGGATAACAACATCACGAGTTTTAAAGAATTATCAAATATAGATATTTAGAGGTTTTCTTTTATCTCTAGCTTGCCTGCACAGTTGTTGTTATAAATCTCATTAGTGCCTAGGTTTAAGTGAATCTTCCAAAACAAATAGCTTTAAAAAAAAAAAAAAAAAAAAAAAAAAAAAAAAAACACAAAATCTCTCACACATGTTCATCAGGGGCAAAAATATCCATATTTTTAATACATGCACACACTTTGATATCACCCAGATAGGCAAGACAAGTTTTATGCAAGCATAACCAAATTGCTGCATCTCTCACCTTCAGACTTAACTTGTACCAGAGTTCCAAGAAAGATTTAATGATCATGTCAGATTTGATGAAAACGTTCAGAAGTATTGAAGCACTCATCACTAAAATAAAAGTGCACCCGATAATTACTGGATCATTAATCTGATATTCCCCTCTCTAATCCTCTAGATCAAAGTACCAGATTTCACAAGAAGAGTCTTTATATTTAATATCATATGCAAAAAGAAATAAAGACATTATAACACTGTTTGAAGGCAAACATTGAGATGCTGAAGAACACCAGACTGTATTTGCACATTAAGTTCAGCTTAACTCACAGGTCTGAAGTGTGAAACAAGTCAGGCGGCCGCACTCTGTGGTCACTAGGACAGGGCTCAGAGTTAGCAACACCCGCTTATACTTCTCCTGCTCTTTCAGCCCACTGTTTTTCCCCAACACATTTTTCTACATTGATTGACCTCCATTCTCACATTTCAGCACAGTCTTCTCTCCTGGAACTCATCAATTTTGTAGGCAGGAGCTCATAAAGGGCAGCATACATGTAAATGCAGTAGGCCTCCAAAAAAGGCCCATTACCAACTCAAGCATACATGAAAACTAAGAGAAAGCTGCGCCCATCACAGGGATTACCTTCAACTCTATTCCCTGGACAGGCATGCTCCATTCCAGGCCCGAGCTCAAGCCGCACAAGTTTGTTCTGCTGGTGGGATGACCTCATGGGAAAGCTGGTCCCCTCCTGCGGTTTCCCCTTCTCCAGGACCTGTTGGCTCACCCTGGACAGTGAGTCAACACAGTGGTTGGATGTTCAGTTAAGGCCATGCAGCTGTCCTAACTGGGTTTGCAGCTCAGCCCACTTGAAGAGCCTTGTATTCACCATTGTAGCATCTCATCGCTTGCCACGGCCCACAATCAAAGCATAAAACAGTGTCTCAGGAAGAATACATGGACTTCAGAAGTAGAACATGCCTCCAAATGGAAAAGGAAGAAAAGGCAGCAGACTGCTCTCTTACTCTTTTCTTCAGGCTGCTTTGGGTCCATATTGTTACCCTTACTCCCAGTGACTAGCTGTATAAAGACTGAGGATTGTATTTCATTCTATAACTAGACAGACATAACTATGCATAGCTCCCATTAGTGATAGTTTCCTGTGCACATAGGAACAATGCTTTAATATGTGCAATGAAGATCAAAAAAGAGAGAAAAAACTCAGACCTACAAAAACATCTAGGGTTTACAGTGTTACTAATGAAACAAAATACTACAAGGCTTTTTCAGCACAGCACTTAAAGTTAAGCACATGCTTACATTCTGTAAACACCCTGTTGTGGTTTAGTCCATGATGACTTAGAAACTAAAGAAAAAATTAACAAATGGCCTATTTCAGTGCTAGAAATATCAATGGATTTGTTATTTTTTTAAACACTTTGGGCAAAAAGCTCCCATAAAAATAGTTTTTAACCAGACTTAGACATCCTTCAAGAATGTTTTACCCAACTTTAGCATTACTGAATGAGTGCCGATTCCATTTACACCCACGTCAATGACCCTGAGCGTGTGGAACAGAGGACACAACTTACCATGTAACATGAGATCCAGCAGCAGACTTTTAGATAATGGCATATGGAAAGTAAAGGCAACACAGCTCTGGGAAAGACCCAAGGCTCTGTAAACAAGGAATGATTCTGGGGCCACTCTGCTGAGATTCCCAAGCCCCAGAGACAACACAGCCTGCCTACCATGGCTGGAAATGCACTGTGCATACATGACCTTGCTCATGCTTTAAGCCCTATCACATGAATTGGTCAGGAGGCACTGTTTCCCAGCAAACAGCTTAATATTGAGTTATGTACACAACAACAAAAAAAAATCCCCATCCTTTTCCTGTAGTAACAACTGTATTTGGATTTTTGGTACCTCATCTCAAACACATGCTTGTAGATGACCTAGCTCAAGAGGCCTGGTACACAAGAGCACATACAGAAGTGGCCATCCTGGTCAAATACTCCATCTAAAAACTGATGTGGAACTACGACGAAGAAAAATCCAACCCATGAGAGGAGTTTTACAGAACTCTTGTCCTATGAGGGCTTCCATGCTGACATTGAGGGAACACTTTGGTCAAGTCAGCATGTGTCTCACCTCTCCACTACAGTATTTTTCCTCTCAAATAGTTAGTGCAGAATGATGGCTAGCCCTCCAGAAAGGCAGAAGAGGAGGTGCCAAGAACCACCACCGCCCTGTTGTGCTCAACGCGAGTAGCAGAGCTCATAGCCCACGTCCAAACAGCAGCCAGGGTGGGGGACGGCCAGCAGCCGGGCCAGGGCGGCGGCAGCAACGAGTGCAGGACAGGATCCCATGACCTCAGCTGCTCTGACCAACACACGGCACTGTTCACAACCCAGCACAACAGCCTCTCCCAGCCCTCCTGCTCCCCTCCAAGCATAGGGATTGCCATAGTGACTGGGTTGGAGCCCAACAAATGTAATATCCTTTGACAGTAGCTAGTGCTCAGTGCTGCAAAGGGAAAAATATGATGATTCTGCTAGTCAAGAGAGCGGGTTTCCTCCTAAGCCCTTTGCCATTTGATATCAGCTTCGGCTTCAGAAGCAGCAAGCTCGGGCCCTGCACACAAACACCGCATTAAACAGGGTTTTTTAGGCACATGGTCAAGCCTTTCAAGACTTCAATGGAGTGAGCGTTTCCCTGCAGAGCTGTGCTCCTGAACTAGAGCCCAAGAGCTCCAGTCACAGGATTTTGTTTGTTCCCTGCAGGAAACGTTGCGTTTCTGCAAGCAATGCCAACACCCAGAGCAGACCCAAGAAGAGGAAGCAGATAGCAATGCAGGTCTCAGCCTGCCTTAGATGAAGGGGCCCAGATCTGCTCTGAATAGGTTCAGTTCCACAGATTTCACAGGGACTGCCCAGCTCAGATCTTAAAGGAATACCCTCACTTAAATCACCTTTAGGGTAGTAGGTGATCTCCACCAAGAAGGTATTTACAACTGGAGCAAGCTGGGGTGGAATCAGATATAATTACCATTGGCTTCACCCAGATATCAAGGGCTCAGTCAGTACCCCCGGCTGGGTGAAAATTTTCCACAGAACTCAACACCCAACACCGACATAAACACTGCTGGTCTCTTGGAAATCTGGCATTACATGGACATATGGATACTATTGAGCGACTCCGACAGCACAAACCCACATAAATAGATACAAATTGTACCTGACAGTCTTTCAGAAAGCTATTCTGAACCAAGACTTTTTCCAACTGTGATGGAAGACTCAGTCAAACGAAGCAGCATATGGAAAACCCCCAGCACTGCATGTTCTCATAATTTTTGGAACACTGTAAATATTTGAGTCAGTAGATCTTAATCCATAAACACAGCTGGACTCAAGAAACAATGATGGTAACTTATTATAATTTAAACAATTGTGTAACAAAACAAACCAATGATAATCACTTGGTTTTCTAAGGACAATAGGCGCAACCTTTTCACAAAGTTGACATGATGGGACATGTAATTACATAAAAAATAAACTTACATATGCTAAGATAAATTATTCTCAGCTTTTAAAGAACACTGTAGACTAACGACAGTGGAAAGGAGAAAAAAGCTTTATGGTGTGAAGCCAACATTTCATATATTGTACAGAGCTGGAATAATAACTGCCAGCCAAAGGACATCCCCTTTCCTTTCTATCCTCTTCCAGAACAGCTTAATTGCTTTATGACCAGGAACATCATTCCCCCAAGTTCACCCTCAATGCAGGGCCTTGTGCACAGAGTTTACATACAAAGAACTGGTGGCTGATCTCTGCTGTGATTAAGGAGAGGAACATTTATCCAAACTACATAAGAACAGACCTGGACAGTCAACTCGCATTTTAAATGAATTAAAGGCTTTTAAAGTTCTTTCCTGAAAGTTCAAATAAGTTCACTTTCTTCTTCTTTCCAGTGCTTCTTTGCATTTTCATTTGTATGCACATTAAGCAATACGGCCTAGAAACAGAAGTAAACACACTATGGTACAAAGTCATTTCAGACTTGTCCTAAACCAGGTGCTATGCTGAAGTTTTTACCAGGTTAAAGAGATGCAAAGCAGACTCAACTAACACCAAAATAAGCAGCCAAAACATTTGTAATGAAGACAGTTGAGGTACAGACATGTTTTTCTAAGGGTAAAATCCTGATTATGGCTATAAACTCTGTTATTTTGTCAACAACAATATGAAAACTGTGTCAGATTTTCAAAATACAGTAGAATTCCTACCCAAACTCCTAGAATCCAAAAGAATCCAAGTAAAAGCCATTAAGGATCAGCCAAGTTTTCTGTTCCTAGATAGAAACAACCCACACAACACAATGGCTAAAAGCAGGATCAAGCTGCTTAGTCAAGCACTAAAAAAGTTTAGTGCTCCATTACTACAACACTCTTACTACCATAATTTGGTCCCTTTGCTTATCCCATAAAAATCCTGGTAGATATTGTATACATGTAGATATATAGATAGATATACAAACACCAAAGCCCCAGCTCCAAGCTCTTGGTGAAACCAGTGTCACATAAGGTGAGAAAGCTGCCATCAGAACTAGTTGCCAATACCAGGAAAATCTGTAGCTCAAACTTCTAATTCTGAAAGGAACACATGAGTAAAATAGTAATTTTTCAGCTCCCTCTAGCCTTTCAGTGGAGAGAGGAAAGAAAAAAAAAGAAAAAGAAAAAGGGGGGAAATTAACCTAAGAGACATAGCCAGCATGGAAACTTTGAGCCCTACAGTGCATGTCTGGCAAAGTTATAAGCAACTAAAGTCAGGGTCTCATAATAGGAACTGACAGGGAAACTCTAGCTACTTGTGTTGCTCACGAACACCAATATCTGGGAAATGGATGAAGTCACAAAGCTGAGATAAAGTTCTGGGGAACTTGGATAAAGGAATTTGCATTGGTCCAGCTGTAAAGTGTATGTAAATCCATTAGAAATAAATAGACTAGAAAGCCCAAGAATAGTTAAGAGTTCAAAGCAACCCTTTCCATTCACATCAGAAACTATTTTTGATCAAAAAAAAACACAGAAGATGGTCATTTTTAACATCTGACATGTAACCCCGTAAGTCAGTAAGCTTATAGTTTACATTAGAAATATTGCTTCTGCTTTACCTGAATATATGAGTATTTCTAAAACAAGAAAAGCAATAATAAATCTAAAACAGTGATCATGTTAATCCAGACCGCATTTCGTGGGATTTGCCAAACAACCATTAACAGCCATTTATGCAAGTATGCAAGTTCTTAAATAGGAGATCATTCATTGACTTGCAAGTGATGTCACTCTCCAAATGATGGAATATTTCTTTCCTTTTGCGGCTTTGCCATCTTCTGCAAGGCTGCCAGGCAGGTAAACAGAATTCTACTTAATCTGTCTGCTATTTTTTAAAGAAAAAAAACAAAAAAAGAAAAAAAAACCTATTGCTCATCTATTGAGACCAGCACGTCCAAGAGATGAATGCCTGAAGTTTACTTCTTAAAGTCAAGTTTAGGAACATGAATAAGTACCTTATTTTGTAAAATCTTTAAATAAGCATCTTGTGCTCCACACACTTCTATTTCATGCTGCTTTTCAAAATGTAATTCTCAAGGAAAAAGAAAAAAAAAAGGTTGAGGAAAGGGTTGGGACATTGATTGGGCCATGCCATTTTTGTCTCCCAGTGTTTTCCAGACTTGAGTTCACTTACTTATCTGGAGGACGGGCCAGAGAACAACAGGCAAATTGCTCCATGAAATACTCCAACATTTGAAATTTAGCTTCATTCCACATTACTGGTGCAACACAAAGAATAGCTTTGAAAGATTTTAAGGGGAGATGAGAGGGTGACTAGCATGGTTGAGAACTGAAACCTGAATCTGCTTTAATCAGAAGAACAATTCCACTGCATTTCCAGCAAACAGCTCTCTCCCTGGACTACCCTGAACCTGAGGAAACTTCCTGATGAGTACTTCTGAAAAAGTTATTACTCTGATTTATGCTTTCCACAAATAGGATACTTCGAACAAGCTTTTAATCAGACCATTCTTGGTCATCTCTATTTATAGGTCACAAGTAGTTTTCCTAGTAGATAACTTTGCAAATATAATCTGAGATCTGACAACACGACAGCATGGCTCCAGCACCACCACCATTAACAGGAATTCAGACACAGGAACATTTTCTCATCATTTTCTTCACAGCAGATCAGTGGTGAAGGCTCAAGGGAAAAGAAAGGAAGTAGCTTGAATTTTGAGAGTGGAATGTCACAAGTACTCACCCTACTCCCACTGGTGTCAACAGCAGGAGAGTAGGTCAGAATTTTCCAAAAATATCTTACCCAAGGCATGTATCAGTTTAAGGAATGAAGTACAGCAATCAAAAGATAAGTGAGCATCTCATCACTGGCCAACTGCACCTAATCTGTGATAGAAACCTATTCACTAACATCTCTCCAAGCTTGAGATGAGCATTAGACCTTCAGCTTCTATTGGGTACAGGTCCACATTCATCCCACCTGCAACACCAGACTAGGGAGTGCAGGCACCTTCCATCCCTTTGGCTGCCAGTGTCAGGACAAAAGACTTTCCACAGGTAGTGCCAGGCTGTGTGACTCCCTTCATGCCTCCATAGCAGGGCCTCCACCCAATCATCTCCCACCATCAGTAAAGTTAAACAGAACTGATACAAATCCTGATGTGTCTTCTCCCTTCCTACCCCATGGGAATTAAGATTTTAATACTTAAAACACTAAGATGCTTGAGTTACCATATGCAAGGTTTGCCACCACTGGCCTAGCTTTACAAGAACAGGCACATACCTCAGGGAATTTGCTAAGGACTTCAGGAGGATCTTATTTAGGCCAAGATTAAAATTCAAAGAAGAGTTCATTGGGCTACAGTGGGCTGTACCAGACATACGAAGCATTCAAGTCAGTTTTTCCCCCTCACTTTTTGTGGTTTAAACGTTTAACTTGCCTGAGTCCAGGGAAATTACAAATTGGACTAGACAGTTCCAACTGAAGATAACTTTCAGATGTCTCATCTTTGATTCCCATTCTTGTATTTCTCCTGCATATTTATAGTCTTTCCTCATTTTTAAGGACATTTAGTCACAAGAAAATATATGAATGCCTACTTATGCTACAGGATAGAATTCCACAGTAATTTCAGTTTGTTGAACAGGGAGACCTGGTAATCAATTGCTATAGTTATTTCCACTCAGTGTGGAAGAGGTGTTTAAAAAAAAAATAAGAAACCATACTGAAAATAATCCAAAGCAAACTAAACCTGGTCACTAATGAGAAAGTTAAAAGCAAACACACAACTTCTCAAAATCCCTTGGCGGGGGCAGGGAAAATCTATGCTTCTGCATTGTCCCAATTGGATTCCTTTAGAAGGGATGAAGATCAAACATTCTAGGCAAATTCAGAAATCTCATACTGGGAACCTGTGAAACAAAGTTAATTTAAGCTAACTTGGTCTATTTTTAGCTTGCTTTCTGTTTTTGTTGTTGTTCCTGAATCACATGGTACAGGAATCTCAACATGTAACAAGTTCTCCATATTTAATCATCAAATAGGTCACTGAAGAGGCAATAAGAGTGTGGTCATCTATGCGTTTGTATCCTTGAAATTTGGTTTCACAGCTCATCTCTGCTTAGCCGAGCCATAGTTTCCAGGCTTGCTAAGTCTTGCTGTAAGCAAACCAGGCAGAGGTTGAACATGCATTTAGGAAATTCTGCATTTTATGTTCCAAATTCAAAAACAAAAGCACTTTGATACCATAGAACCTGAATTAGAAGTGCTGCCATTGACTACTAGGATTCTCCAACATTGCGGATGTTACAGCCAGATCTCACGCAGGCTCCATTTTACCAGCTGCTGCTTTGTGGACTGCATTTACCTGGCAGGACTAGTCTGTCCCCACTTATGCTGAAGGAGCATCACCTGGCTGGGCTGTAGGTGCCACACCAGTCACATCTCGTTTACCCAGGCAGTCCAGGGTGAGTTTGTGGGATAGGATCACCAGGCTAAAGTCAGAGAGGTGCAAGATCTCAGTGCAGTGCAAGGAGTGCTCAGTACCTGGCTAGGATGATGGATGTATTTTGAAGAGCTCTCTTCCCTTAAAGCTTACTCCAAATGATCCACAGATTTTGAGAAATGCAGGGGAGATTAAAACAATAAGCATTACCAGAAAAAAAGAAATATATATATATTTCAGCTGAGTTTAAAAAAAAAAAAGGCAGTGAGACAAAAAATGGAAAAAGTTGTTCCAGATGGCAGGAATTTTAATCACATTCTCAACAAGATGTTTTGATTCAGATGACATGTATCAATTGCACACTTAAGTTAACAGTCTTTCCTACTGAAGTGAATGCAATTCTCTCAGAAGCAGGAAAGCCTCTGAGCTTTTGCTTTATATGCAAATACAGTGCACATCGAGCTGAGTGGAAATGGTCAGATAAAAGTTTTTCATTATCATGATGCTATGCCAGGCCTTGTCCATTTGGACAGAGGCCTACAAGATTGCTTGCCCACCTGCATTCCCAGTTCTCTGCCCAGTGACCTAGTAAGGCAATTCCCATTTTCCATATCCTATCCAAGGGCTGGAGACAGCTGGGCCCCAAGATCTTTAAAGCCCCTATGATGGGCTGGAAGGGATGGAAGTAAGGAGGGACAGAGGAGCAAACATGGGGTCCCAATTCCTATAACCTGGCTTGCTTTCAGCTACCTAGGTATTCACCAAATGCATGTCCCAAAGGAGTGTCAATGACAGCCCAGGCCACCCAGCTTCCAACAGGTAGATGGCCAAGGTGTGCCAGGCAGCCTGCAAAATCTCAGGAGAGTCACCCAAGACACTGGTGTTCTAGCTCAAGTTTCATATTCCATCCAGATCTTCCCCATGCTACAACTATTTAACTGTGTTATCTCAAGAGTTATTAGGTCTTGTGGCAACTAATTTATGGCTCTACATATGCCACATCCCCCTAACAAGACAGGTTAAACTCAAGAACCTTATACACACATACACACACACTTAAACACGTGTATATGTATGCACTGCTTAATAGTACAGGAACAATCGTAGCATCAGAATTATGGCACAGGTTTCCTATATATTCCAAATATAGATTTTTTTTCTCCTTTGGGCTGAGGCTCAAATGCAACATTAAAAATAGGTTATTTATTTGTATGGGAATTTCTATTATGAACCAAAACTCTGTTTAGACCTAAAGTCTACATTGAAGTTCTTTGAGACATGGAGAATTTCAGTCACCTCCAAAGACTGCAAAGGCAAGCAAACTTCTTGCATGTCTTCCTCCTGCAGCTGTACTCTGAAGGGAGATATACATATTATGTACAGGTATGTATATTAGTTATTATTAGAGTAGCTGTAATAAGCCCTTTTGTTTCGAGACTGCCTGTTTCTAAGAAATGAAGCATGATGAAATTGAGCTTGCCAGCTGTGCATTTCACTTTGCCGTATCCCCAAACATAGATTTAAAATAGCCTGTTTCAGATGCATAATTTGTATTCCACTTCCAGGTCTAAAAAGGAATTTCCATTCTTACGAACGTCCCCCTTGTGGGGTATTACCATCTGTTCTGATCATTGTAAAGGGTCCCTCTTTCCTTCTAGTCCAAAATCCACTGAAGCATTCCTTTAATGACTGTAAAACAAAAGGCTGGAACCTTTCCTGTCTTCATTTATATACAAACATATTATCAATTAAAAAAGGTAACAGTGACAAATAGAGCTGACAAAAAATGCCTTCTGCAACCTCAACTGTAACATTGCTACCATGGCATTATTATAATTAATCTACCCTCTAATTTGTCTCAATTTGCACTAGCAGATTAGGAGCTGCTGTCTATATAATTTCTCACTAAAAACTGGCAGGAGCAGGAAAAATGAGATTTTTTTCCACCGCCTATCCATTTCACATGCACGCATTCCCTCTTCCCTCCAACACCACTCAGAGTCGGGAGCACAGCTCTATTACAACAAATGAAGTTATGCTCAGGGCCTACTAATGAAAGCAGAATTCAGCTCAGGACCACAGAAATACACCAAACTTGGGCATTCCAGAAAATGCCTTATTGCTGCAACCAGCCTGCTGCCTGTGCTCTCTGCTGCCAGCTTTCACTATGAACAGTGTGCAGCAAAAGGCTTCTCTGCTGATGGGCATCCTCTCTCCTTCCTCACCACCTCCATCCACTAAGGGTTGCGATAAGTTCATGATTCCCCAATTATTATGATTCAAGGTGACATGAAGACGGGTATTTCAAGGTATCATGAAGGTGGGTTGGACTAGATCTCTAGAGGTCCCTTCCAACCTTCACCATTCTGTGATTCATATGAAAGCCCAGAAAAAGTAAATTCTCTGTCCCTTGGTTGCTCCTGGCTGCAGTAGGAAGACTTCTTCATGGGGAGCTCAGGGGCAGAAGGAGTTCGAATCAGACGTCTGTACATAGGTAGGGCTCTCCTATGACTTTGAGCCACCTGGGGACAGTGTACACTTATGCCAGTGACAAACTGTAAAGGGAGTTGGTGGCTTCTCAAGTTCCTGAAAGACTGATGATTTCTCTCTTATATCCTTTACTCTGGGAGAGGGGGCATAGCTTGTATGTAAAGTGCCCTCATGGGATTTCCTCCAGCATGGCCTTCAAAAGACTTTTCTACTGTTTCTCGTTTGCTTCGGAGCTACCTGGTCTGTACACCTCATCTGTACTTCAGCTTTTGTAGAAGGCCCAAAAATCCACCTCCATATCTCTGAGCATTATTTTAGTCAAAAGACTGAATGCCCAATATAATAGTGGCAAATATGTTCCCCTTCAGATCAGTCTCTTCTATAAAAAGGGCATCTTCCTCCAAGAACTGGACTAATTGCCAGTCCACACCTACAGTGTTCCAGTGTCCCCACTGATGACAAGTTGGCTACAGTGCTACCACAGCCATGCAGCCAGGTGTCATAAGCAGTAATTCAAGTGCCACTAGAAAGACTTTTTAGAACCTGTATGCTAAAAAGAATGGAGGGAAGCAGCTGAGAAATTGATAAAATACTAAAGATGCAGTTTTCCAATTAGTTTGAGACTTTTCCAAAATACAGGTAAATACAACTCCTGAAAAGACAAGACAGATGCACAAGTCTTAAACAGGATTTAGAATACCGCCTATTCCCCCAATTCGATCCTTACTTTATTGCTTCCATGTGAAATCCACTATTACCATCCCCCTCCAAAAAAAGGGGGGGAGGGGACAACTCATTGCAAGCATTTGCCTTCAGCTTTATATATATTTAAAAAAAGAAAAAAAAAAGCTTAAGAACATCATGACCTTTAAATTGCTTCTTGACACATCCTAAAGCTGCAGAAATGAGGGAGATTCTCTCTGCAAAGAGCTGTAAAACTTTAGTACCCATGGTATATTTTTAGCATATTCCAAGAATATTTTTCATACTAAAAATGGTACTGTGCAACATAAAACTTTAGGAATTTTGTCAGGCTTTGAAAGCCTAGTATTCAGGTTAAATGGCAACAGGAGCAGGTGAATACCCCGAAACAAGCTGAAAATAACCATCATAATTTAAACAAGCTTGCATCAATAGGGTAACATGCTTCTATTGTCCTCTAGGCCTCTTCTTATCCTTTAAAGGCCATACTTGGGGATTCATTATGAAAGAATCAGGACAAAAAAAAGTCCTTTCTCCCTATTTCTCCTTCTGAGACAGCGTAAAGGACAAGCTACAATAGCCTGATCTGCAAACTGTGCAGGTAGATTAGAACAGGCAGCTGAACTGGAGCAGAAACCCAGAATGAGCCTTCATCGCTTAATGTTCTCCATTTCCAGTGGAATGATTTCTGTATCCAAATCAAAGCGGGTGGCAGGAGAAGAACAAGTGTCATGGGAACTGGCAAAGCAGAAAATAGCTAAGTAAGGAAGACAGGCAACGCAGCTGCTGTCTGGAGAAAATCGTAAGAGATCCTCTGCATCTGTAGGGTGCAGAAGATGGAATCCATGCACACAGTTATGCAGTGGAGGATTTGCTGAAGGCCTCTGGTTAGTGTAAGCAGCTTGCCTGAAAGGGAAAGTTTCATAGGAAGGAAGAGTGGGAGGACTGCAGTGAACTGCTCCGGTCTGAATGCAAAGACCATTCTTCTTTCTCCTCTTGTATCACTAGAAGTGCAGTGAGCAGTAGGCTTCATAGGGCAAATTCAGCCTAGGTACCTCTACCTGCTTTCAGAACTACACCATAGGTACATTTAGCCACAGAGCTACGTAAGATGTTCATGAGAGGTATGCTAACCTCTGGATGAAGGTGAAGTGATGCTAACCTGAAGGAACACAAGTTCCTTCAGGAGTTAATGCTTTCTGGGCCATCTCTGCCAGTTCTAGACAACTGAGGGACACAACTATCAGCTTTCAGACTGATAGCTAAGTCGCTTTAAAAGCTCAGAACCACGAGGACTGGGGCAAAGCTCAGACATCATACATTGCCTATGCAACTTATGACAAGAAATAAAGGACTTTTTAAACACCCTCCTGGTCTCTCACACATGCATGTTCTTATGAAACTTGTAAGCAAAGCTTTGTAGACTTGGAAGGGCAAGTAGCATTGCCATGTGTTGTTGAACACATCACAGAATTGCTCTACAGTATTTTGCCAATTGGGAAGGGACTGACCAGAGATGGCATGCATCTTCAATGATGTCTAATTCAATCTGAGGTAGCTACAGTTTGGGATCTTCATTCTCCCCATGGGACCATACCTACTAAGAAACACAAGCTGCTCCCTACCTAGTCTACTAGTTCCCATGGACCCTTCTTTTGAGCATTTCTCCCACATATTAAGGAATTTCAAAGCAAATGAAATGCCTAAACGCAAACATCACAAAAAGCAAACACTACAGGCAAACACCAGTAAAAGTTAACAGAAACACAATCTTAAGTTACGTATGACTTGATCTTCCAACCTTGCAGTTGGTGAAATCACTTTCATTTGCATAGAGAAAGCAAGTGCCTTAAGCAAAATAACTAGAAGGGTTGCACACCCATTTGTCCTTGTGCAACAGGCAGGGCAAGCGAAAACTTCCTCTCTAGGATCCAGCTCCATACCACCATTTCAGAAGGACCTCCAACTTCCATAGCCTAACACAGGCCTGTAAAGGAGGAATCAGTGACGCACCCTGTCATGAAGTTAAGGCAGAGAATTTTTTAATTTTTAATTCAAGATGCTTTCAGAGCCTTGTAGTGACCCAGCTAGTCATCCCTGCTGTGTTTGTCCAAGCAGTAGAACAGTCCACAGATCTTGGTAGTTATGAGCAAGCAAGCAATCGTTTCTGTTGACAGCCTCTTCCCAGAAATGATCACAGGCCAGACTGGTACTCACAAGGTCTCTCCTTCAGATTTTTCAAACACATTATACATATATAAATATAAGCCTCATTTCAGCTGAAAGCTGTTCCCTTTTCCTCAGCCTCTTGATAACTTCCTGTAGACAGAGACATACAGAAGCATGGGTGCACTTATTGCACATATTTAAGGATGGCAAACAGTGTTCCTTGGCCAAATAGTTCCACCCATGGAGTGATGTGTTTACGTACACTGTGGTACACTATCAGCAGTTGCCGAGGATATACTGTACCTCCAATGCTTCAAGCTTAGCTTATGCCACATGCTGTGAATCAGGTAGCCTCAACTGTTTGAGTTCTGAGAAATACAGCTTAAGATGTGAAAGTTTGTTATCTTCCTTTTTTAGATACGACTTTCCCCCCGACCCCCTTTTTTATTACTTAGAAGCCTGAAAACTAATGCTAGCTGAGGAATAGTCAGAAAATAGGAAAAAATACATAGTTTATAAAAGATTAAATACACTCAAATAAACTAGAAGCAATGGCTAAAATAGCAGCAAATTTTGTAGTTCTATGAAAAGACCAAGGCCTACATTTCATGTTATGAGGATCAAAACATTCCTAATACACACGAATAGCTAAAGATGGAATTGCGTTACCTTGGACTGCTCTCATCATTACAGTTCCTTTTTATTTATTTATTTTTCTGGCGTGCTCTTTGGTAAGATACAACAAGAGCCATTCAGCCAAAATAATAGTGCAAGGAGCTTCCACTGTACCTTTGCATGTGATCTGATGAGGATTTACCAGAGACTCAACAGGTGAAACAGATGGTATTTCAAGAGCAGCACCCTACTGCTAGCAAGGTGTTTTCTACTGTAGCAGCACAATGTTCTTTTCACTCCATAATACGTAGAGTCCACAGTCCTAGCACTGAAGTACCTCTATGTGCAAGGGCTGACAAGAACTAGTGTTTCTTCATATGAGGAAGACTACAGAGACACTCGCATCATGACTTATGCACCTATCTGGAATGATATTTAGCCATGTTTTCATTTCTATTCAAAAGTGAAGCTCTGACACTAAATGACTTGCACAACCCTCCAGAGTTCACTTCCATCACCTCTCCGTGCCCTCCTCTCCACCCTGAAGCACACTTCTGCACAGGAGACAGCTTTTCAAGGTCAACCATTTTGGTCTGTAAACACAGGCAGCAAAGAACAAGCTGCTTTCTGAATAAAGCACAAATGAGGATATTGGCAATGTGGGTATACTTGGCTTTCTGCCTCCTACATCCTCTGGCAAGGCCTTCACAGGCAGTTAAAAAGACATTCACCTCCTTATGAAATCATAAGGAGCTCAAGTACTTTTAAGCATCTTCAATCTACAGTCCTTATTCTCTTACCCAGATATCCAAAAGGCTAAGACTTTAATTACTGACTATGTTCTGACACAGGTCACATAGCACTTTAAGATAATGGCTTATTGGAGCCTTGAACACATATCTACTCCACAAATGGAAAATACCACTTCTTCCCCACTCCCAGCAGAGCCCAGGCCACATACTTAGATCATCTGTTGCTCTGAACATGTAATCCCTTCCATAGTAGCTTCAGGGTCCCTGCAGAGATCAGGACACCAGAGCAGTACACTTTAAAAATCATTGTTTATGTAAGCTGGAGTTGAGTTGCAGACAGCAAACACAAGAGCGCAGAAAAGCTGGGAAGCAATTTCAGGGGTGTGAGCTGGCAAGAGGCACAAGAGAGGATTTGGAGGAGAGAACTTGATCCATCAGGAAAACAGGAGCCCGGAGCACCCCTTGCAACTGCTGCTAAGCATTCAAGGATCCTTAGGAAGCAGCTCGGTCATTGCCGAGCTTCTAAGGGAGCACTTAGCTACACATTAGTTGGAGCTAATTAGGCAGAGAGCAGTTACTACTATTTCTATGCTAGATGTGGGTGGAAGCAGTAGATCAAACCCAGATCTTGAGCTCCCATAGTAAACACAAAGCATGTCAGGAGGAACCGCTGGCAAATTCAGCATCTGCAAAACATGGGAATGTGCTTGTGACCCCATTTCTAGGCATCCTAACAGCTTTTCCAAAGTTTCACAAGCAGGGGGATGTCCTCGATAATGGATGGGAGCCCAGCTGCCCCCACATGAGGGAGTTTCCTTCATGCACGAGTCCCTAAGTTATTTTGGCAGCTTCTGACAGTGACACTCTTGTTAAGGCTACGGATCTATTTATAAAGCCTGATTGCTCGTCCAGGGACAGCTCTTGGCACGTGAGGCCTCAGGAGAGCTGCAGCGATCTGGTTAACAAAACATCCAGCAAGCTGGGAAATCAAGTCTGCTTTTGATTTATAATGCAGCAAGCTAAAATTATGATCTGCCAGGCTCATTTTGGCATTTTCATATCTCAACTGCAGTTCTGATTATTATTTTTAAAAAATATATAATTAAAAACCCACCAAGCTTAATTACCATAATTATGGAAATACTCACTGAGTGAAAAGGACTTAAATAATGAGGCAGACTCGTATCTCAAACTTCACCAATTAACAGGATATGTCAACTTTGTAGGACAAGTCTCAGAGAAACTCCTCTGCTGGCACCACTGCAGCAGAAGGGATCTCACGTCAGATCTAGGTTATATTATAAACCTATTGCACCCTCTTATGCCGAGGTGTTAGCATTACTTTGGCTTGGCTAAACTGAAACGAATCCCTCTGCAGCACTTGACCTTGAAATCAGTTCTTCCGCAGGAGACTGTTGAAGGATACAGTACCATATCAGCAATATGTTAAGGGCTTCTGCAAGTGTCTAACTGATGAGCTAGTTTTCTGTATAAGACTGATGATCCCTGGCTTCCAGATTTTTTAAGTTCCTTTGATCTCTATTTTTCATATGCACCCTGGATTGTTGGGCTCAAACAGTACTGGCAGCTTGGTACAGTGTTTTCGTGATTACAGGAGGCTACAAGTTTAACTGACC
Organism: Tinamus guttatus; assembly: GCF_000705375.1. Next base: position 449,845 of record NW_010580208.1, read on the forward strand.
AGGAAAAGTTGAAGTACATCTTTAATGTGATCCCATGGAGAAGAAATGAAGGGATGGGGGAAAAATAAACACACCTAAAAGCTATAAACACAGGAAAGATCCCTGTGATACACACACATTCCCTCTTCAGCACTGGTAAAGCTTCAGGTGGAGCTAATATCCAGTGTTCAATACTGCAGCTTAAGAAAGTGCAGAACTAGAGCAAGTTTCATAGGAAATTGATAGGAATAAAATGCCTGGAGAAAAAAATAGACCAAGAGCTGAAGCTGAAAGATCAGGAGCATCCGGCCTAGGGAAGCGCAGCAGCTTTCAGTCTTCAACTAGGCAAGAAAGGGAACCCAAAAAAAAAAAAAATCCTTATTCCTGGTGGAGTAAAGGAATTAACAACCCTAAATAAACCATGGGAGATTAAGAGGAAGCCCATTCTTTTTTGATGATGAAATCTAAATGAAGAAAAAAAAAGTTCAAGAAAACTGGGACAAGACCACCATGAATTCCTGTTTTAACTTGGATAGCTTTCCCAATCTCCTTTCCTCTCGAGAGCAGCGAATGCAGGAAGGGTGGGGGGAATCCGTTTGAATTTGCCAGGTGCTGCCAGGTTTTCACAGCCACCTCCAGCCACAGACAGGGAGAGCCTGTGACAACTGAAACTAAATTGCATTCTAATCCCTGAATCAAAGTGCTTGCAATTACCATTTCAAGCAGGTGAAACAATAACAAATAATGAACAATGAGGTATTTCGAGTCTTTGCTGATGCATTCTGCATGCTTACTGAAGAAACTGCAAGCTGAACACATTTTCAGCTCAGCCAAGGTGATTGCCTATGATAGCTTCAGTTAATCAAGTCTTTGAGGAAAAAATGTGTGGAGTCTTCTGTATCATAAAAGAGGATCATAAACCTCCTCCTGTATACCCTTCCTCCAGCATCTAATTTTCTTTGTTTGCTTAGATTTAAATCAAGACAATGGAAGCTGTGCATCAATTCGGCCAAACTGCACACTGGTCCTCTCATGTTCAGAATGGGTAAAAAGAAAGCATGCAGGTCAACCAACTATAATACACAAGCTGAAGCTCTCTATCATGAAGAGCTGAAAGTCTTGACTGGCCCTAGTTCATCTCTTTCAAGCACACCATCTTCAGCACTTGCGCTGTCTTTTAGCAACTGAAGAGATCCATGGTTCAGGAAAACCTTACCTGTTGCCAGTCCTATGCAGGCCTTAAAATAGGAACAGCAAAACCCAGATCTAAGCTCTGGATTCAGAAACAGGCAACACAGAGACAAGGCCTTGGCTGCTCAGCAATTGGCATTTCTACTTGCCTAGAGGCATAGGAAGGAACTGAGACCCAGAAGGATGAAGGGAACAGAGCTTAAAATGAACTGGGATGAGGACGCAGAAAAGGGAGCAGATCTCTTGGCCTTCAGCTGTCAAAGTGAAGGAGCCCTGTTTTCATATTTCACATGATCCTTATATTGCAAGGACAACAAAGGCTACTGCTTGCACCCCTGAGCTACCTGTCACAGCAGCCCATTTTCCAGTAACCGCAGTCTGGCTCAAATGTGGTTTTGTTACTAAACGGCTAGAACAAGCACCAGGCTTTGGGCAGGACAGGTACAGAAAGCCAGAGCGTTATTTATTCCCTCGACCTCTCAACCCATCCTTCCACTAACGCATATGTTAAATCCCCTATCAACAGGGCTGGGGGCCACATAGGTAAACTGGAAACAAAGTCAGTCCTTTTAGATGAGCTGACTGAACAGGAGAGCTTGTCTTGAGAGGAGAAAGGAGAGGAACCTACAAAGCTCTGGGGCACCAGGGAGCCTGGGGCTGGATGTGTTCTGGGCATCCATCCTGCTCTTGTTCTTCTGGAGTCCTATGGCACTGAGATCACATCCCTGCAATGGGATCACATCCCATTGCTGCAGGTCTAGTGACAACTCCTCTGGACAAGCAGCTGGAGCTGAGACTCTGCGATATCTCCACAGCTGCCCCCTGCCACCATTTGCCTTGGCTGGGGGCTGCTACCAGCAGCAGCCGAGCTCAGGAAGTTGCATTTTGAGCTGAGCACCGATGCAGCCCCAGCTTCTGCTCTGACAGCACAACTCGTGCTCCAAAAGCTGCTCTCTCCTCGATCTCCTGCACTGGGGAAGGATGGAGATGGAGAGGAAGAAGAGAAAGGGAAGCTGATTTGCACCACAGCTGCAAGCTCCAATTTCGAGCTGCTAACCCCTTTGCTCCTTGGAAATCTGACTCCCAAATCCCTAGGTGTTTCATTATCTCTTCCGCTCCCTCCCCTAGCTTCCCTCAGGTAATTGTTCCCACACAGCATCTGCTTCAGTCCAAGCCAGCTTCTCCTTCCCTATAAGGGTTTTCAGGATAGGGAGGCAATGAGTTTGCTCTACTCTCTCATTCCCAGTCTTAGCCATAAGAAGCCCAAGAGGCAGATAAGCAAGCTTGGCAGAGACCACTTAGATTCATTCCCTGGTACCCTGGGAAATGCTTTTCCCCAGGCAGTTACACTGTTTGCAGGACAGAAACAGACTGAACACACAATGGGGCAACCTTGTACACCAGCCAGATGATGTGACCAGGCCCAGATGGACTTGCCTCTAGACCTGTGCTGCTTGCACAGACTGCTAGAAGGTTCCTCCAGCTCCAAGAGGAGGAACAGACATCGCTGCTGACACCAGTGGGGTGCAGAGACACCACGGTTCCAACTACAAAGAGTGGCAAAAGGAGCTGCAGGAACTTGCACCTATGATCCCAGCTGGGTCATCATAACCCTCAAGACGAGCAAGGAATCATCCCTTGGCAGGAAGGGACTGACCAGAGTTTGTAATATTCATTATAACTTGTGTAATTTAAGGCAGAGAGTGAAGGTCTCAGCTAGGGTAAATCACAGCAATGTCGATTTTGCACTATCCAAGCACCTGGGTCAGTCTGTTACTAAAAAAATCCACCCACACATTTAACTCCCTTTAAAGTTTCTTCCATTCACTTTGAAGACAACCAATCTAGAAATTTTTAAGTTACCATAACTGGCAGCTAATTGCCACCCAACAAGTGTGCCAAGAGGGAGAATGCGCTCCATCATGGTTATTACAAAAATAATTACGTAACTAGATTTTTAAAATATGACAATATTCTTTGGGGCAAAGTCAACACTTCTATAAATTTAGGGAAGTGCTAGAGTAGCAGAAGGAGACATGATCTTATTTTCCTTCAGCTTCTCTTATGAAAGAAGGGCCTAATAACAGGGAGGAATATATAGATACACACAGGCTTCTGCATTCAGGTGGGAGCAGTACTGAAGAACAGAGCACTGCGGTGCAGCACCCATAGACTGGGCTATCAGCTCTGTGTATTCAAAGGGAAAAAGGGAAGGAGACAGAGCAACACAATATAAGAGCTGGTAGATGTATTAAATCCTCCTGCTAGTCCATTTGAGCAATGTTTTTTTGTATTAAAAAGCAATGGATCAATCTAAAAGTCTGTTTTTGACTTTATATAGAGAAAGACACATCCACAAAGTCCCCAGAATCCACATACATGCAGCCAGATTTGGGCAGTGGTCCTTATTTGTCTCTCCCATCCCCTTGCTCAAACAGCTCTGAGACAAGAAGGATTATTTCCTGACATGCAGCCCCCCACATCCCCACCATTTCCTCTTCTAGGTTCTAGGAAGTCCAGACTCCGGCTGGTGCTCTCTTCACTATCACCTCCCAGTAATGGATCACCTCCATGGCCACCAATTCTACACCAACAGCACTCCAGCTGTAGCAGAAGTAACCCCCAACCTGCAAAAGAACCAGGTCTTAAGACTTCAGGCTGAGCCTGAGGCCAACACAACTATCTACAACCACCATTGCATCCATGAGGCACTTGCTTTCATAACAACATTCTTCTGCATAGGCTTTTAAACTGAAGTCCAGCCATTTCACCACTGAGTAGGTGGCCACTTAATATCTCCGGGTACTTTCAGAGAAGATTAGGTGAAAGTCCAAATCCAGGTTGACATTAGCTCTCAGAGAAACATGCCTGCAATAAATAAGGCTGTGTGCAAGTTGTTGTTCCTGCTGTACTGGTCTACTCAGCCACTTACTGCCAATATGTTCCTCATTAGCACTCTGGGAAGCTGCGAGTGCATAAGGCTTTCTGTGCAGCCCCATTTTTATTCTCTTCTCAAACACACATGGAAACACTTTAAAAGTAAGAGCCTTGGGACCTGTGCAAGGGTGACAAGTGATGAGATGAGGAGAAGAGACCAGAGCCAGCCCCTGACAAATTTGAACCATCCAGTCTTTAATGCACAACCACCAAAAAAACTGATGCTAAACAAATCTAGTTCTTTTCAGAAATGAGATTACATGTGTAATGGAAAAGTTATAGACATAGGGAGTCTGGCCTACAAAAACTGGGTTAAAATTAAGAGCCTTCAGTTAGCTTTCTATGATCAATGGAACTTCTCATACATGTGATTTAGTCAACATTTCCATCTCCATTGGAGCCTATTGAGAGTTCCCTATTTTTTAACTTGGGGAAAAAGGAATTTTAAGACTCTAACATTTCCATAACTTACTGTGACCAGGTGATTAGCAGCTTCCCCCCTCAAATAACTTCTCATGAATTAGAGCTGAAAACAAGGGAAATAAAACAGTAATGGCTTCATACCTCCTACCAAGCACAGGATTTTGCTCACGGTATCATTGAAGCAAGAGGCAGAAGCTGCAAAGCAAAGCACAAAAGCACAAAGCTGCTCCCATTCTTGAAGAAAGGGCAGGAGAAAAAGGTGACATCCCACAACAGTTGTGCCTGATGTGCTATGGGGATGCCCAGTCTTTTGCATAAATGAAAGAAGGCTTGACATAAGTCAATTTGTACATAAAGAATTGAGCCCTAACACTGAGAAAAACAGAAACAGACCATTAATGCCAACCCCACAGGACTAAAAGAGTTAAAGCTGTTGGAAGAAATATTAGTGCATGTGTTTTCATGCCATTACAAGCAGGAAAAAAAGTTTAAGTTCTCTGCACTGGCACAGCAGGTTCAGCTTTGATCTCTCAGGAGGTTCATTTCCTTCATTAGGCTTTTCTTAAAATTCACTTTTATGAATCCTTTTAATTCCTCCCCTACATTTTCCCCCCCATAAAAGTGTCTTTAGCTTCATTCAACCAAGGGGCAGGGTGGGGGAGGAGAATATCACTTAATTGCCACTAAATGTTACCTGGAGCTGCTAGCCATGTATAGGGGTGCAGAATCTCATTGTGAGAGACACAGCAAATGAAGGAAAGAAAAACCCCACTAAGGTAATAAACCATTAAAGGGAGCACAGGGAGGAAAGAAAGGAACAGAATTAATCTGTGGATGTGGAGAAGGTACAGCAGGGTGGAAAACGACAGGGAGAAGCTCCGCAAAACTAGTTATCATCATAGCAAAACAGGCAGAGACATGCAACAGGGATTCCCAGAACTCAAGGCACTTCTGTGCTCGCCTCCACTTGATCTCTGCTGGTGCAAGATAACCTTGATCAAGACACTTTGGGGCAGGTGCTTTCTCTATTAAAACAGTAGTAAGATGCAGCACTATTTCATAGGGGAGAACTACAAGGCTTAAAAATGAGTTTTAAAAGTGCTCAACACCCACCTATATTCACGTATCAGTACCAAATTAATTATAGCATCCCAAGCATGTGATATTGTTCCTGGCAGGAGGCAAAGGGACCTGATTTGAAACACCTTCCTGTCTTGGCAACAACAGGAAGAATTTGAACCCTTGGGGTTGTTTCCTCTGACTTGAGAGGTAGCAGTTCCCCATTTTGCTCCTTCGTCTGCTCCTGTTGGAAAAAGAACTAAGTTGCAGTTTCCAGAGAATTTCCAAAAGATGGATCCTGACCTCAGATAAGACAGCATAAAACATGAATCCACATTAGGAAGGTTGCTCTGGCTTTAAGCCTGATGTTAACAGAGATGAGAATCTGGTCTATCTTTTCTTTTTTTGATTCTCATTCACTCATTTCAGTGTGAACACAACTGTATTTAACAGGACTCAGCAACTGCAAGAGCTGAAAAAGGATTTCTTTAGCCTTGGAAGCATAGGCCTCTGCTTTTCTGCTACATCAACTCCCATCCTCCCCCAGCCCAAACTCAATTTCAATTACATTTAACAAAGCTAGGTGGATGGGCAGCATGAAGTCAGATGAAGTTCAGTGCAGACAAATGCAAGGTAATGCACTTAGGAAAGGATAATGTGAACTACACAAGAAAAATACAGAATGCTTTGGCAAGATAATTATCTGCTGTGCAAAGAGAAATTGGGAATTCAAAAGACTCTAATGGAAAGAGAGGGCAATTCCTTCCTTAGGAAGCTGCTTGCCCCAGATCTTAGTAGTCTGAGCTCACCCTAATTCTTGCAGTCCTGCAGCACCAGCAAAGCCCCTGAGAGATCAGAGGGATTTCCACGCAAATAAACCTGGAACAGAGCAGGAATCTGCTAACATATAAGGAAGAAAGCATGAAAGAGCAGTTCTTGGTGCACCTTGGAGTTGGAGCAAGCCAGGTGGTTGCAGATACCTGCCCAGAAACCCCAGGGCAGAGGTTCAGAGGTTCAAAATACGTTTCAGCCCAGGTATCATGTAGACCTGCACAGACACTGTATTAACCACTACTGGACAGGACCCATAGATGTTCTAAGGACACTGAAAAAGGACAGGATCCTGTGTTCAATTAGGATTTCACAGCAAGACCCTTTGCATCTATGCCGTGCACATATACCACACTCAATAGCACGGGTGCAAGTCCCAAACCCTTTATGTTCTGGGAAACCAAGCCAGGGCCAAGGTAGGCACACAGCTCCTGTTCTCATCCTGCTGTCAGGGAACCAAGAGCCAGCACCAACCCCACGCTGTCCCAACATCTCCTGGACCTGCTGGAGAGCAGAAGCCACCGTACACACACGGTCGGTTCCCAGCAAGCAGGGCCTGTGCAGCACACCCTGCTCAGCACCAGTCCTGGTCCCACCAGTGCATCCCACACAACTCAATGCTGCATCTTGCTCACACCTATGAAGCTGAAAGAAGCGAGGGCTTCTCGCTCCCTGTTCAGTGCTTTGAGCACCAGGAGTTTCTCCTCCATGTACCTAAGGAGGGCAATAAAGACAGTATGTGTTTGCACAGCGACTTACAGGAGCTTGCACTGATCCTAGAAGATGAATCACCCCCTGTGCACTACCTTGCTAGCTTCCTAGCAGCAGCCAGCTAAGGAAAGGGGGGATTACAAACCTGAGCAGGTCTCTGACATGCTGAGCCCTGGGGAGGGAGTGGATTCTGTGAAGTGTGGGGCCATCTGATGGCAGGAGCACGCAGTGCTGCTAAAAGAAAAAGCATCCCAAAAGCTGCTCCATTCATCTTCAGTAATGGAGTGCATGCCCTAGGGGGGTGCACTGTGCAGGAGCGAGAGGAAGGGAGAGGGAACAGTATTTATATTTGTCTTCCCAGATTTAGTTTGTCTTTATCTCCAGCTATTTTGAATGTCATGGGGAGTTAATGAAGACATGTTGTGCATCTGCAACGTGTGGAACAAATTCTCTCCTGTCTTGGCATATTAAATTCTTTTTTACTTACGTTAGCAGTTAAAGAACAGAGACAAAGAAAAGGAGAAAGATAAAAAGAAATCACTTCCCCCCCTCCCTTTCAGTTTTAAAAGTTGCATTGCACAGCATATTGCAGCCCCTTCATCATCTCTGTCTTGATTAGGGATGTCGGGAACTGTCCCAGTCCTGTTAGCAGGCCATAGAAATACTCTCAAATACTGCATTAAGGACCAGCTTGCTCCAAAACCAGCTCCCCATTGCAAATTTGAGTCTGGGGCAGGCAGCAGAGATGTACCCTGTGTGGTAGCATTTTTCCCAGGGGAATTGGCTCCCAGTGGGACATAGCTACAGCCACGAGACATGAGGAATATGCTATTCAGCTGAGACCTTAGGAGCGCCCACCACATGCAGACACATATTGTTCTACAGCTTGAATATTTTTCATTGCTATTCCTGCATTACACACAGGAAACTGAGGCAGACAGCAAATACAGGCTCAGATCTATAAAGGCTTTCTGGCCTCCAACCTCTGCCTTAGACAATCCCTGGCTTGTATCTCCCCAGTCACTTCCAAGAGCAGAGACAAGGCGGTGTCAGAGAAAAGCCCTTTCCCTGGGATAGTCCATCCTCAGCACTCCCCAGCACATCCCAGGAGAGGGGAGAGCACAGGCTTTCCTTAATCATGGGCTGTTCTCATAGAAATTAAGGTCTCCTTTCCTGGCATTTCCTATTCTCTCCCTTTCCCTGAGGCAAGATCTGGCACACCTTAGATGTTCTGGTTTGGCCCAAAGTTTTATTTAGACTGCTCCTTGCTTTGGGGATTCTCTGTTTATATCATTGGAGGGTGTTAATAAGGGCAGAATGGTTTCCAGATCCACACCAGCTGACTAGATTTCCTGAATCCACACCATCTGTAAAAACAGAAATGTTCCTTTCTCCTTGTACACACAGATAAATGCACTAACACTAAACCTCCCAGGGCAGGAGTACAGGAGAGGTTTGAACTTCTCGCCAAGTGAAACCCAGCGAGCTCTGGAATGAGGAACAAAACTACCATTTTTAATATGGAGGTACATGTGAAGAGACATCTCATCGCTCAGTGGAGCAGACAGAGGAGTTTGACATTTAAAAAAATGCACTAAGGAGTTTCTGGCACCTCTCAGGCACATCTGGCACTGGCCACCCTGAGACACATGCAAACCTCAGACCCTGGCTGGTATTGCAGCACTCGTATATCCCCAGCATCCAACCTTCCCACTTCAAGTCAAGCTTTTCCAGAGACCGTCACCAGCTTGACAGTTGTGCAGGACAGGGCCCCACACCAATCCAGATGCTGCTTGGTTGTGCAGGGAGGCAGCACAGCAGGAGCAGAAGTGCTTGGGACACAAGACACTTGGGGTCACCATCTGTGTAGGTGACCAACAGCCCTGAGGTCTGTCCACGGACGGGGCTTCCTTCTGGTCTCCTTCCAAAGAGGAAGCCACGCACACTCCACTGGGAATTCAGATGTCTGGTGGGTGTCAGACACACTGTCCTGGGGGTCCCTGCAAACAGGAGCAGGGGTACCCCCAGCACATCCTTCACGCTGCTCCATGGCTCAGCTGTGTTGGACAAGACTGTGGAATACAGGCAGGTTTTGTGCACATCCCTCACCCCCATCACATTGCACCAGCTCCGTTGTTCAACCAACACCTCTACCAGCCAATTCAACTGTTGACCAGCAAGTATTAGTACAACCAAACGCCCAAACAGAAAAGTTTCATCAGTTCAGCAAGCTGGATCTGCTTGATGCAATTGCCAAGTTGAGTTGCGATGGGGAGGGGACAAACTATGCACCAAGAGCCAGGGCACAGCTTCATGTCCTGCTCCTCCTCAACAGGGATGAGGGGTCCCTGGGGCTCAGCGTGTCCCTGCGGCATGACGTGTCACTCCATCCCAAGTCGCTGCTTTGATGCGGCCAGTCCTATCACAAGGACAGATGAAGGTGCAGCAGCAAAACTGGAATAGAAATGAGCATCTGTGTAAGAGAGCCAAGGAGCACCTGGGGCTCAGAGGGACCATTGGCCTGGCAGAGGCACTTTCCTCCTCCCCACATCCCTCCAGCCAAGCTGTTGGTGCCTGCACACATTTCCTTCCTCTTCCCAGTACTAAAAATATAACCCGAGAATGAATCTGGCCTTAAGATGTCACTGAAAATTGGGAGTTATGTTAACACAGGTTTTAGTACACGATAAGGATCTACCTCAGCTGCAGGGAGCTATGTGCTATACTTTATTCTTTAAAAAAATCACTAAACTCCAGATTAAACAGCCCTGCAAATACTGGGCAGAATCCAAGACGACTGATCCATTATAAATAACCATCTAATGCAGAATTAAACTAATACATATACATAAGCTTTATAGTTTAGATCCATATTCTGAGCCTTCTGCCCATCAAGTAAGATGAACATCATGAAGGCATTTATTTCAAATTCCAGCGCAATACATTAAGTTGGTTATATGTGCACATTTTATCTTTGTTAGAAGAAAGTCTGACAAGCCAGTTTGATTTTTGGAATTCTTGAAAATTAGGACATACCAAAAGTCATGTAATATTTCAGAATTCAACTCGCTTTCCCACTCTATAAGATTCTGAATTTGTCAAAGGGCCTTATAACATCATATGTACTATGCCAGAGCAACAGACCATCTAATCCCCAAATCCTCTCCAACAATAGCCAAGAATAAGCATTCCCATTCTCAATATCTTACTATTTAAACCAGGCTCCCAATGGTCACTTAGGATGGTTTACCATTTCATTATTTAACTTTAAGAAGTATTTCCTTCTGTTTTATATTAAAAAATACTTAACCTATTAACTTTAATGTATACCACATAAGCTTCTCTATCACATTTTTATGGCAAAGATTTTTATCATTTATTGTAGCACTATAACTGCATGCCTGCCTCAGTTTCCCCTGTACCAGTTGATCACAGGTAACTGCTATGATGACAGCATCAAAGAATACTGTTCTCCAAGTCATTTTGTTCTTTGAAACCACCAATTTCCACTTCGAAATAATTACAAACACAGGAGACAGGAATAGACCCTGATCAGCTCCCACAGGCTCAGGCTTCCTCCAGCTCTTATAAGAGCCTTTGCATGGGGGAGCCCCTCACTGTGTGCACACACAGATGCATAAATCAGTGCAAGAAGATTTGCCAAAGATAAATTGACTTGCTGGCTCAGCGCTCCGCATGCTGCACAGCTCAGCGAGCTCACTAAGCGCTTTGACAGCTCTCTTGTGCGCAGCATCATGCACAACAGGCAGTGGTTTTGCACTAAGCTTCCTTGCTGATAGCCTAACCAAAAACTACGCGCTCCAGTCTGCACAAATTGGAGACCACAGGAGGAAAACAGCGTAGAAAGCCCTATGCGGAGTGATCAGCTCCAACTTCTCTCCCTTTTCCTTAAAAACCACTGACAGTCTCTCAGAATAAGTAAGCCATTTGCTGGATCTCCCTTATCTTCTTGTACATCAATTTGCTGAAACATTCATGGGATCACTACACATTTCATTTACCCTTAAGGCCAACTCCTCTGCTTATTAAATTAGGAAGATGAATGAGAGATTTGCTCTCTTACTAGCAGCCCAGGAGATTCATTAGTCAAGTAAATGATTGCACTTGCCTCAAGTTATGCTACTGCAACATTTGCAATGTTTCTTCTGATTTCAGCTCTCCTGTACTTTTTTGAAACAAGGTTGGCTTTCTGACAGGTCACATCTAATTTCTCTTTTTGACTTCAACAAATGGAAGCAATGGGCTTCAAACTCACTGTCCCATTCCCTTTGCACCATCCTCAAAAGCTTCACTGAGCAGACAGCACAAGGGAAGTCAGAAAATACTTTATACAATATTCATCCCATTTATATCAATTGCTGTTATCATTTTAAAGCCTGTTCCACAAAAAAAAAAAAAAAAAAATGTGCCACCCTCTGACGAGCTATAAGATGGTGACCAAAAGAGAAAGCCAGGACTCCTGTTTCTCTGCATTTGTCTCTAAATCAGCTTTAGGTTGTACTGCACATATTTGGGAAGTTTTAAATGCTTTCACCTTTAACAAGTGTTTCAGCAAAAAAAGCACCATTTCAGGGTAACAGAGATGCAGTGAAGCAGGCAGCATTTTGGGGAACCACCAAAAATTACAACCACTCAACACAACTTCTAGAGATGCCCAGGTGACAGCACAGCTGACAAGCGAGTCAGACTTTGCAAAAGACCATAGAAACTTCCCAGGAAACCTGTAACAACCCAGAGTTGGAATAGCAGAGCCTTTGGGGCTGCTTTGCCCCAGAATTGCACCTCTTCAGTAAAGCAGCACACCAGACACCCCCTCAGCAGTGCCTGCTCTTTGGCCCCTGGCAGAGGGGAAGAGCACACACTGTGCATCACAGGTGCCAAGCAGCATCCACAACAGAGAGTAATCCAGGGACAACAGTAGCAAAAATGGAATTAAGATATCCCAGTTCATATAAACATCCTCCTTCCCTGTGCCACTGCCCATGATTCGAGTGCTCATTTACTTCCCAGCTTTGCCGCAACTTTCTCACCTGACCTTCAGGAAGTCTCTCTATTTATAGATGCAGGATGAATAACAGGGCAATTCTGCTGCATCTGCAGGGAGTAAAGGTTTCAGCAGGGCTGATTTCACACAGCCCACAGTGCAAGGCACAAATTGAGCAGCCTGTCCTAAAGAGCCAAGCACTGAAAGAGTTGATTTCCCCTTTGCTGCTAATTTCACATCCATCTTTGGTCAAATTGCAGGTGGTCCAGGAAGTAATTACAAGTCACACACAATCAGAGGTCCTTACACTAGGGGTAACGCTGTAATCACTGTATAGTGAAAAACAAACTGTATTTGCATATTACAGGACCAGAACACAGCCCACATCAAGGTTTTTACTCCAAGAAGGGCAGCAAGCAGCTTTGCACGTGCAAAGCTTTCCCGCTGCAAAAGCATCTTGATCACAACAACAACAACAAAACACCTCTATGCACGAGTGAGGATTTCATGGTGACTATGGATAGCTGCAGAGCTCTTTCTCCTTTCCTTGCTTCAATTAAGCACTAAGAACACCATCATCCCCACCCAGGAAAGGGCTCTCAAGGGGTCTACACGAGAAAAGACAAAAAAAATGGGAATTACTTAGTCTGCCTGGGGTTAGAATGAAACACCCCTTACCCAAAACACATAAGTCCTCATTATGCTGCCACAAGCCAGGATGCACTCCCTAAACCGACTTCCCATCCTACCTGTGGATGTTGCTCCCAAGAAGTTCGCATTCTGGATGCAGCAGAAGCCTCAACCACAGCCAGAGGAGCCAAACGGTTTGGGCACAAGTTTCCTCCCCTCCCAAGGCTGTTGCTCACTGTTGCTCCCAGCTCCTTACCCCTGGGCACCAGCAAACTCATGCACATTTGCACCTATTTGGCACCTTCCCTCGCTCTCAGCTGTGCACGGGGCTGCTGGCACAGGTGGGTGCAATTCCCCAGGAACACCGCCAAATTTGGGAGAGCAAAGAGGAAAAGGGATGGGGGGTGTGATGGGCTCAGCAGTGGGTTGGACACAGGTTTGCAGCACTCGCTGCAGGAATTAAAAGCTTTGTGGGATTTAAAGGGTCCCACGAGGGAAACGTGTGTCCGTGCCGGGGCTCCGAGGGCCTGCGCGAAACGAGCTCTGCTCCGCTCCCCTCGCGTTTCCAAACGCCAAAAAACGCCCAAACTCAGGCGGATGCCGCCATCTAGTGGGCCCGACTCCCCCAAAGCAAGCGAGGAACTCCTCTGGTTTGAGGAGTCCTCTGGTTAAGAAGAAATTTCCTTAAGTTCCTGCAGAACTTTTGATGCTTCAGTTTCTGGCCGATTCCTCTAGTTCTATCAGCGGCCGCCACTGAAAAGATGCCGGCCCCATCCTCCTCACTGGTCCCGTGAGCCCAACTCCCCTCATCTCCTGGGGTGCCCCATCAACCCAAACGGGATGTGGGCAGAACAGGTCAGGGAAAAGCAAATCGGGGAGCTGCATTTACACATGGAAACGTGTAGGAAAGTCAGGTTTCTTGGAAGGAAAAAATGATGTGGATACAAATGGAGGTGCCCTCCGTAGCTGGATTTTGGAGTGGAAGGAAAGCCAGAGCTGGTGTGTATACGACAGCAAGAATTATGATGGTGAAACTATGTTACTTAAAGCACTTAAACGTTATTTCAAATATCATTTCATGTCTGCGCTTTTGGATGTAATACATGTGCAAGGGCTCTTTGACGTAGCTGCACCTGAAGCCTGCACAGCATGGGGGCATCTGAAAAGCTCTCAAGATTATTTCCTGATCTTGAGAACACGGAAGGAATTTGTTCCAGGTAGAGCACATTAGCAGCAAGTCACAAAAGTCAATAGCTAATATTACTAGGAATCAACGTATTTTTACCAGGGTTGATGGTAGTCATTTTAGGATGTTCTCTGAAAAAAGACATGAAAAGAACTGCAAGGATTTTGCCAAACGTCTCTTCTACAGCTAGTGGAAAATTACAAGCAATTTTCCATAGCAGTCATGTCTGCCATACAGAGCCTGGGCCTGGCCCGGGACACCCCGTCAGGCAACAACACCTGAGGCACAGGCATTGGGATGAAGAGAGACGGAAAAAAAGGCTGGCAAATGAATGCAATTTCCTGCAGGGATCCTGCAGTGAGTCCAAGCACTGGTGTCACCCTGGGTGCTGGACACGTGGCATGTGCTGAGACCTGGCTTGTTCTGTGCGATAAAACCCACGAGCCGCAGGCTGCTCCCCGGGGCTGCCTCCTGCCTCCCATGTCCTGCTAGCGGGTGAGCAAGAGCAGAAACCGTCTGCATGTTTTAGCCAGATCCAGCAATTTAGTGACAGCAGTCGGAGGCTGAGAAGAGCCCTGGGAGGCAGATCTGTGATTCCTAATTACTCCATCAGGGAAAGCAACGCAGACTGATGCTTGTAAGCAGCAAAGAGCACGCTGCACCTGAAGGCAGGGACAGCGGAGTCGCAACCGGATCGCACATAGGTTTATCCCAGCGGGTCTCCAGGCCGTACAGTGAAAGGGCTGTTGGCCAACATGATGCCAGCCATGGCAGCAGAGATGTGTACATCAGTGTTTGCCCAGGCACCTATAGACCTATAGCTCTCCTAGTGGGAGAGCTGATGTGAGTTCACATCTCCTTATCCTGGAGCACCCCTCCTCCTGGCTCCCTTAGGTGCCCTCGAGCTCCCTGCTCTGCTTCTGGGAGGCAATTTTTATGGTCAAAAAGTTTGCTTGCACAGCCTTAATTATGAAGATGCCAATTTATATGAAATTAGTATACCCACCTGCTTACCAGTTACAATTCCAACAACCTTTTGCTTTGGAGGACAGATGTGTCATCCCTGAATCCAGACATCTAAAGCAACTGCTGCCACTGAAATTAGGAGGGGGTAAAGAGGAGCACTGAATTAGAGCCAGCTGAACTGAGTGTCAGAGAGTGCAGCCAAAATGGGGCCAGGTAACAGGAAAGAAATATGTGATTTGTAATCTTCAGAGGAATTAATTCCTCGTGTTGGGGATGTTATTACCGATAGCCTGTTCTGAAGATGGGTTAGCATGCCGCTTTCCTCTTCACCCGTCTGTTCCCCTTCTTACCCTAAGATGCTGGCACAGGCACTGGCACTGGCGGCTCTCCGTACAGCTGCTGGCCGAGCATCCTCTTTGCGAGACGCCGGTGTGGAGGACACAGTACTGCGGGTTGTCCGGGAGGTGGCAAGCTTTCAACTCATACGGCTCCACGACAGACCCCAGACAGGATCATCCGAGTCCTGCTTCTTCATGGGATGAAATGCAAGTACATGTGTGCGAGATGGAGAACTCCCCGTAACTGATTCACAGTGTCAGCAACAGTAGGAACACTGTTCTGCTCCCAACAGCCACAGGTAACAGGTGATTCAGCCTGTCATCTTCCAGGGCAAGACACTGGGATGCAACACTTGGAGAAAGATTTAGGTGGAAATGTTTTCCCAGGCTTTCTGAACATGCCGATTTTACGGTGGTATTCTGAAGCAAGGGCTAGTTCAGATCCATCCCTGCCAGAATAAAACAAAACCAAGAAAGTTTTGAGAAAATGATGTTCTCCCTCTGCAAGGAGGCACCGAGGCTCTTACCACTTCCATCTCATTGGAGTTACTGGAAGCAATGCTTAGCCCTGCAGACACGTCCTTGTGGGAAACCTGGGCATTTGTAGCACTGAATTGTGCACTCGTGTAGTGTGCACAGGGCGTCTGGGCGCTGAACTGAAGCAGCCACTTTGTTTCACGGAAAACCCCTTTAGATGATATATGGGCTACGAAGTGGAGAGGGTGAGCAGGCATCTTTGGTGGCATCTGCTGCCCTGCCAGGCTGTCTCCCGTGACATGGCCACTTCTCCTCCTGCCCGTTACCTACCAAGGCTGTGACATGTCCCATTCATGTCCTCTATAATGCACATGTTTGTCCCACAGCCTGTGAGATTCTGTTTCTAGCTTCTGATCATGGTAAGGTGACCAAAGCACAGTCTAGCAGTCAAGAGCTAGGATGTCAGCACAGACTTAAGGCAAGTTGCTGCGTCCTTAGAGCCCTGCAGTCTCATGGAGGAATGGCCTACGGCAGTGCACGTTACTTGGAAGGAAACTTTCAGAGCGATTCCTCTGGTTTTCCTGACCCCGCAACACCAAAGGTCTAAACCAACTCATCTTTTTTCCAGACACATGTAAATTTGGAATATGTTAAGCCAGGAAAAAAAAAATAAAAAAAAAAGATCAAGAGATCAAGGTGAGCAAAACGCTCAGCTATGCATGTGATAGGGTTACTGTTTGGTGCTCAACACTGATGCCGCTTACCAAGAAGCCCTGGCTGGCACTTGCTGTGTTGCTCTTTCCTGGTGAAGGCATCTCTCAAGGTAGACAGTTAACAGCAATCAGAGCAGCATGACAGCCTGACTCCTCCAGCCTGGCTGGCACTACAGCAGAATGATTTTCCTCTCAGCTCCCGGTGTGGTGATGTTCCTGCGATTTTTTGTGGATTCAACCAATTTTTGGGAGCCTCTGAAAAGAAACACATGCTAGTGCAGCTCAGGTTACCTCAAACACATCCTCAAAAATCACCGTGCCAAGAACACCTTTTACATCTCCTGCTTCCAACATCATCCAAATGGAGGAGTAAAATCCTATCTCCTTCTTTCTTCCTCCTCTGTCTAATCAATCTGGAAACCCACTGAGGGCTGCTAATGGCATTGCCAAATACAGAAGGAGAGCTGGAGACAGCCAGAGATACTGCAGCCTTCATGGGCACTTGGGGTGAATAACTGCATAATAATACACACTTAATAAAACCTACACACCAGCCTGTTTCTTATTCCCTTTGCAGAGCCGTTCCTGCAATCACAGAATTTAATTCTTCATCCCTGTCTCAGATCTCTAAGAATTTTTGAACTCTTCCCCCCTCCCTGTTAAATCTCTCCCAGTTGGAAAATGTACTTAAAGACTCTATTTGAAAGATAAGCAGGGCGGTCTGAAAGAACTAGCTAGCAGGCAGGGAATTGCCCTTGGTATTGTTGAAAAACAACCCCCTGAAAGCAGCGTGGGATAAAGTCTGTGCACCGTGGGACAACTTCCCCTAGTGCTGCTTCCAGTGAGCCCATTCTGAGAGCACTACTGCTGATGGTAGCATTAAACTGGCTCTATTAATTGTTTCACACTGAGTGATAATAGAGAACAGCTTCTCATCTTCAAGAGCTCTCCTTGATGGAGAAATCTGCTGCTTTCCAGGGCAGGCATGAGATGCTTGGGAGCAGGCTCTGGCATCCCTCCAGCAGCTCATGGATTCCTGCCTGTGCCTGAAGGGCCTCGGACTCCTGCATCTTTACCCTGCAGGGAAGGGGGAACCACAGAGGAAGGCAGTAGCAAAGGGATCCACCATGTATGTTCTGCCACTTACTAGCAGGAGCATAAGATGGGAATCAGTGTCCCTTCTCCTGCACAAGTCCCTTTAATTGACACTGTCTTTTCCTCTATTCTCCTGTCTAGTCCTTATACCATAGAGCTGGTGGGACTGAGAGAGATGGTGCCAAAATACTGTATAACACAGTGAATGGAGGAGTCTGGTGAGAGCTATGAGCTGAACTCTGCCTTGAGCCAGGAGGGACATGAGCCCAGGCCACCTGTCCCCCGTTCACTTGTTGCTGAGGTTTTGGGGAAAGGGACCCCGGCTATTCTGGTGTTCCCCCCGCCAAAACTCCTCTGCAAATCCAAGATAATTAACAAGTAGCTTGGGGATAACTGAAACAGTTTTTGTTCTGTTTTGTTTTAAATTACCATATGCCAATTAGAAAATGAAACACCCTGTGCCACTCCGATGTAGACTCAGGCCTTCGGAGGATCATCCTGGAGGCCTTGGCAATAAGGTAGACAGGAAAAAGACTCAGGCAGCTCTAATTTAAACTAGAGGCCAGACTGGTGTCAGCACTGGGATATAAAGGACGTCACTGCAAGCTACCTCTGTGTATTCAAACAACCGTGAGCTTTGCTCTGCTCTACACCATTTCCCTGTAGTTTTGAGCTTGGGCCAGAGCCTTCTGATTTCAATTTTAAACATTTGCCTTAACACTAACAAAATAGCCAGATTTCTACTTTTGGAGAGACTTTAAAGAATAATAGTTTCCCTTGAGGTATGAAACCAATTGCAGCGGTTATTCCATATTGACGTTTTCCCCGTCTTGATAGTGCTTTATGCACTTCGATCTTTCTGAAGGGAACTGTCCTATGAACTACAATAAAGTGGCAAAGTAGTTAATAAAAGGACCTGAAATTTAGGTCAGCCGGGATGATTTGAGCCATCCATTCTATGGACAAAAGTCTTGGAGTTGGTCTCTTAAGCCTGCAGAAAGGAGTAGCTTCCCTGAGGCCAGAGGAACAGACTTGGCCTAGCAGGACCAAATTGGCGTGTTTTTTTGTTTGTTTGTTTTTTAAAGCAGAACAGTATTTCAAACACTGACTTGCATCTGAAGAAAGACAGCGCTGATTCACAGTGCGCCCGGGAGACAGTGATTCTGCCTCGTCCATCATCCCGTGGCAAAGGAGAAAAACAATCAGCAAAAGGTAATAGCTCTTCAAATCCTCTCCCAACTCCATAGCAGTCCAGCCCCAAGTAAAGTCCCAGTCTGAGCTTTCTAGAAGGGGGCTAGGCTAAAGAGCTCACATTTTTGCTTTAACCAGGGGCAGGCTTTGCAAAGAGCTTATCTGTCATTTTGGCCTCCTAGTAATTTTATGTCAGATTTCAGATGAATTCTGATACTATCAGTGAAATTTTACAAGTGGGAGCTGCTGGAATCTGACTACTCCACCTAAGCTTGAACTTATGAAAAGATTCATCTCACAAAATCAGGCAGAAAGCATGAAGTGCTAAATGCAACTTTTCCTTGCAACCACTTGGGAATTTAGCACGCGATCTGAAGGAGCAGGGCCACTGGCTCAGTAACACCAGGTAACTGAGAGCATCTGCCCCTACATCTATCATTTGGGCTGGCTCTTGGCCCAGTGGAAATGAACTCAAAGCCTTTTCCTAAGAGATGTCCAACCAGTCCAAGCACCAGCATCAATTAGTGACAACCTCATCAGCGATATCAGCAAATGTGACTGCCCCAGAATGAATTGTCCTGGCTGAGAAAGCAGCCCAGCCACACAAGGTGAGGGAAGCCAACACTGCCTATTTATAGAGAATGAAAAATATCTATAAACCCAGCAAGGGAACTTTGAATCTGTAGCTCAGACGAAGCAGCTAAAGCATTACCCTGTGTCTGGGAAAGCCAAGGTTCATGTTCAATCTCTGCCTGGACATTTGTCCAGACACGAAGGCACTGGCCAGTTCTCCAAGTCTTCCAAATATCTCGCAGCCCAGGCAGAACAGTAGCTCAGAGCAGCCTGGAATAACTGGAGGTGCTGGACAAATGCCCCTATTGCCTGTTCAGTTCAACCAAAGTATTTGTGCAGCAGGAGGTCAGTGCTCTGTGCTCACTGTACTCACTGTGTATGTGCTGTTCAGCCCAAACATGCTGATCTGTCTGGAGATCCCAGTAGGATTTGCTGGCCCTCGTTGCCTCATTCCTTTGGTTGCAGAGATCCAGGGTGCAGTCATCATCTTGCTTTCAGCCAAGCCGCTAGTGGGAACTTCCCTGTTCAAAGAACAAGAGGATTTAGTTACAATACTGAGGAGAGCTTACCACAAGTGGGGATTAATTTCAGTGGCTGTTACTGCACGTTGCTGTGTTTAGATCTGCAGAGGTGTGGAGACTGAGAAGCCAAATCCTGATAACCTCTGTCGCTACTTGGAAATGAAGGAAAGGTCCTAACTCTCTGGGGGCCTGTGAATTTCTGGCAGCTTGGAATTTTGTACAAAGTGGTATCAGATTGACTTCAGCTGATGTGCATCTAATCACCGGTCTAAAAATTACATGTCATAACTGAAATTATTTTCTGAAGTGCACTGGATTTTATAGATTGAAAACCATGACTTCATGGTAAAATGTCATTTGATTTCTGCATGAAATATTACAGGATGCCATTTTTGTAATTTCCTCCCCCTTGATCATGATAACACAGCCCTCTAGGCACTGGAAAGCCAGAGAATGCCTGCCAAGTGGAGGAGATGGAAAAGTGAGAGTCGCCAGTAATCCAAAACACAGCGAAGGAAACAGCATTTGAGTGATTGCTGTGTGATAGGGAACATTTTGTCTTTTTGTTCATCAATCATGTGGAGTGGGGAAGAGATAATATTTTTTGAAACACTTGGAAGCAATTCACAGAACTGCTTTGAAGCAGATTCCAAGCAGGGCTCTGCTCACCTTGTAAATCTCTTCCTCTCTAAAGTTTTAAATAAAATAGCAATAATAATGAAAAAGAATTTACCTCCACCTACCCTTTACATTTCAAAAATGGTAAAGACAGAAAGCAGAGCAACGTGGTCTGTATTTAGGCTTAACCCTTGCTCTGCCAATAGGGAAGCTTACCAAGGGGTAACTGTGCTTGCTTTCTGCTCTGATAGGCTTTGAGACTGATAGTGGTGTCAATCTATTCATTTGCAATGAGGCTACTCATATTAGGGGAAAACAGAAGAACTAAACTAAAATTCAAGTAACACAATAGAGCGAGACTTTGAGTTTTGCTGGACATAAGCATGGAGTCAAGGGAGAGCCTCTTCTTAAATTATTAATAAATTCTTTCTGATTAATATACCTCTGCACATGCAGTGATTCAGGGCTAGGCGAGCTTGGGATCAGAGGGTGAATTAGATGCTTTTTCCGTGTTTGCTCTCTCGTTTTTCTTTCAGTAAGGATCTTCCTGAGCACACGGCAGCTCGCCTCCTCCGAGAGCAAGCTTGCTCCTGCTCCTGCTTCTGCTCCTGCTCACAGCAGTGCAATCACTGCAACGGACTTTAACAGGGTGGGAAAACTAATTCATCGGGTTTTCACATAGCTCTCCAGCTTTGTGATGTGGTCTCTGATGGGTTCTGAAAGATTTCTGGGATCAAAACCAAATTTACATCAAACATGGAAGCAAGAAAAGCAATCCTGAGTACCTGAACTAGTTCTTGGTTGTTTCCTTCCATGTATCTGCCTTGATGATAAGTCTTGGGAGTGCAGATGAATGCCCATGGCCTCCCAGAATGTACGACAGCTGCCACTAGGTCCTAGAGCCATTTACCAGGCATGGCACTAAGGCCAGAGAAGGACATTGTGTTTCATGGCCAAGACACCAAAGATTATTCCAGATATATATAAATTGCCATCTGTGTGGGGAAAGCATTAACTCTCAGTCTCCTTAGCAAATACACTGAGGAAAGGAGATGGTTTCATGAAGTTTATCTAATGCATTATCCACAAAGCAGAATGACTAAGGGTGCTATAGTAATAACAGAAAATTCTTGAAAGAAAAAGAAGGCCAAAGAGCCAAATAATAAACTAGATACCATTTGGAATGAGAGAGGTCAAAACCAAGAGTTCCTGCCTTTTTGGATACTGTAAAGAAAAGTCAGGGTTGGATTTGAATGCAATGATCTCCTGTATGATTTTGGTTCCTGATCCCAAGAGATGAAGTCAGAGTCATGTGAGAGATTTTGGGGCATGGTGCTGACCAGTGGCTTGTCCTATTCTAAGCAGGGAAATGTGCTCGCAGCATAAAGTGCGTGCAAAAGAACTGGCATCGCTTTCAGTCCTTCTTAGGGTTGGAAAGGCAGCATTTACATTTGTGAATGTAGACAGTTAATGGCTTTTCCTTCCACTCTGCAATGTTTACCATTAGCAACCTAGATCTACAGAGAGTTAAAAAAGATATTCGGCATTTATTTTTAGCTGATGAACTCATGCTGGCAACCTGTAATCAGAAATTTAATATGAAATTATTGAGATGTTATTTTTGAATCTCACCTCCTACTCACACCGTATTTTGAATAAATATGAGTATCAGAGGGATTTTCTAAATTAACCGTTAATCCAAAAATGCACATTGACATTTTACAGATATCCTAAAAATATCCTATATGAGTGTTTGACATTCCTAAATTTAACATAAAATATTCCAGGCTTAATCTATACTGTTTTAAGAGCGAGTCTTTAAACTGTGCGAATTCCATACCCAATGAAAACAACATGATGCCTACCCTTTAAATCACTTTGAAGACAAAGAATCCTAAAGAAATTAAGCCCCAGACAAGTGACTGTTTCCACTTTCTTAAGCAGTAGCCAGAAGGAGTGAGGAGAATTCGAGGGAAGAGTTTCACGTTCAACAGCTCCTCAGAGACAAAGCAAAGAACAGAGCCCTTCAGACTCCCTTTCAACTGTATCATCTCCACACCTTAGTGGTTCATTATACAACGAGGTATTTGTGTTCATTAAAGCTATATGTGCTTTAAGGAAGCATGTTGGAAAGGATGCCATTGCCTACTTCGGTTCTGCCTGCATCATCTTTTCTTCTAACGCAGCCACTTCTAAAACAAATCAGGAACTATTTTAGCAGTTTTAAGTCCAAGTTTTAGAAGGGGAGGTATAAGCGCAGGAGTAAATTGCTACTTTGCAGGAAGTTTAGATAGTTTCAGAAAAAGTTACAAAGACCTGGAATTCTGGTGTTGAGGGACTTGGCTTTCAGTGCCCTGTCATGAGCATGGTGATTTATAGGGAGAGCCAGGCAGGCTTTACAATAAGAGATTGGCTTGAAAGCTCAAACGGAGAATGGCAACTGCTAAGTGTAAAGTACTGCTTCCCAGTGTAGTCTGGGCTTTGCTTGGAGGTTTTCCATGAGAAAGCAAAGTCTAGTGAGATCACATCCCAAGCTGAACTGATAGAGAAAAGGGAATCCTCCCACAGTTGGAGGCTGATCTATACATGTAAATATGCAAAGTCACAGCCTCTGTTAAAGTCTACCCATCACAGCTATCCTGGCATGTGATTACTCCTCTCAGTCTGAGTGATTCATAGAAACGACCCTGTTTTCACCAGCAAGGGAAAATATGCCAGATCCTAGCTTGGCAATAGGCAACACCACAAGTTTAGCAGAGAAATGGAAATAATGCACCAAGTAGAAAAAAATGTGGGGGAGGATATGTGCACAAAACAGCTTGGGAGTTTAGGAAAATATCCAGCCTCCCACTGAGATGCTTTGGAGTAATTAATGAAATGTTTCATTCTCTCCAATTTCTCCTCCAACTTCTTCCTCCCCAGGGGCACTAGCTATCATCAAAGAACATCTCCATTTGGCTTAGTAGGTTAATAATGATGGATGGGTGGTTTATAAGGATCAGATTTGGAACCCATCTCACCTCCCACTATTGCAAATTAATCAGAGCACAGTTGGCCAAAAGGTAGGTGGAAAGGAACACAGAGCTTCTTTGGCCCATTGCTGTCAGCTGGTCCAACAGCTCAGCAGACTCAGCATACAACTCAGCAGAAACATTAACAGAGAGCAAATACACCAGGAGACGATGACATGTAGTCACCCATTTTTATTGTATGCATCCTTATTGTTTTGTGTGAGCTGATAGATCACCTGCTGCTCTGCTTGCATCCTAAGACTCCAGCTAGCAGACTACTCAGTTTGAAGTACTGCACACCAAGGAAGATTGGAAGATCAAATGGAAAAAGTCCAAAGAAAAGCAACAGGGATGATCAGTGCTCTAGAAAATGTGATCTGTGATAAAAGACTGAAAAGACTTGCTTTATTTAAGTCTAGAGAAGAGAAGGCTAAGGAAAGACATGATAACACTGCTCAAATATGTGGAAGGAAACTTCAAAAAGGAAGAGAATAAACTGTTTACTGTATCCATTGTGATGAGGAGAGTAAGTCAAAAGTTTAAAGGGTAGCTGAGGAAATTTCATTAGATTATTAAGAAATGAAGGATAGTTAAGCCCTGAATAAAATGTGTCAGATTTCCCAGGGCTAGAGGTTTCTGATTATGGGTCAGACAGCTCTCCACATGTGATCCAGCTTTGGGCATAGGGTCTAGTCAACATCTCAATATCTTTTTCAGACTTCTTTTATGATCCATGACAAAAATCTCTTCTACCACTGTGAAGTAGTAGAAGTGAAGGACACAGCAGAAATGCACCCATCAACAAGACAATGTGAACAAAACAACCAGATGCTCTGGGGAATAACTCTAAGGAATAACAATCTCTAGATTATCATAAGAAGATCATATTTTGTACTGGAGTCAATGACTTGACTATCAGATAAGGTCCAAAAACATGTAAAGGGCTGTGGGGAAATCAGTGTTCCACTCATTCATTTTGAAAATATTCTAATTAGTAAGTGCCCCAATTATAGCAAGAGGAAAACAGAATGTTCACATTTCTGGCAGCAAAATACTACCCTAGTTGAAGATAAATATTGATTTTGGCTTTAAGTCAGTTTACAAAGAGAAATTTAAAGGAAAAAAAAATCAGCTCCTGTGGTGCCTTTTGAGCTTTGCAACATCTATTGAGAAAATATTTGGTGAGTGACATTCTGCAGGGCACTAAATCAAAACAATCCACTGTTAATGGTCTGATGAGAGAAATTCAGGAGAAAGACCGTGGAAGCCGCTGTCATGCTAGCAGTACTCGTGCTAGTAGCACATCACAGAGTACAACAAAGTGCAAATTCACTCATCAGGAGAGGAGGCTCCTTCAGACGAGTTCAATACGGCTGTGCACTGTGAGTGTTCCCATCTTGCAGGACTGAGACTTGTGCTTTGGTTGGGCATTTGCTGGGGACTGATGGGGAGGTAAATACCTTCCTCTAGTTTCCCAGAGAGAGCCCTCCAGATCCTCTGTCGTGCAACACCCATGTCCTAACACACCATTTCTGTGAGCTTAACAGCATGAAATGGTACAGAGGAGACTGCACAGAAAAACCAAATAACGAGAGGTTACTTTCATTCACATGTGATTAGACATCTGGAATTTGGCTTATATGGATTTGGCTCTCAGACTGTCATTAGGTTTAGAGGTATGAAGGTGGGCTGAGACTGAGTAAGCTGAGTTTACTTGGCTCTTGATCTTTTTTATCTCCTTCCTCGTCCATAACCTATGCTGCACAGTATAAAACCTTTCCAGCACATAATGGTTCTTCCTTTCCACTGAGGAAAAATTAATAACAAATTCTAATAATAATAACAATAGTAACAGTAATGTCTACCATATGCTTTGTACCTTCGCGTCCCAGAGCTGCCCAAATTTTTATCCTGCCCTACTGCTGGATCTTCATTTCACTCAAGCAGTGAAACTTTCTCTCCAAACTCTAACCTTTCTGCCCACAATGATCTTTTTTCACCGAGACGAGAAGCCAGGAGGTCCCCTGGACTGCACTTGGGAGGCTAATGAGCTTCAGTTCTTCACCAAAGGTATCAGGGCTCCTAATGGCTGTAGCTGCCAGACTGCAGACACACCGACTGACCCTGCTGACGTCAAACCTCTCACAGGAGATGGAGACCACCTGCAAAGATGCTGCTCCACCGGAGAATTCAAACACGTGGAATTTTAAGCATCAATTGGCTTTAAATCAAGGAAAAAACAATGAAAGTGCATTTCAGTCAAGGGAACAAAGATGAATTCATACTGAGATGAATTTTTATTGCATATTATTTTTTACTAATGGCCCTGGGACTACATTTATCTATACAGAATATCTAGGAGCCTTCATTTCTAAAGGGGAGGCAGGAAATAACTGCAGAGGAAAATAAAGAAATGGTTTAAATTATACATAAACTGACTGCAAACTGATGCCAAGCCCTCAATCAGTGATGCCTCATAAAAGTTTGACTATTCCTTGCTCACCTTCATTCGCTTTCTTTGTTATGGGAGGCCTAGAGCTCCTGCCAGGGACAGATGGCAGAGAATACCATAAAAAGGCCATTATCCTTTAGGCCCTGTGTACAGCTTACCTTATACAAAGATCTTATTTGCAGGCCTGCCATAAACTTACTGTAATTTCTTGGACAAGTCAATTGTCTTCCCCGTGCCTCAGTTTCTCCATTAACTGTATGGAAGTTGTGACACATACCTGCCTTGGTAAAACAACGTGGATGGGTCAGACACATATTCAAGCAGCTGGAGTCTGAGCCTCTCAGAAGGACAGTATTTGCTGATACTCATCCATAGCTTGGCCCGGTAGGTAGGTATTTTACCAAACATTTCTGACACCAGTTCAAGTATGATTTGTCCAGATCGGCTTGATGACTTTCTATTAATTACCATTACAAGGAGACAGCTACAGCCCAACTATCTTGGAAAGTCATTATATGAAGAGGAAATTGCCTCAGACCTTCTGACTAATCTCCTTAACTGCCTTTGTTAATGTCCTAACCGGATGTGCGGAGAAGAAGACACGGTTTTGAAAGATGGAATGGGACACAAGGGAGATGTGGGCAGCCAGGAGACAATGGTTTTCCTTTCCTGCCCTTCTTCATGATCCCGGGAAACTCACTCGGCCTCTGTTCCAGTCCCGTGCTTTAGTTTCATAGTTAATGGACAGCTCTTCTTGGTGCGGGCAGCCACAAACCATGCTAGGAGCCCGGGGACTATAAAATCAGGGCAATTGCTAGATTACCCTCTCCCACATTTTGGGTAGTGCAGGACATTATCTTTCACTTAATTATTCAGAACCAAATGATTGGCATTTGGCTAAAATCTCTCTTCCACAAAGGCATCCAAGCTTTGCCAGAAATATCCAGCAACAGGGAATTTCTCACACAAATTTCTTCAGCTTCAGACCTATCTACTGCTTCTCACTTTGTCTTCATGTGCTGTATAACGGAGCAGCTCAGCATGGCCCTGTATTTTCTTCCCCATAATGTTCTTACACAACATATTTACTTAACCTCTCAATATTTTTACTGATTAAACATATTTATCCAGTAGTGCTCCTGCTCCAAAGCTTTTTCTCAGCCCTCGAGTAATTTTTTTAGCTCTCTTGCAATTTTTCATGCTTCTTACAGCACCAGAATAACAGACCAGAGCAGAACAGATTTGTAATAGATGTGATGGCCCAAGATGTAAGTGAAGCAAGGTTTGTGGGGATAAATCAAATTATCTATTAGATCCAGGGATACAGATGGAAAGAAAAGTTTTCAAATGTTTTCTTTATTTGGTCTTCAAGCCCTAGAGCGGTGCAGAAGAACTGAATCACCCTTTTGGTCCCTTTTTGCAGAGTCAACAACTGCACTAAGAACCTTGGTCTTGCTAGGAGAGGCACTGAGGGAGATGGCTCCTGGTTTATCTGCTCTGCCTCTGGGTTTCTGTCACTCTATTTTCCTCCACAAATTCTTCCACGTACTGTCTACTGCATGTCCTTGACTGTCACTGTGACCTGGAACCCTCTTCTAAATCAGTAATAATAATTAAAGGAGGGGAGAAAGACTCTTTGAAGATTGGTTCTGCTCTTCAAAGAGAGAGAGTTTGTCTTGGCAGAAAAATGAGATTTGTGGGAAGGATTTTCAAACATGCCCTGCTGATTTTTGACAACTGAGTTCTGTCTGAAAGATTACATGAAATTCTGCTATCCATTGTTGTCATGTCATCTGTGTTTGTTAATCTCTTGTTGAAGCTCTCTCTCTCTCTCTCCCTGAAAAACATTTTAATTTCCAGCACTTCAAATATTCCCTGATGTGATTTCTCCATACATTACCTTTTTTTCTTCCTTGTCCTCGAGTTGAGGCTAAAAATGATTGTGCCTTGCTTGAGACAAGCTGCCGTGCAATGTGGAGCAAATCCCATGCGTTGGTTTGAAACGTCCAAACATGCAACGAAGCAAAGGCTGATGCTGGAAGTGGGCATGGAAGCAGGGAGGGCCAAAGGCCTCTGATTCCCTCTGTGTCCTTATATTGCAAGGCAGACACTTTTGAATACAGGGTTGGTTGGAGGTATTTGCTGGAGGAGAATTTTCCGCCTTTAAGAACCACAGAAAGAAACCAAGAATTTCTCCCTATTGAAAGAAGTTAGGGATCCTACTGCTGGTTTTTGATTTCACCTGTCAGAAGGATGTAAATGATGTAATTGTATTGTAGATGTACACCATGCTTAACCTAATAAACTGTCCCCAAACTGGGAGCTCTAAGGATATGGTGCAGAGATTCGGAGAACTCATTACAGCTAAGAAACTAAGGAATCTCTTAAGAATCATTAGAGGCATGTAGAATTTTGGCAAAAACTTAATTGTACCTGTTTGTTGGAATGTTTTTCTTGTAGCGAATGTAAAAATCTTTGGGAAAAAGGAATTGTGACAGAGAAAAGGGTGAGTTTGGGTTTTTATAAGTGTTGCTTTATTGTATTCTCAATCTGGGGCTAAATTTTTTGTCAATCTAAACCAAGTCATTCATATAACTAATAGGAGTCATCTTTGGAGACATTTTTAATTCCCATAAATTACCTGTTAGTTTGTTTTAATTATACACATAC
>NW_010580209.1:0-11874 GCF_000705375.1 Tinamus guttatus
GATAGTCTTTGTTGAGCACTAAAGTTGGAATTGGATGAGGAGAAGAGGTGACGTAAAATGCTTGTGGGTCATCATTCAGGATGAAATATTCAGGATTACAAAATAGTGGCAAAATTCATTTCTTTTTCTTCTATGCAGAAAGAGAAAAGCTGAGTATTATGCTGCTGCAGTACAGCCTTCATCTGCATATCACTGTGTGAAGCTGTTATAGGACTGTCAATAACCGTGGACATAGTGGTAATTTATTGAAACTGTAGCAATGGTAAGAACCCCTGTCGTGAACTAGGAAAACCCCATGAGACAACAGCACCAAACAAAAAGATTATAATTTTTGTTGGCTGTGAACTCTTTAAGAATTACACACATCTACCAGAAATAATTAAGAGGAGACATAGATAAACATAAACAGTTCCACATGGTTATCCCAGCACCAGTTGTTATAAGCTAGAAGAAGTTCTTGTATAGGGAGAACTGTTTAAGGTTATTCAGAATTGCTTTTACCAAGAAAAATCAGATCTTCCTGGTATTCAGTGTTGAATATAAGATCTACTTAAATATATGATGAGAATCATGAAATTCTCTTGTCATTGTGTATAACCTTGCTGTCTTTAACATTAGGATGAGGATTTTCCAAGCTAGGTGCCTTTATTTGCTTCTGATTATTCCTTTCCCTGTTTCCTTCATTGCTTCAGTTGAAATTGTTCAGTTCTTTCAGAGAATAAGATTAAAGAAAAAATGTATTTGGATGTTTCAAAACACAAAAACAAACCCTACCATTAAAAACTTCACCTCTTGTTTCAGGGTTATACATTTTGTGAAGGGGGGGATGCTTGTTTGAATCTCTTCTTTGATTGTTTTTTAACGCTGACCATAAGCTTTTAAGCTTCATTTCTTAGTCTTTTTCTTCAAGCGTAGTAAATATATATAGTGTACACACACAAGTGCATATGTGTATACACTGAAAAAAATAAAGCATGCAAAGTATTCCCAGTGGGTTAATAATGTCTATTAATCCGTAGGAGTGAAAAAGCATAAAACGACAATGATGCTTCTAAATGGTTCTAGAAAAAGAAGCTGAAACTTAGCAATAGCCATTTCTTCCAAGCAGCAATCTTTAGTTCCCATGATGCGATAAAACCAGAGTAGCTCATGCTTAATATCTGTGTGTGCTTTTGTTTTAATCATGCGAGTACCATCTAATCTGAAATGAATTCAACTAATCATAGAAAAATATGCAGCTAAATTAAATAGCTTAAAAATCATGTAATTAAAGCTGTTTGGGAGTTTCATGATGAGGTACTCGCCATTTTAGGTACACACCCTCATAACCTGCTGTCAAAGTATGTAAAGAGTAGAATCGTATTTTCTTTTAAAGTCACCTTCTAATTATTTTGTGATCATCTTTCTTTGGCAGTTATATGGAGTTTTTATGTGAACTCTTTCTGAGCATGTACCAGCAGCAGCATTTTAGTTTTATTTCCAATGCCAGTGTGTCTCACATAGTTCAAAGAAAGCATTCTTTTCTTCAACAGCAATGTTAGAAGTGTTATGCCATTCCTAACTATGTAAAAAAAATGCAGTTAATTTTTCAGAGTATATTTAGAAGAGAGTGCAGTCATGAGTTTGAAATATATAGGTACTGTTCCATGTCTGTTCTTAATACTGGATCTTGTGTTCTGCACCGTATAGTGAATTAGCAGTCATACCCATCGTGTTTTGGAAGAATTACAGAGTTGAACTGTGAAAGGGAAAGTTCAAATCCAGGAAAGTTAAAATCCACGTTATGTGATTAAGTCTGCAACCTCAGTAATTCTGATATTGATACAATTGTTAAAATTATAAATATTTTGAGTAAAACTTAGTTTTGTATCCTGCTTTTTTTATTACAGTAGAGACTATGAGGACCTTATGCAGTTTAATCTTAGAAGCTATTAGATGAAAGCTAGAACTTTATGGATTCTTTACCTACGCTGTGACAAATCAATTAAAATATTTTTACTCATCTAAGTACTATTCATCTAGATCTAAATGCAGCTGGTATGAAAATGCTTGTCATGATAAAAAAACATTATGGTATGCCTTATGGTAAAAGCCTTATGGTAAAAGGGCAGTCTTGACCAACAGCACCAGTGAGGTTGGCACAATCTGAAGAATTAATGCTTGCTAATGAACGAATTCTGCAGAGGCAGCAATGAACACTAAAGCACTCTTTTTTTTTTTTTTGAGCTCAACAAAATAAAGCAAGAAAAGCTTCCTCGGTTTAAATATCACTGCAGTGGGTTAATTAAAATGGGTATGTAATATCTGGCCAGTTCCTTCCATCTTGTTTTTTTGCTCAGTTCAAAATAATGTTGAAATAATCAAATTCTTCATATAAACTCAGTGATTAAATGCCCCTCTGCTGCTACTGAAATCTAGTTGACATGGTGAAGGACATAGAAAAATGATAATTTAATGACAAAGGAGAGATATTTCAATATCTTCAATGATCATCTCTGTTCACAGGTAAAATATCTTTAAACTGCAATTTCAAGAAGAAAGGGATATTTGAAAAAGTGCAGAATGCAGAACCCAAGAGTTTCCTCCCAGTCATTGGCCAGGTTTTAAAATGTCTGTTAAAGTCTAATCCTTTCTTCAGGAATTCTTGCCATTGGTTCACAAATGTGCAGACTAGCTATTTCAGAGTTGAGCATGGAACTGAAAATTGGCCCATTATCTTCAAACCCTTTGAAGCAGAGTGGGTAGAGAAGAGGCTATACCAGGTTATCACCTCCTTAGGTGAGGTGAGATGGTATCTCTAATATGCCACAAAGATCAATAAAACAACCATGTTCATCATGCCTTTGATTCGTAGTGGAAAATAACAGCAATAAAGATACATAGGAAAAAAATATAACCAGGATAAAAATATTATTTATGACTTGATCAGTGCTTGTACATGTATAAAGGACATTCTTAAGAGGAAAAGAACAGCTTTAAAGATGCTTTCTTATAGCCTACAAATCAGATAGCCTTACTATAATTGGCAGGGTTTTTGGTACTCCAAGCTCTACCACAGCATTTCTTTGGAGTATTCTTGGCCTCCAAGGACAATAACTGTTTTTTATCTTTTTCTAGTTTGATTTTCATAAAGAAGGGCAAAAAAAAAAGAAAAGAAAAAAAAAAACCTTTTAATGTGACAGACTAAACCTGCCAGGTTTATTGCAATCCAGAGCCATTTACTCCATCTGAGAAAGGTGTAAGCTGAATATTCTCTGCCTTTTTGCAGTGTACTTGGTTTGCCACTCAAAAGGCTGGAGTTGGCAGCCCAATTCTCTTCCTACCGTGCTATGATTATTTTCCTCAAACCAAAATCAAGCTGCCAATTCTAGAGAGACTCCTCTCGCAGCAGATAATGCCAATAAAAGAAATGCTGAGAAGGGATGGGAGTAGCAGGTGTGCCAGATGAGCCCCATCATCATCATCAGAGGGGTGATGCTTTTCAGCTTTTGTCGCACTCTCCTTTATCTGACCTCTGATGTCAGAGCTGGTGGCTGGCAGCTCTGCCTCACTAATCATCTCTGACGCACAGTTGGCACTGGCACATTTACTCAAAAGGAGGTGCCTGCTGTGCTTGAGATTGGCCTCCCCTCTTGGGAGGGGAATAAGGACTGGACTTTTTCAATCGGGGATCTAAAAATGTAATGAGTGCTTCATATACTTGTCTGTCTTCTGTTGCTGTTTCATGTTCGAGTCCTTTCTTTTGACCAATATGCTGTCCACTCAAACACTACAGTAAGTCATAAATTGTTTAGAGTGCTCCTGCAACTGATATCTTTTTTCCTTGTCAAGATAAACAAAATGGGTGAGTTGGTTCATAAAGCAGCATTATTTTAGAGTAGCCCGAAGCTCTAAAATTCTGTCATTCCTCCCTACAAAAATATGTTTGGAGGTTCCAGAACCCTTTAAAATCAATAATTTTTTCCATGAATTTTAAGAGATGGTATTTTGTTGCTAATATTTCTTCCTTCATCTATTCCTTTGCCAAAAAGTTATTTCAGATAACACACCTACAGAAGGGATCACAGCAGAGATTTTATGTGCAGGCTTCTTTCTTTTTGACTGTGGTAACTTAAAAAGACCCCTTCAGCTAAAGTTCAAGATAGATGATCCATAAAAACCATTCATTTTTCTAGGGAATTTAGTAAGAAGTTTGTGTGTGTGTGTGTGCGTGTATGTGTGTGTGCCTGTTTGAAACTGCTTTTAATAAGCTTTAATGAATCAGCAATCATGTGCATGCATCTTCACCCTTCTTGTCTGCTAAGACTAAGCAGGGCTGTTTCTCAGGTTATTTTCTCCCAGTAAATCGCAGCAAGGATTTGAAGGGGTGAGGGGGCTTCTTTACTTTGCATATTATAGTAATTGGATTCTGCGATTAGTGTTTTTTTGTTTTTATCAATGAACAAGCCTCTGAATTTCAATTAGGTGTTTCCATTGAGGAAAATGTGAAAGGAAAAGGTTAACTGTTTCAGTCATGACAGTCGTCAAGAGAAACAGTGCTACCCAGGTTCACTGCCAAACACAGAAATATTTGCTTTAGCAGAACCTTTAAATTTTTGAAAATTTTGTTTATGTCCATTCATTTCTAAAAGTGTGAAAATGCATTGGCAGCTGCCTATTCTTTCTCTGCCCAGTTATAAGCTTGGTAGGAAATTTATGTACAAAAAAATCTGTGTTAGCAGCTGCTTGATTACAGAAGAAAGGGACGATTCAATTGCCTCTGGCTTTTTCAGGGCTTGAATTGACCACTTTAGCTGGCTACCTGGAGTCAAATAATCTGGAATCTTTTTATGGTGCAGACTTTTGAAAGTGTACATCCTCCTTTGCAGCAAAAGAAGATGCAGGCTGAATCATTGGCACTGAGTGTCTCAGAATAAGAGAAGAACTTTCTAGTGCCACCTACAGCTTTGGTTAAAAGAGAAGTTGTTTGCTAGCCTGTATGACATCGAAGAAGGATTTAATGGGGCAAAAGATATTCAGCAATACTGTATTGCTTATATGCATTATTTCTAACTAAAACACAAATTACATATGCAACTGTTGGTTAGAATAAAGTTTTTTTAAAGAGATTTTTTGATAAAATTACCTGAAATAATCATAGTGGTAGGAAGAGTACATGGTGGTGGCGGGGAAAGGATTAGATGTAAATCAGTGTGCTTCAGTGTCACTTCTAATACCTCACAACAAACTGTGGTTTTCTCCTGTTTCCATATGGTGTGTGTGTGTTTCTCAAGATAGTGAGTTGAAAAGATCCGTAGTAGGTTGACTCTTGAGTGTGAGTAACTCTCTTGCCTAGAGGAAAAATAAGGGAAAAAAGTACACGTAGGCATTAAGCAGAGATATCATTTTTAACAAACTGGCTGGGATGTTAGGGGGAAAAAAAAATAAAAAGAGCTGTATGTGTTGTTTAGTTTTCTGCTTGTGCTAAATTGCCTTATAAAAGTAGTTGTGCTGTTCCTGGCACCAGGGGACTGTAGCGTGGAGAAATAGATTCCTTCCCTTTGCCAGTGCATGCTCCTAAATGTTCGAGTGGCTGCATAACCTGCTAGCACTGAGCTACTTTCATCCATACATTATGCTGAAGTTGAAGCAGTTTTTCCAAATCTAGATGGTCCTCTGTGCATTTGCATAGAGGAGTCTGTAGGAGGAATCTTTGGTATTGGTATTCTTTCTGTTCTGACTTACTGTCAAATTCTTAAGGTATTGAAAACCCAACCTGGCAGTTTGAAACTGTTCCACTTTTAATATTAATAATCATTCAGTGGGGCATATAGTCTAAATATCACAAGAAATATGTGCAGCTTTATGTTTAAGGGATTCATCTGAGCAATGAAGATAACTTATTTATACAAGTGAACCAGCTACAGTGGGAATTCCCTCAGTAGATTGGTTGCTACAGTACTCTTATGGTGCAGGCAAATATATATATATATGTGTGTTTGTGGGGATGTGTGTGTGTATGTATATATACATATATATACACACATATATATAAAGGCTGAAATCAAATACTGTTTCCCCTCTAGCAGGAAGGGATCTCTAAGAATTATCCTCTCCAGGGGGGAGTGCTCTGTTGCCTGGTTCATAGGTAGGTATCTGCATTGCTGTGGCATTTCTGGTATGGCAGCCATACGTTTCAGAGTGGGGCGGCTGTGAATGGGAAGCTCAAGCAAAGATCAATCACTTGGAGACATTTCTTTCCCAGCTAGTACAAGTAGTTCCCTGCCAACTCACTGAGGTGTGTGAAGCCTGTAAGTGTCTCCATGGGGAGCAATGAGTCTAACTTCAGGCTGTGAATTTTGGTTGGTGAAAGACCTTTTGTGCATTTAATTTTTAGTGTTTCTGTTCTTTAGTTACTGTGTGTTAAAATAGAGGAAAACAGCACTTTTCGCTTCTGGTGGTGTTGTGAAAATAAATATATTAAAGCTTGTGAGGTATTCAGATACTAATGTAGTTATACATATCTAAATAAAGCAAGAGTGAGTCACCAGCTGTGAGTCCTGCATGACTGTTATTTAGCTTTTTGCATTCATGCTAAGCAGCTAGGGGAGAGTCCAAACCACTAATTTGCTGCAAGGGAATCATGCATCTCTGAATCAGTTTCTTTAGCCAGTGTAGGTGGGGATTTTCAGCTAGGAACGTTAATGATAACTCATTAAGACACAAGAAAAGTACAATTATTCTAAGCTGTAAAGACTCAAGTGACTGTGAACATCCTATTATGAACCACAAAATTCATGGCAAAGCTAATATATTACAACTTCATATGAATCATTTCAGTTAACTTCAAGTAATGTATTCTCTACTCCCTAATGATGAGAAGATGTAGAATTAATTTAGTATTTTTTACCTCAATTTGAGATGAACTACATATTTTCTTTTTCTTTTTTTTTTTTTTTTTTAAGTGTTTAAGTGTTTTTAAGTGTTGGTTTGTTGACCAAATGTATTGTCAGTAAGATCTGCTTTCCCTCCTTGTACAGCTAATTCTGTTCACTTCAGTAGGTCAGTTCGCATGAATCAGACGAAAAGACAAGAGACCTCATGATTATTTCTGCTGAAATAACTGCAACAAAGGAAAGAGAAAGGAAACAATAATCATTCAGGTAGATGTCATAACAGATAACTGGTTATTCACCTAACTCTTACTGTCAAGAGAAAACATTGTCTTATTTCCATATGCATACTTCTTCACCGGAGGTGGGTATCTTTTCCTTTTAATAATGGTAATAGATATATAGCACATTTCAGGGGCAGCAGAGGTTTGAAAGTGAGGCAAAAAAAGGAGAGAAATGAGCAGAATAAGAAGTGGTTTTAGAATATTAGATAATGTGGTCCTAATTCTGATTTCATTTATATCCCTATTGCAGTCAGACAGCATCATCAATTTTAATAAAATTGCTCATGATTACTCATGGTGGCTAGAGAGCTACACACAGCTCAGCTTAGTTTTCATCCAAACACTGCTCAGTGTTGTCAGTTAGAGCTCCACCAGCTACTGACTGCCTCGTCTCAAGTCATCCACACGGCCCAGGGACCTGTGTCCCTCCTCTGTGGAGGTAGTCCACTTACCCTTAAGGGGGTTCTTAATGAGCAAATGTTGCCAAATTGTACACGGTGATTTTCAGTTTTCCTTCATCTTGGTATTTCTTCATAAAAAAAATCTTACATATTTTGGCATTGAGGGTCTCCACAATCACTATCTCTTACACAAAGAAAGTAAAACCCTGCCAGATCACTGGCATGCAAAGTTACATTTACCACAGTTCCCTACTTAAAGAAGAAAATACTGCAAGGTGGCAGAAAGGAAGCGCAATTCCCAATTCCTTTTGCACTCAGATTTCTTTACCTTATTCAGTTTTGATGATTTATGAAGAGAGTTTTTCCACTGAATGTTTTCTTTTTCTATTGAGGAAATGTCCCTCCAATAGGGCTGTCGTATCTTAATCTAGTTATCTGATTGTATAAATGCCTGTGATGATAGTAGTGTGCTGCTTTCTCCATAGTGATCAGAAATGAGAGGAAGTGCTGAATGAAAATAGTTAAGAAATGTAATTTTAAATAAATGATATGTATTCATCTTGTAATTAACCTGGGAAATGTGAGGCCTGAAATATTCTACTGTTTCTAGACAGGTTGAAGTTTCCAATGGATTCGAGGATCAAGAGGCATGGGTAATAAATGATATATATAATCTTGTTAATTGTCAAAATTGATTAGACAGAACTGCCCCCTATTAGATGAGACCATCTTCCTTTTTTTTTTTTTGAGAGTAACAGGGAGAGGGTAGATGAATTATTGACTGTAGATGAAATATTCTTTTTGACATGTTTTCCCCGAGCATAGGGAGCAACAAGCTTTTCTGAGAAAACTAGATAGAGAAATGAGAATCATCCTTTAAAAGAAATGTTAACCTGAGAAGAAAGAAGAGAACCAGCAGAGAGTGGCATTATTGTAACCAAAATTCAGACACATATCTGACTGGAGGCAGCTGACAGATGAAAGTTAATGAGGGACTGAGTCTGAGATTAAAAATAGTTCTTTGGAGATGCTATTTTTATTTTTTTTCAGGGAGGAACACAAAGATCAAATCCAAGAAAATAAATAATAAAAAGATCTATCTGCAGAGAACTGTGATCGTTGTAAAGCAGTAGAACTTAACATCCTTTTTAAAGGGGATTGGAGTAGGTTAGATCCCTGGAGCCTACAAAATATCCAATTTAGGGATTTCACATGTGTAAAAGAGTATTTTTTTCATGTGCTCATTTAAAGAAAGCAGTCAGATGTTGGTTCTCAAATACGACTTACTTGTCTAGACAATCTTAGATCAATTTAGCACATATTCACTCCCAAGTGCAAATTATACATGAATTCAGCCATTTTGAGCTAAAAAAAGATTTTGCTAATTTCAGTTTCAAATGCTATCTGCCTCCAGATGTAACCTATAGTTTGAGGCATGCTGAAAGACAGAAATACTGAACAGAAGGAAATATGAGAGTAGCTACTGGTCTGTACAGGTTGCAAAAGATCCATTGGGCAATTTGTTTGCAAAATAAATTAAGCAAGTTTTTAATGAGTGAATAAAGATTTTTATTTTCTATTAAATGTGAAATTTTGGAGTTTTGGGAAAGTGAAGATCTTGAAAGCCTTACATATTAATGTATTGTGCTGGAATTTCACTGAACAAAATATGCACAGAAAATCAAAAAAAATCTAAATACAGTAGAGCTCAATACTGTGCATACTCTACAAGCATGAATTTCATGAACAGTAAGGCAATTAATCGTAATGTTAGAAGCAGCTCTAAACTTTTATATAAGAAACTAAGTATGGACAAATGTATATGAATGCATGTGTGTATGTGTATGCATGAATGTATTTAGCAGCATGTAGTTAATGTATGTGCATATGTCTCTTAAGGAACCTGATTAAACCACTAAGATTTGATGTTTTCAACCATCATTTCTGTCCTTTTGATTTTCTTTTTTTTAAATCATTAATGATTAGCAGTATTTCACAAACAATGTTCTTCCCTCCTGCCATTTCTTTAAGTCTCTGATTATTTCTATCATCTCCTGATTTTGTTCTTTTGGAGAAGAGATGATGTTTAGGTGATGGATCTGATCAGTGGTTTAGACCCTCCTTCAGTGAAGAAGTTATTGCATTTTAAAACAGTTCCCTGTGCTTTCTACCCTCAGGCATGTGTTTTAAATTTGAGCTGGTCCAGGGACTATCTTTTCCTTCAGCAGCTCAAAGTCCTGTGCTGAGTTAGGATTCTCTTAATTGTTTTCTACACAATTTCCATGTCCTTTTTCAAGAATTTCTCTTGATATAAGTGGTCATGTGTCAGTTATGCTTTTAAAGATCAGAGTTGTGGTAGACTGGACGCAGGACCTCCTCATGGGGTCAAAGCAGTCCCTGAGAGCATCGTACCAGGAGCTGAATTGCCCATCTGTATATTTACTCTTTCACATTTTCTGCGGTGAAACACAGTCTATATTGTATAGGTTGCTGGGACAGTAATGTCTATCTCCTAGGTGGTCCACATAAGTTCATCAAGGTGCTAGTGTACTATCTGCTTCCTTGCATGCTCCATGCAATAGAAGGGCTTTAGAAAGATGAGAAACAGGCTTTATTAGCATTGCCATCCCTTTGCTGATCTTGTTTTCTTCATCCATCCCTCCCCAGCTCCCTCTCAGCAGTTTGGTATGTGTTTTGTATTAAAAGCTCCTTTGTTTGTATGGTGCCCACTCAGGAGTCGCTGCATATCACATGAAGAAATGCTGTTTAATAGCTGTAGAGCCTTTCCTGAAGCAAAGACTTTATTAGTAAGCTAAAGAGTAAAGGCAAAAATTATGACATTATGACCTGTGGGGAAATGACAGTGATTCTGGTAATGCAATACTCGTCATTCAGAGAGCTGGTATGTGATCCAGGCAAGTCCCCTGAACAGCAGGCTAATGGCTGCTCAGGATTTTCTGGCAGTGCAGTACTCTTTTCTGATTCCCATCAAAAATTTCATAGTAGGCCTACA
Source organism: Tinamus guttatus (assembly GCF_000705375.1). The sequence goes on from NW_010580209.1 coordinate 10,571, forward strand.
AAAAGAAAATTCAAACAACCTTTTTTTCTTTTTTTTTTTTTTTGTGGGTGACTAAAGTCATTTTGCTGAAAACTTTCCTTTAGAAAATATGTTGTCCAAACCTTAAGTTGAACTAATGTTTAAGGTTCTGGCAGCTTTATTCCTTCCTTCTTCCTTGCCTCCCATTCTTTATTTATTTTCTTCTTTCTCTATTTCTTTTCTTGGAGGAATTAAAATTAAAGGGACTGGTAACTTTGCAAGACAGGTATTACAAAAATGTCTATGTTTGGGCTATTTCTGTTCTCATTGCAACAAGCTATAGAAATCAAGGATGACTTCTATTATTGCAATTTTGCCCAAGGAGCGGTAAAAATTTATATACATATTGGAGTTCCATTTGGACCATGACAGTGCTGTTCTTTGTGTCCCATTTACAGCAGAGAAGTAAGATAAGGAGCCTTAATTCCTACTGATTAACTTGGAAATTATCATGAGTGTTTTCCAGGGGCACAGAGGTTTCATTTTTCAGTGTTTATTTCAGGTAAAATTAATCTGAATGTAGTGATAGTTTATCTTATAGTAAAGTTCCAGATTAATCTGCAAGTGATGAGATACATACTGGTATAATACTAAAAGTAAAAAGGTATTAAGAAGCTTTTTTTTTGAGAATATATTGCTGTCTTCAGGACACAAAGTAAAAGTTTTTGCCACTGGGCTTTGTGGATTATGCTCTTCTTAGTAGCAGTTGAATTTCTTGGTATTAAATCATGCAAATAGGAGAAGGCTTTTGTTCTTCAAAGAAAATAGAAAACTATTGAATAAACAGCAGAGTGATTTCTCAGCTGAGTTCAAAATATTGAGCTTATATAAAAAATTATCACATGAAAAAAAGTCCTTAATGCTGCATGAAAGACTTTGTACTGAATCATCAATAGAACTGCTTGCTTTGTTTTCAGTAGATGGGGAATATTGTGGATAATAATAATTTATGTTAAAAAGAGGTAATACTCTTATTCCTGTATTCTAAAAGAAAATAATAGATTTCATGAAGAGTGTGATTCGGGAGGGAGTTCTGGAACAAAGAGGTGATCAAGAAACAAAAAGACAAACTTCCTTTCGGTATTCAGCCTGTGTCGATATCGGTGCTTGTGTGTTTTGAAGTATTTTTCTTTTGTAATCACTTATTTTATGGCAATCATTTAGGTAAATCTCTCCAGGAGTTTAACCTAAACAGAAATAAAAGTGAATACCTCTCCAGAGGAGATGCATTAGCTTCTGAGGTGGCTGATTCTCTTCAGAAATACTAGAGATGTGCGGAATGGCTC
>NW_010580209.1:11949-34887 GCF_000705375.1 Tinamus guttatus
AGTGTAATTCCACTGTAGTTGGAAGAATTACTTGACTGACTTGACTGACTCGAGCATACATGACATTTTTCCTGTTTTCCTCCCCTCTTCCCCGCCCTCCTCTTCCCTCCTCTCCTCATACAGTCTAAGTAGATTTTTTGGAGAAAAAAAAAAAGATATATTTCATCAGTGTGCAAGGAAGTGAGTGAAAAAAAAAAGATGCTAGGATGTTAAGAACTCCAACTATTACCGGAACCAGTAAATGTTAATAGTTTATTGTGGTAAATAGTAGAAAATAATTTTGTATCTATATCAGCATTGAGCTGCAGGTGGTAAGAGGGCAGAATGTAGTGGCCAGGGCAGGTATTTTCTAGTATTTAATATTAAAAACCCATGAAAGAGGACCCCACTAGGTCATCAGCTTCTTATTTTTAGGTGAAATTGTACTCCTTTAATATTTTAAACAATCTGTGTTTTGCTAGGCGAATGAGGTTTTCTGATTTTGAAAGATCACCTCCTGCATTTTGCAGATTTTGATCTTTGTACTTAACCTCTAAGCAACTCTTAATCAAGATGTATTTACCACTGTGTCTGAGTCTATATAATATTACCTTTTTTGGGAAGTCTTGACTTGACATGTGTGATTGTCACCACCTTAATCTTCACCAAATGCAGAGGTGATTAACTTTTCAGATAGACCTAGCTACTTTCTCATATCCAGAACATACTTTTGGGGAATAGCTGTTATGGAAAGTAATTACACACAGTGCTTATAGGACACCACTGTTAGGGAGGGAAGGAATGAAGGAAGGAAGGAAGGTAGATTTTCATTTAATTTAATGAACTGAAAAATAAGACAAAATAGTTAAGACAAAAAAAATTTAAACTTTGGGTGTGGTAAAACAACATTATTGAGTCGAACGATATTATTTTATTATATTATCACAAGAAGTCTTTTAAATGTAAAATTACTGTGTTTCTTGACAAAGACACATTACTGAAAGCTTTTTGGAAAGAAGATTTTTTTTAAGTGATGCCAAAGGCTACTGTTTGATACCTGGAATGTTACTGCCCGTTCTCTTCAATTTGAAAAGTGCTTCAGAGATTATAAATTTGAGTTTACTGGAGAAGATTCATAATGAGGTTAAGTGAATAAACTTAGTCTGTGAAGCTGGTGTTCCCCTCAGTGCTAGCAGGCTTAGTTTATCAACTGTGCTTCAGCCACCTCTGCAGGAACCATTAGGAGCCGTACAGGCTGTATTGGAAAGATACATGGATGGTGAAGCAGTGCCCTACCATTTTTATTGTATTAGGAAAATTTGTGCATACTTATCTTATTTCTTAACAAACTGAATATAATTTCTAGGTGAAAATGAGGATGACTCACGTTAATTTGTCTCTTTTTAACCAAAAATAGGCAAAGGTACTAATTTACTCCATGAAAATTATGAAATCAAAAGCAACTTGCAGTAGGAAAAATCTAACAGATTTCAAAAGACAGTTCCTTATAATAATGATTATTATGACAAATCAATAAAATTTGTAGCGATATGTTCAACAGTTAATGTAAAGCTATCTAACTAATAGTGTGAGTTTCTGCATTCTAGATTGCACATCATCTTCCCTCTTCCAATGTTTTCAGCAAAAAATGAGATGCTCTTATTCCTCTGCCAAAGCCTTATTAAATGCCTAAGATAGGTATTAATGTTAAGGTTTTGATTTAACAATGCACCATTAGCATATTAAAATTTAAGCATGTGAAGTAGCTCATTGACCACTTAGAAAGAATATGCAGAAGCTTAAACATTTTACTGAATCAGAGCTTACACTGGTTAGATGCAGCTCTAATCCCAGTAACTTGTCCATAGAACAGGAAAAAAGCATTAGTCACAGTTAAAAAAAAAAAAAAAAGGTCTGAATTAGTCACATTTTTAAAAATAGTATCAAAGGAGCTGTTTGGGGGAGTTTTTACAGATAATAGTACAAATAGAAAAGACATATTGAGTCCAGATTTCACAAATGTCTAGAAACTAACTGTACTTTAATTTTCACTCATGTGTCAATCTTTGTACCTTTGAGGTAAATAAAGAAAATTTGCTTTTTATAAAAGCAGCTTTTATGACTGCATAACAACTAATGACCCAAATTATTTCATTATATATGGGCAGTGTTAGTTTGAGACAGTGGGTGGATGTGTGGAACCATTCATTTTATGTCAGCAAGTCTAACCTCAGATACTTGAAAAATTTAAGGTGCAGAAAATGGTTTATCTTTACTCATTCGGGACATTGTTGAAAGCCAATTGATATCAAAATCATGAGGGAGACTCCTCTCTCTTTTTTTTTTTTAATGCAAATTTGTTTTCATGAGGGAGATGCAACCAGTCCTTTTCATAGAAGCTACTCCAGAGTCTACACTGGTGTTTTTATTGCTGGGTTAAGAGATTAAGACAAACTATGACATATAATATACATAATCCGTGTATGATAATTATAACATATATTAACATAAGCATATATAAAATGACCGTGGGTTGATTCCAACCTCCTTTTTGCCTGCAGGCATAATAATATTGTGTGCAATTCTGGATAATTTTAGAAGGACTCCCTATTCTCACTAAAGCCCCTTTTTCTCTTATTCTGCCTTTTTAACATGTTTTTACATATTATACTGTGCTTATATGCTTTGGTGTTAATTCAAAATATTCCTCCATGTACATAAAATGAACAGAAGGTAAGGACAAAATCTTGGCTTACATACTACTTTTGGTCACAGAACTTGAAATGAATGGTTATTACAGTGGTAAGTAGAAGAGCACTGAAATTGCAATCGCTGCGTTGCGTCTCTCTGTATTCTAATCTAGCACTTAGGACTGTGAACTGTTACCTTGCTCTGCTTTCAATGTTAGTAATATTAGAAGAGTTTCTGAATATGAAGAAAGAAAAGACAGAAGAGAAAAAAACAAAAACTTTTAGTAGCTAGTGCTGCAGTTTTAGAAAGATAAGGAACTATAATTTCTTTCCCTCCCCACAAAATAATTAATATCCTAAAGCACAGTAAAACTTAGGTGAATAATTGGATATCTGCTTTGACATCCACTTTGTTGATTATTCCTTCTTTTCTTTTGTTGCAGTTATTTCACACCATGCAAACGCCAGATGGTGTAATTTTTTTCTGAAAAGGGCCATGTCCACAGCAAAAAGTCTGACACAGGAGAAATGGATTAACAGATCAAAGTCGTTCATGCCAATCTACCTACCAGCATCATATGTACAAGAATCATATCATAGGAGGATATAGTCTGGTCTTCTGATTAAACTGCCCTCACCACACCTGCTATTTGAAGCTGTTTAAATCACTGACCTTTGGTTTAGACCCTTGTGAACCCATTACTTGCTACATCGTCCTGGGTGTGTGTCTGTCTTGGAGAGTCCTCTTCAGTTTCTTCCAAAAGGAATCTAGTTAGCATGCATTACAACTGCTCTCTGAACTGACCTAATGCACAGGAAGAGGTGGGATCAGGAGATTCACTTCAAAACTGCTTTGCAGCAACGTGCGAATATAGATGCAGCCCTTGTGTTTCATAATTTAAGTCCAGCAGGGAGTTTTATGCTGTCCTCTAGCATAAAACAGGTCAGGCAATTTCCTCCATCAACTTCCGGAAGCTCCAATCTTCTGTTTTGAGTGTATAGGTTCAGAGGATTATTCAGCCTGGAAGAGACCTCAGGTGGTCCCTAGTCCAGTCTTTCACTCACAGCAGGGCTGGCTTTGAGACCATGTTGCTCAGGGCTTTGTCCAGGTAGATATCAAAGGCTTCCATAGATAGAAGATAGAACAGAAGATAGAACAGAAGATAGAGCAGCCTCTTCCACTGCTCGCCTGTCCTCACGGTGAAAAGGTTTTTTCTCTACAGGCAGCTGAAAAGTCGCTTGTCCCTTGTTGCTCCCCCTGCTCCTCCTGCCTCGATGCGCTGGTGTGCTGAGCACGGCTCCATCTTCTCCTAGCTCCCTGCAGGCACTGGGATTGTGTTAGGTGCCTGAAGCCACCTCTGCCCCAGGCTGGACAAGCCCCTATGCCTCAGCCTTTCTGCACAGGACTGCAGGCCCCAACCATCTTAGTAGTGCTCTCCTTATCAGCATCAGTACCATATCTTTCTCTCAATTTTGGTAGCAGTTTGCTGATTTTCACTGCTGTTGTAATCTAAGCAAATTTCATTCTTATCTCTAAGGGGAGGAGACCGTGCACTACCACATGAAGCTTCTCATCTAAAGAATATGGGGACAGGGTTACAATATCAGGAATAAAAAGGAAACTTGAAAACTGGTGGTTGCACCAATACAGTAAGAGAAAGCATTCTCAATAGCTTGTTAGCATGGTTGTCACAATACCTGTCATCTGCACCTAATGTTAATCAATGTTAAGCAGCAAAGATCAAGCCTTGGTGATGCATCATTAGTGCAGATGCCTTAAGCTGGTGAGATATATGTTTATCCACTATCTACTGCTTAACAGACACCTTTTTTTTTTTTTTTTTTTAAAGCATGTTGAAGATTCATGAACCAGACCAACTCCTAATACAGCATAATTTTCTGGAATTAAAAGCATTTTGAAAGCATTATAGAAGTAAATGCATGTTTTTAACACAAGTAACTGAAAAGGAAGCCACAATATAGCATTTTATAGAAAGCTATTTGAGATTGTTCAGGAGAAGTTCTGCAATAAAGACTAGATACTATGACAATGAAGAATTTGAAGAATAAGACCAATATAGTATATTCACAAATATTTATTGCAATGGAAAAAAGCAAATGAACAAGTAAAAATAATATAGTCAGTTTCTCCAGCCCAAGAGTCTTTAGTCATAGAATCATAGAATGCTTATGGTTGGAAGGGAACTCTAGAGGTCATCTAGCCCAATCCCCCTGCACACGCAGGGTCACCTAGAGCATGTGGCACAGGACTGTGTCCAAGCGGACTTTGAAGATCTCCAGAGAAGGAGACTCCACAACCTCTCTGGGCAACCTGTTCCAGTGCTCTGTCACCCTCATTGTTAAGAAATTTTTCCTTAAGTTCCTGTGGAACTTTTGATGCTTCAGTTTCCAGCCGTTTCCTCTAGTTCTGTCGGCGGCCACCTCTGAAAAGAGGCCAGCACCATCCTCCTCACTGCCTCCCTTGAGGAACTTACAGACACTGATCAGGTCTCCTCTCAGCCTTCTCTTCTCCAGGCTGAATAGGCTCAGCTCTTTCAGTCTCTCCTGGCAGATGTTCCAGGCCGCTGATCAAGCATGTAGCCCTGTGCTGGGCTCTCTCCAGCAGCTCCACATCCCTCTTGTACTGTGGAGCCCAGAACTGGACACAGTACTCCAGATGTGGCCTCACCAGTGCTGAGTAGAGGGGCAGGATCACCTCCCTCAACCTGCTGGAGACGCTGATGCAGGTCAGGATCCCATTGGCCTTCTTGGCCACAAGGGCACATTGCTGACTCATGGTTAACTTGTTGTCAACCAGGACTCCCAAATCCCTCTCCATGGAGCTGCTTTCCAGCAGGTCAATGCCTAATCTGTACTGGTGCCTGGGGTTATTTCTCCCCAGGTGCAGGACCCTGCTCTTGGCCTTATTGAACTTCATGAAGTTCCTCTCTGCCCAATTCTCCAACCTGTCTAGGTCCCTCTGAATGGCAGCACAGCCCTCAGGAGTGTCAGACAATCCTCCCAGTCTGGTGTCATCTGCAATGGTACTGAGGGTGCACTCTGTGCCTTCGTCCAAGAGCTCTGCCATCCAGCCAGTTCCTAATCCACCTCACTGTCCACTCATCTATCCCACACTTCCAGAGCTTGCCCAGGAGGATGTTGTGAGGGACTGTGTGAAAAGCCCTGGTGAAGTCAAGATAGATGACATCCACTGCTCTCTCCTCATCTATCCAGCTAGTCATTCCATCATAGAAGGCTATCAGGTGAGTCAAGCATGATTTCCCCTTGGCGAATCCATGCTGACTGCTCTTGAGCACCTTCTTGTCCTCCATGTGCCTGGAGACAACGGCCGGAATGAGCCATTCCTTCCCTTTCCGGGGATGGAGGTGAGGCTGAGTGGCCTGTAGTTGTCTGCGTCCTCCTTCTTGCCGTTTTTGAGGACTGGCGTGGCACTGGCTTTCTGTCAGTCCTTCGGGACTCTTGGAGGATGTGCTCTTGGATTGCATCAAAAGTTAAGGCATGAAAAAGAAATTCTGTGCATTGGAGTTGTAATTTGTTGACTCTGACTTTGACTGATATGAGCGCTGATAGTCTGTCACTCTCAGAGACTGGCATTCTTCTCCTATGTGAGGGACTTCGAAAAGTCTGCTTATTTCAGTAGATCTTGCAGTCTCCTTTGATATCCATAAAATCGATGGACATAACCTTATTGAAAACTAGGGAACCCCTTGGATGAATACTTTTTTTTTTTTTATCCATCTACTCTTGTACGTGTGGATTAGCACTGTTAAGATCGTGAAATCTGTTTCTAACAGCAACAAAAACACTGCGAGCTTACCTTCCCAATGAGGCAGGAGCAAGGCAAGAATGCTACAAAACAAAATCGTGACCTGAGTTGTTTTCCTTGCCATGCAGAAATAATGTCACATAAAGGTAGAAGAGGAAGGAGGATCTGTTTTCCAGAGGAGTCCTGATTGATTGTGCCAGAAATTAGGTATTTTTATCAAAGCCTAAATAAAAGAAGAGAATGTGATTCTCTTAGTAGAATGAGATCTGTTCAAAGAGTGTATTATGAGTAGGAATGAATGATCCACATATGTTCTGTAATTGAGAGATAATCAACTCAAAATTCTCATTTTTAGACTGAGTATTTGCTGTTTCAATTACTACTGGGTATCCATTTAAAGAGATGCTTTTATAGTACTTAGTACAGATTAAGCATCATTACATGAAATTGAATTATAAGAAATAACAGCTCATCTAAATACAGAGAAAGCATCTTGTTCAAGTTGTGCTGATGATTGAAATTTGTTATTCTTATCATGTTTTTGTTAATAAAAGTACAAGATTCCTTATTCAGAACACAGAGAGCATTGAGTGCATACATTTTCAGGGATGTTGATATCCTCCTAAGAGCTAATTAAGAAAGTTTTATTAAAAATGAGTGTCTTTAATTTTTGAAATACAAAAAAGCAGACACAGCCATTAACACTGAGCAAAGGGGTGGTCTTTTGTGTTAATGTAAATGTCATTTATGCTAGTAGTGGAAACCGTTGACAGAGTACTTGACCTTAAGGTTTTTTAAAAACACTTGCCTTCTCCTAGTTAGCATTACTTTTAATGACTCCATTTGAAAAGGTGATCAGCATCTGTAATTCTTTATGTGTAAGCATTTATTCATACTACTTTTGTAATCTATTAGGGGGGAAAGCCAAGGATTTATGCACACAAACTACCTGGGTGTGCTTAGCATTAATGACATTTGCCAGAATAATAGTGCAGTTTGCAGTGCCTATACAAGGGTTTTGTACAAGCACAGATGGTGGTGAAGGGGAGGCCTGCATGAAGCTATAGTTATAAATGTCTTAAATTGGTGATGCTGAATGCCCCTGATAACAGTATATATTCCTGAAAGTTTTAGATTCTTTGTTTCTAATGACACATTAAGTATTGACTATTTTCCAACTTCCAGATTTATTCTGAGTATATTTTAAAGGGTGCTTAACCTTAAAAAGTTATTGTGTGGGTGCAAATTTTTGCCCCACAAAATATTTGAATGTGTAATTTTATCTTATATAGATATGTTTTATTTGCAGAATGCATCTGAGAATGATTCCCCTTGTTTATACCTGCCTCCTGACTCATCACAGACATTCGTAAGCAGCCACATATTTTGAACGTTGCAGTTGGCAAGAAGGGCACGGGAATTACAGCCTGAAGCAACAAATGCTAGATGAGAAAGAGTGGATAAAATAAACTCTATGCTCTGATAAGAGAGAAATAATCTACTATTTGTAGTATTTACTTGTTGGAAGAACTCAGAAACTAGCAGGAAGGAAGATTAGATAACTTAGGAAGAATTAGGATCCCACAAAAGGGTGCAAGAGGCTAGATAAAAATGCTCAGGGAGAATGAGTCTATACTGTTTATTCTATGAGAACAAACTTATAGATCAGTTTATATGGATACCTGCTTGCAACCCAAGCCAACTAAAAGCTCATGCCTCCAATCCAAGCCAACCAGTACCTCAGTACTGGATTCAGCAGGCTATGTTGCTTCCCAGTGGGAGCTAGCTCTGATACGTCCTAAGGTACATTTTTGTTATCAGCTTTTGGGGGGATGGCAAGCACTAGGTGTACAATGTCTTTGCTTTGCTACAGCCAGCAATAAAGCAAAACTTGAAGATTCCCAATTAGTTATCTGTGGTCCTTAAAATATTTTGTGAACCGTTTTCCTAATATTAGTTATGTTAGTCTCACAAATGGAGAGACTTCATCCTGATATATTTATTTGAGAAGATGTATTTATTTCAGAAGAATCAGTTGGGCTTCTGACAAGATTTTAAGGCAATAGAGAAATAGGAGATGTGAACAGGCATAGCATTTCTTTGTTTACTAGGCAAGCTGAGCTATTTCTGTGGGATGGCTTTGTCTGGAATCATTTTGATAAGGATACAAAGCTGCTATATTGGTTGTTGTTAACAGAATGCAAAACTTTTAAGTATTCATTTCGGGCTGACAGAAAGGCAATGAGGCTCCTGACTCTCATACCTGTCTCTTTCTTTTGTATGAAATGCAACAAGTCACTTGCTATCTCTCTTAGTACCAGGATAATTAGGATACTAGTTCTCTATATTACTGAGAGTATTTAGAGATCAACTAAAGTATGATTTTTGCTTTCTCTGTTGAAATGGTTGAAAAGATACATGAGTGCAAAATGGACACACTAGCAGGACGAAAACCTGAAAGAGAGAAAATTGGTTTCTCTGTGGGAAAGTGAGAGCGCTAAGCACCTCTGAAAATTCAGTCAGTAGTCGTGGGGAGAGAATGCCATTGGCCTCAGCCATCCCAAAAGGTATAAGAAACAGATGGTGGGGAACTGTCTTGTGGAGTCTTCTGGGAAGGTGTCTGGCTTATGGGCTGTAAACATTGGTATATATTGATTTGATGAAAGATATATTTCCTCACAAATTCTCACATAGATAAGAGGTTACCATTGGCTCTGAGAGCTTCCTGTTTGTTCCTTGCTGTTTTGTAGGAGTCGTCACCAAAATTGTGGTCCAAAAACTTTACACTTAGTGAGTATATTTTTATTGTGGCTTCAGGTCCAAATAGGTTATTGATTTAAGATTAATAAAAACAAGACAAAACTAAACAAAATATCTATGCTAGAGATTCATTTCTTTTTACAAAAAATTCAAAAAACAATAATTACATTTGCTTTCCAGGTGAGTCTTTGGTATTGATTATTGATTATGAATCTGAAACTCTAAATCAAGCAAAGGCAGAACTAATAAGGAAATGAAAAAACACGTACAATCAATATTAAATTGTATCAAAAAATATTGGCTATTTTAAATACTAGAATTTTACAACTACTGAATTCATATGTGGTGGTATATAATATTTCCCTAAGTGACTTAGCTGTTCAGTGTATAACCCAATGAATGAATGTTGAGCAGAGAGAGTAAATATTTCTTTTTATTTCCATCAAAACATAAAGTATACGCTGTTGTACACTGTATACACTGTTGTTGTGAAACCCTGTTCACTGTTGTGAAATCTTTTTCTAGGCCTGGATGAGATTGGATTAAATGATACAAGAAGCCAGAACAGGTCAATGAATGAATTTATGCATCCAAGTATGAGACATGGTTCTGTATTCAGGTCCTTTCTTTGAATGAGTCTGTAGGGCTGTTGACAGATTTGTTTATCATATAATTGCCATATAAGATAAAAAAAATCAAAAACTCTTTATCTTAGGAAAGTAATCCTAACAGGAGAGGAGGGATTTAATTAAAACAAAGCATCTCTTTCTATCTGCTATTTTGTTTTATTTTATTATTGTCAGAAGAAAAAAGAGTTTTGAAAATGTTGTTTTTAACTAGTTCTTTCAAGGATTGTCTTTTATGGACTGTTTGAACCTGACTGTGGGTAACATGTAGAATTCCCTTTGCCATTCAAAAATTTGCAGTGGCTAATCACTTTGTCCATAGCTGCTTCATTGCTGGATTTATATGAAGAACAGATCCTATTTCCCCTGCAATTAGTGAGACAGAAAGATACCATTGATGTCTAGACAAATGAAATTATTCTTTATTCTTTGTTACTAATATTTCTTCAGTGTCTTTGCATGAAAAATGGCAGCAAGCATTCTGCAGCTGTGGAGCACAGCTTGTGCCCATCAACAGAATTTCACAAAAAAAAAAATGATATGCAGTTGACTCATGACGAAAATAACACTCCAAAATAAAAATTCTTGTACTGGTTTGGCCCCTGCCTTGGTTCATAGTGTGGACACCATGTGACTGGAGTGCTAGCATGCATGTAAAACATGATTCATCTTAGGAGAAACACTCTCTTAAGATGATACTGTGGTTTTTGGCAAAATATACATTAAAAATCCTACCTCAAATAACAAAAGGATTCTATGACTCCTTTGTAATTTTCCATCACATTGATTTTTCAGCAGAAAATGCAGTTTTTTATAAGATAGTATATATCCAGAGAACAGCCTTCTTTCAACTTCTATGCTGAGAAAAAATGTAGGAATATTTCATTCCAGAGATTTTTCACTTTCATCAAACTATTTTTGTCTGTTGAAACTACCCTCTAAGGAATTTTACTTTGAGTCAGTACTTTTCATTCAGAGGTGATATAGTTTTGACATTCTTGCTTATGGAGTCATTCACTGGTTGGATTACGTTTCTGTGATGCGCAACTGTCTCCTCCATGACTGAGCATCTTGCTTGTTTTGGAATTCTATTTTGGATATAGAGATTACCCCAGGAGAGCTGTTAGCCAGCGCATGCATTTTAATGTTGATCTGAATGTGCCTGAGAAGTTCGGTAAGCCAGAATGAATACACAACAAGGTGCACACAGACAATTTAAAAAGATTGGCATGTTTTGCTTCAGTACAAAAATCTCAAACAAAATATCTTAATCTCAGTTATCCCTTCTTTTGCATTATTTTTCATTCCCATGTTATTCTCATGACCCTTTCTTTATTATGTTAACCTTTAACCTATCCCAAAATAAATCTTCTTCTTTTCAACTGCAGAACACAACAATCGTTCTTTTTTACTCCTGGGTGTAACTGGAACTTTTGAAGCATCTGATCTTACTATTCTAACCAGAAAAAGGAGGAGAGATCAAAGAACTTGATCCATCACCTTCAGATACACTACTTTTATAATTATATTCCATGTGTAGGTGCTAATATCTCTCTAAAGATGTATCTCTGAAGATACAGATGTATCTGTATCTCTGATATTGTGGAATATCTGATTTCTTAACATTTCTGTAGTGTAAAATCTAAGGAATTAAACTACAGAATTGAGATAAAAAATAATCTCAGTACTTTGAAAAAGTTGGTAACTGTTTGTGCTAACCAGTTAAGAAAGCATTGTGGAATATCTGGTTTCTTAACATTTCTATAGTGTAAAATCTAAGGAATTAAACGACAGAAGTGAGATAATATTAATCTCAATACTTTGAAAAAGTTGATAACTGTTTGTGCTAACCAGTTAAGAAATGATTCCACTCTTTTATTAACCTGTAGGCACTTGCATATTCAGGAATGTGAACAAAATAATGTCTTTCATTTAAAATCTACCAGTAGTAAAAAAAAGAAAAGTATGCAAAGTTTCAAAATGCACTTGCATATTTAGGAATGTATGTGAACAAAATAATATGGCTTTCATTTAAAATCTACCAGTAGTAAGAAAAAGAAAAGTATGCAAAGTTTCAAAAATTGACTCAAAAATTGAGAATCCCATGGGCTAGAGCTCTAGAAGGCAGGGGGGCCCAAGAGAGCTGGTTAGTTTTCAAGTGGCACTTCTTCCACGCCCAGCAACAGTGCATCCCTGTGTGTAAGAAGTCAGGCAGAGGGGGCAGGAGATCGGCGTGGATGAGTAAGGAGCTTGTGGCAATGCTCAAGCAGAAGAAGGCAGTATACAGAATGTGGAAAAAAGGACAGGCCCTCTGGGAGAAATACAGGAAAGTAGTCGGGGAATGCAGAAATGTAACAAGGAAAGCTAAGGCATATCTGGAACGCAATCTGGTAAGGGATGTTAAAAATAACAAGAAAATCTTCTTCAAATATATTAACAGCAAAAGAGAGAAAGACTTGCCCTGGGTAGAGGAAGATTGAGTGGGAGAGCACCTAAGGAAACTCCATACCCACAAATCCATGCAAAATCATAATAATTACAGTATTCAGTCATAGAATCATAGATATATATGATATATATGAATCATACGATATATATATATAAAGATGATATTATAGATCTCTGGCTATAAATTTATTAACTATAAATTTATTAACAAGTTATCCCTTTATTAAACAATTATTACAGACATTTATATCAAATAGCAATGCATTCAATTTCTATTTGACTTGTGATATGATATATGGTCAATGGACATATCATGAAGAATACATCAGTCAGGGGACAGCATGCGAGTAAGCTTAGCTTCAGTTTGTAGTTTAAATCCTTTACTTTGCACTCTTGGTATTATAAAGACAAATACAGATAAAAGATAAAAAATGTTGTTTTTGGACACAGAGCTCATAAATGAGAGTCTAAAAGTTGAAAAATAATATTTTGAAAGTATTAATAAAAAAGAGAACTGAATGACTGAATACCCTTTCTTGACATCCCAGTATCAGTTGCATAAAGGAAATGCATATTATTAAACGTATTAGGAAAAAAAAGGAAGAATGGAAGATTTGTCTCCCAGAATACTATCAAGATAAGGGACCAAGAAGAGATACCGAAGTTGACTTGTTTGTAGGACAGTGCATGATAGGGCTTCATACTTTAGTCTTTTTCCCTGCATTCAACAGACAGTAGTAGTTTGAGTAAGAAGCTATAGTAAAGCATTAATATACTGAATATAGCAAAAGTCCCACTGAAACACAGAGACAGCACATGAGGTAGTGTGAAAACATTTTAAAAAGAAGACTGAAAAACAGGTGTTTGGCATATGTTCGAGATAGGAAGGAGGAAGTCAGTGAAGAAAAGCAGCTGTAAAAGTGACTTGGTCATGGGAACAAGTTGAAAATCACTTTTTATCAGCATACTGCATGAATATTTGTGGGGTATGATTGTATATATTTAAGCCAGGGAAAAGACTGCTGAAGTCAGGTTAATTCAAAGTTGAGATGCCTAGTATGGCTGCATGTCTCAGTGGAATGCAAGTTTTTATCAAGATGAGCCTCCTATCTACTGCTCTTGTGTCTAAATTAAATATTGGCTGTGTACCTGTCCACACAGTTAATGAGCAGCCTAAGTTGCAATAGCTAAAAATATGTGCAATTACAGAGGAAAGATTTTGAAGGCGATTTCCTCTAGCACATAATCTGACTGATAATTCTATTTCAAATAGAATTCTATTTCAATTCTATTTGATATCTCAGCAACTGTAAACACAGAAAATCAGGTAGTTTTACCTTGAACAATAAACTGTTCTTGCTGTCTTCTATGATTATGTAAGATTGGTATAGTAAAAAGTTGAACAGTTTTTTTTTTTTCATATTCTGATTCGTGATCTGCTCAATACCTTTTCTGCTTGCTTTCTGTCTTTTCTGAGTTGTATGCTCACACAAGAGAGTCAGGATAAAATTGGTCATCCTTGCTTGCATACTAGCAATTGGTTGTGGATTTCTTCATGGCTTCTTATCTTGTGAGAGATCAATCTGAAAGCTGTGGGCAGGAGAAAAGACCATTGGTTTTCAGAACATTTTGAGTTGTGAATTTGAGGAGCTTTGGGGAGTTAGTAGAGTAACTAGGTCATGAGTGGCATAGACTTTGGCACAGATGTGTAAAAAGTAAGTCTGGTAGCGAAGACCTATTCTCACCACAGGCTGCATGGTTGTGCTTGCACAATGGTTAGGTGGAGAGCGAGGAGGGTCTGAACTCGTTTTCTGTGATTTTGCATATATATATATATGTATATATATATAGATGATATCATAGACCTCTGGCTTTCATCAGAAGAGGGAAGCTAACTATAAATTTATTAACAAGTTATCCCTTTATTGAACAATTATTACAGACATTTATATCAAATAGCAATGCATTCAATTTCTATTTGACTTGTGATATAACATATGGTCCATGGACAGATCGTGAAGAATATATCAGTCAACGGACAGCATGAGAGTAAGTTTAGCTTCAGTTTGCAGATTAAATCCTTTACTTTGCACTCTTGGTATTATAATGACAAATACAGATAACAGATATAAATGTTGTTTTTGGACACAGAGCTCATAAATGAGAGTCTAAAAGTTGAAAAATAATATTTTGAAAGTATTAATAAAAAACAGAACTGAATGACTGAAAATCCTTTCTTGCTGTCCTAGTATCAGTTGCATAAAGGAAATGCGTATTATTAAACGTATTAGGAAAAAAAGGAAGAATCGGAGATTTGTCTCCCAGAATGCTATCAAGATAAGGGACCAAACCAAGATACTGAAGATGACTTCTTTGTATGATAGTGCATGATAGGGCTTCATATTTTGGTCTTTTTCCTTGCATTCAACAGACAGTAGTAGTTTGAGTAAGAAGCTATAGTAAAGCTCATGGACCTCCACCATTAATATACTGAATATAGCAAAAGTCCCGCTGAAACAGAGACAGCACATGAGGTAGTGTGAAAACACTTTTAAAAAAAAACAAAACTAAACTAAAAAACAGGTGTTCGGCATATGTTTGAGATAGGAAGGAGGGAGCCAGTGAAGAAAAGCAGCTGTAAATGTGAATTGGTCATGGCAACAAGCTGAAAATCACTTTTTATCAGCATACTGCATGAATATTTGTGGGATATGATTGTATATATTTAAGCCAGGGAAAAGACTGCTGAAGTCAGGTTAATTCAAAGTTGAGATGCCTAGTATGGCTGCATGTCTCAGTGGAATGCAAGTTTTTATCAAGATGAGCCTCCTATCTACTGCTCTTGTGTCTAAATTAAATATTGGCTGTGTACCTGTCCACACAGTTAATGAGCAGCCTAAGTTGCAATAGCTAAAAATATGTGCAATTACAGAGGAAAGATTTTGAAGGTGATTTTTCTCTAGTACGTAATCTAACTGATAATTCTATTTCAAATAGAATTCTATTTCAATTCTATTTGATATCTCAGCAACTCTAAACACAGAAAATCAGGTAGTTTTACCTTGAACAATAAACTGTTCTTGCTGTCTTCTGTGATTATGTAAGATTGGTATAGTAAAAAGTTGAACAGTTTTTTTTTTTTCATACTCTGATTCGTGATCTGCTCAATACCTTTTCTGCTTGCTTTCTGTCTTTTCTGAGTTGTATGCTCACACAAGAGAGTCAGGATAAAATTGGTCATCCTTGCTTGCATACTAGCAATTGGTTGTGGATTTCTTCATGGCTTCTTATCTTGTGAGAGATCAATCTGAAAGCTGTGGGCAGGAGAAAAGACCATTGGTTTTCAGAACATTTTGAGTTGTGAATTTGAGGAGCTTTGGGGAGTAAATAGAGTAACTAGGTCATGAGTGGCATAGACTTTGGCACAGATGTGTAAAAAGTAAGTCTGGTAGCGAAGACCTATTCTCACCACAGGCTGCATGGTTGTGCTTGCACAATGGTTAGGTGGAGAGCGAGGAGGGTCTGAACTCGTTTTCTGCAGCTACATATCAATTATCAGGATATGAGGAACATCTGAAAAGGCTGTGGTGAAACATTTTGAGAGGTATGGTGAGAACTTGGAGAACATGAAGTCACAATCATGAAGACTGGAGACTTTTACACACAAATATTTGCATATACATATGCGTGGTTGTGTGACCTGACAACTATCCTGATGTCAGTAGTAAGACTTCCATTGAATTTACACTAGAGCATCGATTTTTTACCCATATGTGCATATGTACTGTTTTGTATCCTTAAGCATCCTAAATGCATTACTGCATGGACCTTTGAAAATATAGCTCCGGCTATTATGTATTTTCTGTTTTCTACTCATGAACCCAAGTAAATGACAGGAACATTTATACACATGCCAAGAAAGCAGACTTACTGACAATTCCTTACATGTGCAATAGTGATGAATGCTCTCTACTTCATATGAGATCTGGAAATCACTTGCCTTTAAGCCATCCAATCTAAGGGTATTAATTATGTATTACATCTCATGAACCTTCTAAATTTAGATAGCCTTGCAGGGATTGGTGTGATTTATTAATATACTGACAAATAATTAGCTGAGGAATGTATCATGTATATTTCATCTGTAGCCTGAAACTTCAACCTCTGCCACTTGGGAACATGAAAATCTAAGGGTCTGTCCATCACTTTGCTAGTCATTGAAGACTCATTTGTCTGATGTTTTGTAGAGCTACAATGCAACAAGAAACACTGGCATTGTTCAAAAGGGATGTTTCAGCACCCCTATAAGCAGTGGGGTGTTAGGTTATGTAACAGTGATGGATGCAATTAAAGGCGTTAATGAACGGAAGGCTCTAATAAGCACCTGGTTATGATTATTGGCAACCAAGTCACTTGAACGAATGCTACAGCTGGGTTGAACTGCTATAATGGGAACAAAAGAGGCTGTTTTCACTACTATAGCCTAAAGCCTTCTATTTTTACTGTAACAGCTATTAAAAGGATTGCTGCTCAACTTCATTTGCAAATAGATTGTTTAGAGCAAAGATTATGGGGAAAACTGGAAGACACGATCGCCAAAAATCTGTGCTGTAGTGCAAAAGAAACCCTAGGATGGAAATTCTTAGCCAGGCTGCAAAAACTCCTTTGAATTAAAAGATTTGGTATCTGAGTATAAGGCTTTATGTGTACCAATATTGCATAAGCAATGAATCCTTAAAATTTCTGTGTTAAAAGAATTTGAACACTGCAAAGTTGATCAAGAAAAATCAGAAAATGAAGAGCTTTTATCACGTGTGACTTGCAGAAGTGTGCTCCACTGTTAAAATCGTAATATCTTGTTCTCCTTTTTTCATACCTTTTCTTTCTTTTTTCTTTCTTGAAATATTTCTTTATATAATTTCATATCTCCTATAATATTTTTATTCCTATTTTATCCTTATGGCTCTTGTCAGTCTTGTCCTGTCCCACCTCACTTATTTCTCCTTTCCAGTAAAGAACTGTCTTTGCTTCGGATTACTATAGCTGTGTGATGCACACCAAGAGGAAACTGAGTGGAAAGCCACACTTAGCTCTTTCCTTACCAAATCATATGTTGGCCACTCTGCAGGGAATGCAGACTGGTTTCTGGGAGCTCTAAGCACAAGCAGTGGACTTGGCTCATTCAGAAGCTTCATGATATTTCTCAGCCAAGCTCTGGCCTCTCTTGAGCACGTGCAGATGGAGGTTTTTCAAAAGAGGTTGAAATACCACCTACATCACAATGGGGATACTCATGTATGATTATAAGAACAGATCTCATGATAGTCTCATGCAGATTCAGGAAGGAATGGCAACACAACGCTGAAGAAAAAAATAAATGTCAAGGGACTAGCTATTGCTCGGAGAGGGTCAGCAAAATCATAGTGGTGGTGAGATCGTCAATGGCAGTTATTCTGATTTTCATTTTCAAATGGTAATCTCACTCCTTAATCTAGAGTTAATTAAAGATGGTTTAAATCCTACAGTTTCTATTGCTCTCAATAGTTTGCTAGTGATTTTCCTTCACTGCAGTTCTCCAAGATGCAGACTTCTTACAGGAGACTGCAAAAGCTCTGTATCCAGATGCAATATTCTGAAATGCAGGATCCTGTTTGTACTGAAGAAACATAATTAGCATCCCCTTACTCCAAAGTATTATGCCTAAAATAAAATCTGTCACCTCATAGTAAAGCAAGTGTTGTTGCTAGTATCACTGTCAGTAAGTATTCAGATCTTCACAGAAAGCTAGGTGGGAAAAAAAAATGAAAGTAGGTTTTTCTTTTTTTTTTTTTTTTTGTGTGTACTACAATCAAAAGACTGTGATGAATTTTCTCACAGAGAGTGTTGTGAAGTAAAGCTACAAATACTAACAAGTAGTAAAAACTGGATCCAGGCTAATGGTGATGAGTAACCAAATTTACTTCCTAAGAAACAGGAAGAATCATTTTAGGAGAAATTCTAAAGATTCTTAGTATAAGAGAGGTCACCTTTCTTTGAAACAGATGGGCATAGGTTTGGAATGCTATTAATTATCTTCTCTTGTCTCAGGACTTCCTTAAGCAGTTTCTAGGCTGATTAAGCTCCTCAGTTTCGTTTAGCTGTTAATGCAGCTGTCTTTTAGTTCTTTATGTTCTTACGTTGCAAGAAAATATAGATTGGTGTGGCACACAAATTGTCCTGTAATGTGGAAACTGTGTTACTTGATTATGAGGACAACCAATAATTGATAACTTACTTTAAGTGGAGAGAGATTACAAAGTTCCCTCCTGGAGTGGAAGTTATTTTTCCTTCTCTATTTGCTACATAAAACAAATTAGCAGCATTGCATGATGACCTACAGCACTGATAGGACTACAGCACTATGATAGGCTACAGCACTATGTTTAGTATTATGATAAGATCAGTGTTAGCTCTGAGAAACTGTAGCCTTTTCTTTTTTTAATGACTCTCCTAACAATCAAACTAAAAATCAAGTTCATAAGTACTAAGATACATTTTGTGAGTCTGAAAGTGCATATTCACTGTGTTTTGTTTCACCAATAGGTGCTGCAGTGGAGGAGACTGTGGTATCAAATTCTCCACCAAGGTGACTGTAGCAGTGAGGAATGAGGAATATTAGGGGATGGAGTGGCAGGAGGTACTTGCTCATATCTGACAAAGCCTCCAAAACTTTGGCACCTCGTCTTAGTGAATGGAAACTGTCCATTTAGCCCCTTTTGGAGGTTTATCTTAACGTTTAGATGGTTGAGTGGCTCTACACTTACTGTCCTTCCCCACTCCTTGTGTGGGGTGATAGAAAAACCTGAGCACCTGATGTGCACTGATCTGGTAGATGGTCAGGATGGTGCTGTACATGTTGCTTCTGAAATACGGGGGGTTTTTTTATTAGAAATGCTACTGCTTGCTTATCCTATTTGGAGTGGCTCTCACTGCCTCAGAGAGTAAAAGAAATGAACTAGGGGTGCTTTTCCCTTCTCACTTCAAAACATATGCCAACAGATTCCATTATGAAGGAGAGGGCCTTGAATTTAATTAGGCGAAGCTCTTTTCAAAACTAAGCTCTACTCTTATTTGCAGTCTGTATTCCCTTTTCCCCTTCTACAGAGTGAGAGATTTCTGAATTTTGATGCTTTGATGTGTCAGAGGCAGCATCGCCTTACTCTACAAAGACTGCTTTCAGATGTATCATTGCTCTTTTTTCTTCACTATTTTGTATTAGCTAGTAAAACTACTATGACTTTCTATGACATTCCTCTATTGCCAAGTTACTGTGTCTGCTGGACACCATCACAAAAAAACTTGTAGTACATTGCTGCAATCCTGATCACAGTGCATAATTTCTGCTGTAACATGGGATTTTTGCAACTGTTCTCAGCCAACTGTTCTTTGCAACTGTCCCAAAGCCATAATGCGCCCTATTTGCAGCTGAAGAAATAAGCACAAGTTGCCTGCTCTTGGACTATCATTGGAATGTAGTGTCTGTGCTGAGTGTCAGTTTTTAAATTCCAGGCTCAGACTAAGCCATATACCATCTCAAATCTATTTAAAAAATTGAGCATGTCACCAGACAATAGGACTTTGTTGTTTGGTAAGCATTTCAGAATAGACTTGTCTATAACTCATTTTACCCAACCCAGGAAAATTCAGAAAAATAAGTATTTAGTATTTGCATATCTTTTGTTTTGGGGCCAGTCTGGAAATTGGAGAAGTGACATATGGAAAATTTTTAAGTCCTGGAAGCTGTAACAAGTGTGGAAAAATGCCTTTTTGTTCTTATTCCTATAGTTTGCAAGTTGTTTTCACAACTAAGAAATAATCTTTGACAGAGAATTTGGAAATATTCTGTTGATCTGAGAAACCAGTAAAAGAGAAAAAGACCCATTGTCTTTGCAAAAGGTGGGATGAGGGCAGTTCCTCAGTTTGACAACCTTTGCGGTCCAACATATTGCTAGATGAAAGTGATATTAGCAGTTTCTCAAGTTTGTAAAACAGGGAGTGTGAGGAAATAAATGAATTTAGAAATGTTGAGCTATGTGGCAGTGGTATGAGTCTGGATAGTGCATCTGTTTTGGGAATCTCCCTGAAAGGTTTCATGCTACCAAGTAATTGTTTAACTGATTACTCAGGTTTCTACATACACTTTTCCTGAGTTGAGGTCACTTTGCTTTCTAACACTCAAATAATAGTTCTGTAGGTAATACTGTTTTCATCTAGCATCTTGATTATCGATATGTCTTGGGGTCTTGACAAATATAATCTTGTTCTCTACTTCAGTTTTGTCATCTCTCCCTTGCTGTAATTCTGTTGGTGTTTGTTTGTTTGTTTGTTTTCTATTGTAGGAAACTTAAGCTGGCAGCTTTTCTAGATCATTCTCCTTCTTTTTTCTCACCACCTGCACAGACAGCTTTCCCTCTTATCAGCTCTCAGTCTCATGCCCATCAACCACAAAGTGATTGTGTCGAGCTAGCAAACTTTTCCTTTTTTTCTATTTTGCCTTTCACCAGAATTTGCTAGGACCATCCCCAGGCCTATTCTTAAGAATTTCTTCTTAAATTTCCCTTTTCTTATAAAATATGCAGGAATTTTACAACAACTTACTGCTCCCAATTGTACTAATAACTACTGTCTCATTATTTCCATTTACTCCCCTACTGGTCTGTACCCATCTGTCTATCCCATTTTCCTCTCTCAGCTTGTAAAGTTTTTGTAAAGCTTTAGATAGGGACCATCTTGTTATTTGTGTTTTTTTGGCGTTACTTACAATGGGATCCTGAGTCATGACAAAGACTTCATGCACCAACGTAGTACTAATAAATAATAATTAGTGCTGGACAGGACAGTGCTGGACAATTAGTGCTTCTTCCTGCAAAGAAGACTTAAGTCACACATAAAATGAAATGTGCTGTTTCTGTTTACAAATAACAGTTAGGTGAGCTAAAATTTGGATTAGAGTGAACACCTGTTTGTTTTCCAGAGGTCATTTTCTGAAGGGGAAAATCTGCCTAATGCAAGCCTGGCATTCCATCTTGAACTCATGATTTTTGCACTTTGTTGTCATGCGTTCATCAGAGTAAGAATGCCTGACCAGGCATCTCACTACTGGGGCTCTTTTCTCATTATATTATGTTCCTCCTTTGTCCATCCATGTTTCTCATTTTCATTGGGTACTGTCTCTCCTTGGGGGTCAACTCATGAAAATATGGAGATCTTTTGGTATGATGTAAGATCTTATTGAAAAATGATTCTCAGTAATAAAACCCTTACTGTAAATATATGGCTGCTATTTTAGTCATTTTTCCTTGAGAAAGGCAAAGGGGTTAAGTATTACTGAATACCAGTAGAAATTTTTAGATCCTTTAATGTTTCCAGAACTGCAATAGGTTTTGTGATGCTGAAGCCTAATAATTAACAAAGAAAGGGGTAATTCAGATCGCTATAGCTGTCCTCATGGATCAGTATTACCAGATCTTGACTGCTTAAGCCAGCTGTCTGGGAGAAAAAAAAACACAATTCTTACCAAAATGACAACTTAAAAGAAATTTCAAATCCTGAATTTTCGGCCATTGTATTCAGACATACAATAATATTATGATATTTACAACCCATTTTGGTTTAAAATATTGAAGCATTTGGGTTTTGTTTGTTTTAATTCCTTAAATTCAATAATAATAGCATTCTGTTTCAAATGCTCATAAAATGTTTGCTTATAATGGTGAATGAAATAGAGCTCATATTTTCTGAGAGTCTTCTTTAGGATTCTTGTCTTTTAGTTTCTTTCAGCGATGCTAAATTTCAACCATTTGTCTTAAGCTTTTTTTCATACTTCTTTCATATAGCTGTCTGAACTTCTTGGAAAGTACTGTAAAAGAAATGAAGAGACACTGAGCATGAGGGTAAGAGACATATAAATACTATGGCTAGTTTAAAGCCTCCCCTTGATTCTATGACATCTGTATAATTTGGGCTAGACATCTGTGCAAAAGACATAATAATATAAATAATAATACATAATTTATAAATAATAATACTTAAAGACATAATAATATGAAATACACAAACTATAAGATGGGCTGTGTTTCAGAAGCATGATTATCTACAAGAATTCATATAATCTCTGCCTGTAGCTGTAAAAATAAAAATAATAAAACAATAACAGCAAAAATTAGGATAAACTTAATCTTTGTGTTATAATCTCAAGCCTTCAATTATGAAGAGAGACAAGAAAGTTTGACTCTAAAGCCAGCTTTGCAGAAGGAGTGCTAAAAAAGGATATCCATATTGCATGAGGTAGGAAGAAAGGCTGCTACCTGCCTTCTCCCTTCTCGCCACCTGAGTGGGTTGAAAAGTCATTTAATCCTAATTGAAACTATATCATTTCAGAGGTGATACATTGTTTCCGCTCTTTCAGGAGCAGAGGAAAAAAGGATAAAGGAAGGTTAAAGGAAAAGTTTGTGCTACCCTGATAGGTTTTTCTTTTGATTAAAAAATCTTTCTAAAGATAGAATCGTAGAATCATAGAATGCTTAAGGTTGGAAGGGACCTCTAGACATCATCTAGTCCAACCCCCCTGCACACGCAGGGTCACCTAGAGCACGTGGCACAGGACTGC
>NW_010580210.1:56349-72310 GCF_000705375.1 Tinamus guttatus
TCTGGACGGCCGGCTGCGAGAGGGCGGCGGGGGCGGCCGGGGAGCCGCGGGGACCCCGGGCACAGCCCAGACGTGTCCGGCGCGGGGGTGCCCCGCGGCTCCCGGGGTCGCTCCGTGCCGGCCCGGCAAGCGCCGGGTTTCCTCGGGCTGCTGTGACCGACGACACCAGCCTGGAGCTCTGCGCCTCGGCCTCCTCCCCGAGCTCATTTTGTATAAAAGACCATTTTTATTTTTAACGCACAAGCGGAATTTTTGTGGACTGCTTGGGGAGCTCCCCACAGTTTGGAGATTCTCTGACTTAGGGTTTTTTTGTGACCTGGCTGTGGGTGCCATCGCATCCTCGGTAGCTTAAAGCTCCTGATAAAGCCCGGGCCTTTGGAAAGGCCTGGCGTGGCCGGTAAAGCTCCGCAGGCAGAGCTGCTGGCGAATTCTTAATCTTGCCTCATAGCGCAGTGCCTTCCGATAAGACTTGCAGTAAAGCGGACCTCCTATCTCGAGCTGATGCTCCTAACAGCTGGTTTGAGTCATTAGGAAGAATACGCAGACAAGGGTGCTTCGTGGGGCCTTGTGTCTCTGTGGAAGGAGCCTTTGCCACGAGGGTTGGTGCTGGCACACGGATGGAGAACGGGCTCTGGAGCGGCTCCGAGCGCAGGGCAGCTCCGTGTCGGGAACGTGCCGGCTGGGAGACGGCTCCATGGAGAGGGGGCGTCTCCTGCGCCGTGCTTCGAAGATGCTCTTGCTTTTCCTCTGCTTATCAAAGCCTGATGCGCAGTAGGGCAGAGTACACAAACTACCGAAAGGAAAACAAAACAAAACCCTAAAGATTCTGTAAAATTTTATGAAATACGTGCAGGGTACATTCTTTGATGCTTTTGTTTGCTGTTACGTAAGTTTTTTCGGAGCCTAGAACGTTTAACGTGGCAGTTCTGCCCCCTTACCTGGTTGAGTTACCCCTGAAGCTTCAGTACTGCCCTCCTTGCATCCCTACCCCGCTGTGTGGCTTGTGGTATGTGCAGTAAACACAGGAGATACTCAATATCTTCTAGGGAGTCACCAAAGTGAACATGACCATATGCTTGTGGACTCTTCCAGCCGCAGTAAATCCCCTTATTTCCCCCAGCTGTCCAGCAGCTTTCCCAAAACCTGTATTTATGTGGGCAAAGTGACCCTCAGGTGACAACTCGAGGTCGCTCGGGGCGTACGGGGTCCTCTGCTCTGCCAGAAGCCAAAGGCTGCAGGTGCAGAGGCTGCTATAGCTCAGCCTTTGTGTCTCCGTAAGGATGCGGCACTGGGGGAACGTACGGAAACGGGGCAGGTTCTGCCTGTGGGACACCGGGAAGCAGCGTCCAGCCTTACCCGCCTGCCACAGGGACTGGGGTGAGATCCCAAAATGCTGCGAGATTAACTCGCATCCCCTACTCCCCTGTAATCTGAGGCAATCATTCCCGCTTCCCTACCTGGCCTTTGGGAATATCCATTGGGAATATCCTTTGCCGCCTGCATTTCATACCTGTCTTGCCCTAGCACAGAAGCCCTGGCAGCCGTGACTTGTTCCATTACAGCAGCAGCCACGGAGCAGATGCGGGAACAACCTGGTTGGGACTCGGTATCTCCAGAGCATCATCTGCCCGCCTTGAACCTGATTTTTAATTCAACCTTCAGAACTTTAATTAAGCCTGAGCAGCAGCCAGGAAAGGGGGAGTTGCTCGTTGTCCAAGCAAGGCACGTTTGCTAAATAACGTGCCCCTAAAACTGGGGAGGGCTTTTTATGGGCTGCCTGTTATTGTTTTGTCCTCATAATATATGAGCCTGTCATGAGGCTGCCTCTTAATTAGGCGCCGAAATTGCCTTTTGACCCACGGGCGAGAGCCAGCACAGCAGTGCCCTGGCCCCGAGTGTGTTTACATTGCGGCACCGTGCGTGTTTCCCAGCGAGGGGTTCCTGGCCTGCTGAAGACTTTGTTCCCTATTTCAACTTCCTTGGGAACAGGCATCCCTCTGATTTATGGAGGGGAGTTGCGGAAAAAAGGAGAAAAGCAGAAATAATCGCTATATGTAGGCAATAAAAAGGGTTTAATGGTGATGCTCTTGAGAGATCACCTGCTGATTGCCTGATTGTCACGACTTGTCTGCTCAGATAGAGACCACACTCCTGATAGACCGTTGCCAGCTGCATTGAGATGTGTGTTGAATGCGAAGGCGATCCCTGAAGACAGAGTGACAAACATACAACGTGCTTAATTTATTACCCGGAGCTTGAAGCAAACTTGGGCATCCTGCAGCCGGGGGCCGGGCTGCTGTGCGCGCCGCGGGCTCTGTGTGTCCTGCCGGCCTCGGCTGCGCCGCGGAGCTTTGCGGGAGGTTTGGAGCATGGCTGGGAGAGCGGAAAACACGCTCGCACTTTGAGCAGAGTGGCAGAATGAATTAAAGTTGCAGATTTGTCGCCTGCGGTCTGAATTACAGGTTGGGCCCTTGCCTGCGTGAAGGGATGGTGTTTTTATAACACTGGAGGCCAAAGAAAGCATGAAGAGCTGCGGGTCTCATTGATCTTTGGGCTTGGTGCTGCGGGGTAGCAGCTTGAGTTTCTGCCCTCCCCAAATGAATCGGGAGGGCGGGTCTAGGCGGGAGATGGAAAAGTCCTTTGAGTCGCTTCGCCTTTCAGCTGGAGCTCGGATTTCTCCCCAGCCTGTTCGGCCGCCTAAGAGCTGCCTTTTGGGGGGATTTGAACCTTGTGGAGTCCATGGTGGTGACTGCGCAGGAGGGCTGTTAGCTCCCCGTGGAGGACGAGGCTCTGCCCAGAGTGCTTGGCCTTGTGCAGCCCTCGCAAAGGCAGAAACACTGTGGATCCTCACAGCAGCCTGCGGGAAGGAGGATGCGTCGCTGCGCATTACGCTCCGAAACACCCGTGCGATGGGACGGGGTTGGCGCTAGCGCGAGGTCCTGCTGTATCTGCGGAACGGGGAGTCTCCGCGGCCTCCGAGAGCGCCGGCTAGCAAAGCAAGGGGGCAGATCTTGAACGTCACCAGCATACAGCAATATTTTCAATGCTACAGTCTCTTGGTAGTACCTCCGCGTAGAGAACTGTCTTGTTTGAGGCAGTGAAGCTTGTGTTTTATTTTGACATAATAAAAAAAATGCTTAATCTGCTGCTTACATATAAGGCTTACTTCTGTAAATTTATTTATTTTTTACTGCATACCTTTGTAAATCATTGGACAAGAGATTGCGTAATGATTTTTTAGAAGGTAAACACTGGTAAAATTTACACAGAGCTTTAGCTTTTTGTGCTGCTGAGAGAAGGTTGGTTGCCTGGAAATGGTGGTTTGGCGTGATGGGTGAATGCTGTGACCGTTCCTTCCCTTCGGAGCAGCTCTCCTCCGCGCTGGCCAGGAGCAGGGTGTCTTGCTCCTTCCAGAAGTTAATGTCAGCAAAATGTTTTTAATGTTCAGCATGTATTTGTAGCAGACTTGCTTTGGGCTGTATTTTAGCTGCAAGAAAGTCCAAAATACCTATTCAAAGCTCTAGAAAACGAGAGATTCTGTAACACCTGGCAATGCCGTGCGATGCTGCGGGTGAGGCAGCAGGAGCTCCCTGATCCAGCAGCTTCTCCTGCCGGGAAGGGCCATTCCTGGCTACTCTCCTCCCTGCTCCCCCGTGCCAGCCCTTGGTGAGTGGATCCAACTGACTGAACCAGCAAAACTTCTGCTCTTTTGGGCTGAGTTAACTTTCTGTGATTTTAGTGAGCCAAACTGAGATGTCAAACCCTATGTGATTTACTTTCTCCAGCCTCTTCCCCTTGGTGAATTATGGGGTTCTTCCTGTGGGTTTTTAGCTCAGTAATGAAGTGTTTTCTCTCCAGGGTAGCACTGGCTGCTGTTAGGTGTCAGCCCAAAGAGCAGGCAGCCTCCCGGGCTCGGGGTGGGCTCTTGCCATTCTTACGCTCAGGTATGGAAGTGGATGGGTTTTAATTCCTCTGGAAGTCAGAAAGAGGAGAAAAAAGAAACGCCCCCTTCTCTCAAGAACAGTCAAGTTATCTGGAGGAAACAAAGGATCTCAAGGAGCCGAGGCAGTCGGGTGTTCTTCTGGAATACATATTTTGTTACTAATTAACCAGCTGGCTTATGCGTGGAGGGGAAAGGCTTTTTAACTCCCGCAGAAGAACTTGAGTATTGTGACTTTTACTGTTTTCTTAGGTAGCTTAAGGCTTATCTTGGGGTTGGCTGGATTTTATCATAGCTAGCATTTCTTGCAGAACAATAATTCTGTGCTGAGTGGGGGTGCCGAATCAAAGTGCGTTTTGTTCGTTTTATTGCCCCAACTTTAACGTATTCAAATACATAAATGTGTTTTTCACAGGATGGAGCTGCTTTTAATAAACCGCTTGCAGAATGATGGGCGGTGGGCAGGGAAATGGATGCAGTTATCCCGCAAATTGTTTGCTTGCCATTGGAGGGGCGACCTGGACCAGTTTGGATTCATCAGATTTGCTAGGCTTGAAGTTGTGGCCTCACATGAGGGTTTTCCATCTTCACTGAGCCCTTGTGTCTTGGTGTGATCTGCCCAAGCAAGTCAAGAGTCGGACAGGTCCTTAGTGGAGATGTTAAACACAGAAGATGCTGCTTGGAGACCTCAGGATCCGGATCTGGGATCCGGAGGAAAGCCAAAGGCAGCTGGACTATGGGTACAGTATATTCCTACATTAAAATGGGCCTGAAGGGAGTGGAGGAAATCTTGGTATAATTCAAACACAATTAATGCTCTGTTGATGCTGTATTTGGAAGCACTTGGAGCCTGTAAAGGGTTGTTTGGGGCTTATTAGTATTATTTTTGTGTTCTGCTTTTGCAGTCTCTCTTCTCGCACTCTTTACTCTCCATATGCCCCATCTCCAACATCTTGTTTTATTCGGTAGAAACCGATTGCCATCAAATTTAGCAGCTCTCTCCAGTCTTGCCTCCGAAAGAGCATACGGGAGACAGCGCCTAAATTACAAATGATAGTTGGGGAGGAGGGTGGGAGAGGTGTAAGCAGGTGTGCTCGGAAGCAGCTTGGCATTAGCTATTTAAGGAATGCTCCTGTGGAAGCGTTAGCACATTTTATGGCAAGAAAACCAAAGAGCACTAAGTTTCAGCAGCTCTGAAGTGTTCAAGATCCACTACTGACAAGCAGCTTGATAAAAATAAAGCAGCTCTGCTAGCCAGTAGCTGCCTGTGGCCCTGACTTCTTGTGTCTTCTCGTCTTGCTTTTGTTCTAACTTTGCAAACGCCGCAGTGCTGACTCGCGTCCCCCTGCCTCGCAGCACCGCATGTTGCTGCGACCCCTCTGCCTCGGCAGTAGGTGCCCAATTTGGAGGGAGACCCTTGGGCAGGGTTTGCGCTGTGGGAGGTGGCGCTTTCCGCAGCAAATCCCCTTGGGAGCGGCAGGCAGTTCCGCTGCGGGCCCTGTACGTGGCAGTGTAGCCCGTTCCTGTGTGCTCTGCTCCTGGGACGGCTCTCGAAGCGCAGTTGCCTCCCTGCTTTTGCCACAAGTTTGTGTCTCGAGGCAACTTCCTTTGTGTTGCTGGGACTCCAGCCAACTGCACTAAACGTTTATAGAGCAGCAGCGAGCGGAGATCGTGCTCTGCTCCCGCCTCTGTGTTGCGGTTGTCTCTCCGGAATGCTTGCTAGATTCCACCTCTCCCTTCGGAGATGCCTACCCGGCGTGCCCGTTCCGGTGGTGCCTTTTGCATCAAGGCAGTTGGCACCATGCGTAGGGTCCCCTCTGTTCTCTCGAGTTTTGGGGTTGGATGCAGCCAAGGTGCTTACACGGATGAAGCTGCCCTCTGTCTGCTCTGTTTGTCAGGTCTCCCCCCTTCTAGGCAAAGGTTAAGGGGTGTGTGTGTGTATATGTGTGTGTATATACGTGTATATATATGTGTGTGTGTGTGCTCCTGTGTGGGTCTCGTAAGCCTGGGTCCTCTGGACACAAAATGCCAATGACCTGTGCGTGTGAATCAACGGCCAAGGGCAGCAATGCAGAGAAACGCCCTCAGCAGCAGCCTGCTGCTGGGTTTTGCCACGTAACTTTGGTACCGCTGCTCTTGCAGGTGGTCTCAGCTTTGAAGAACGGCCTTAGATTTCTGTTTTGAGATTCCAGCACTTGTTTGTGCGTGTGGGCAACTTGCAAAATGGGCAGAGGGGCTGAAGGGCTGCAAGGGAAAACCTGCTGTGCTGCAGTGCTGCTCTTCTGCTGTGCTTTCATTCACTGACCATCTGAAAAGCACCTTGAACCTCTCTGGTCAGCGGTAGAAAAAGAGCTGCTAGAGAGTGGCTTCTTCGTGCAAAGGTGTGATATTTTGGTAACTTCCTTCTCACTCTTGCAGCAGACTAGTTACTGTCTGGGCTTCATGAAGATAAATTCCTGGGCCTGCTGACCTCCCCAACTCCCCTGTCCTTTCCACCATGGACCAGGATTACGAGAGACGTCTCCTGCGCCAAATCAATATACAGAATGAAAACACGATGCCTTGCGTGAGTACAAATGTGTCGGGGTTCTTGGCCTACCTATTAAGTTGTTGTCTGTCCTGTGTGTTTTTAACTTGAGCAGTTGAAGGGCGTAGAGCCTTGTCTGTGCAAACCTTGGGGCTGTGACTGGGTTCCTGACGATAACTTCATGCAGCTTCTGCAGCTTAAACTGAGTTTGTGCTTGAAAGCTTTATTGGACTTGAAATAACTTAATCTTAATCTGTAGTGGTGTCCCAGTACACATGGAACGCAGAGTTGGAGGCTAACAAAGAAACTAGCTTCAAAATTGGAGAATAAAGTATCCAGAGAGGAAGCTTTAAAGAGAAGGGAAGATAATGTATCTTGTTCCCTATGAAGGTTATGGAGCAAAACCTCCTGGAAGCCACTTCAGGACACGTGGAGGATATGAAGGTGTTTGGGAGCAGTCAGCACAGAGTCACCAAGGGCAAATCAGCCTGCTGAGACAGCTGATTAGCTAAAGGCGTGGAGAGAGGTGTTGGTTCCACTGATTTTTTAGCCAGGCTTTTGCCAGTCTTACCCGCTATCCCTGCAGCCAAACGAAGGGTGGGTGAGAATCGGGCAGGGCCCGTGGCAGTGGGCAGCGGTTCGGGAGCTGCCTGTTGGGCTCAGGCAGGACAAACACGAGTCCCACACCCTGGGCAGAATGATCCTGTGCAGCAAATCAGGCTGTTACCGAGTATTCATAAAACAGCTTTGTGGAAGAGGAGTGGTGGCAGCGTGGCTGTGAGTCAGCGGGGTGTCCCTGTGGCCAGGAGGCTTATCTGTGTCACGCTGCTTTCGTGACGGTTAGCCAGCAATCCAAGGAAGGTAACGATTCCCGTCCTCCCCGTGAGGTGACTTCTGGAGTACTCTAGAGTATTTTCTGGAGTGTTCTGGAGTACTGTGTGTTGCTTTGGGTTCCATAGTACGAGAGTGACAAGGTAGAGCAAGCCCAGCAGAGGCCACCAAGGTGGCATCCTGGAGCTTGAGGAGTCTCCATCCTTGGCGATACTGCAGACTCAGCTGGGGAAGCTGCCCCCCTTAATCTAGCTTTAAATCAGCCTTGTTCCGAGAAAAGGTCCTTTCCACATAAATTAATCTATCAAAGAAAAATAAATTGACCACAGTCAAGAAACATGCAGCTTACCTTGAAGGAGCCCCCCCAGGTCAAGGCTTCCAGGTATCGACAGTTCTCACTCGAGAAGGGTTGGTGAGAAAGAGATTGCTTAATTTGCTCTTTATTTTGCCAAAAGATCTGGCAATTGTTGAAATATGGCATGCTCATTAGCCCTGTTAGGGGAATAAGCCCATATTGGCTCTTCTAGCCTTATTGAGCTTGGACAGAGCCAGTTTGATGTTTTTCAGACCCCCACTGTGATCACCATTTGTTCTTGCATGTCTTTTATTCTTCAATTTAGGTAGCAGAGATGAGAAGAACACTGACGCCTTCCAATTCTCCAATGTCTTCTCCTAGTAAACATGGAGACAGATTTATTCCCTCAAGAGCTGGGGCCAACTGGAGCATTAACTTCCACAGAATAAATGTAAGTTTTATTTTTTGTTTTTTTTTTCCTTTCTCTCTCCTGTCTCTTAAAGCTCAAAGGCTTGGAATGGAGGCAATGGTGCATTTCCATGTGCCTAGCAAAATTGTTCTGCTTATTTTTTGTATCGGGGTCTTCCCTGTCCTGGAAAAGTTATTCTGAATGTGCCTGTCCTGGCCCGCAGGGGCAGCCTGCAGGCAGGCTTCTCACTTTGGAATTTTGTATATATATTGAGAGCTTTCTATATGGTGATACCATGTTTCTTCCTTTCAGGAAAATGAAAAATCACCAAGTCAAAACAGGAAAGCAAAGGATGCCACATCTGACAGTGGCAAAGGTGAGACCCTCTTTCCACTACGCTGTGAAGTGCCTACAGCTTTTTGTTTCAGCCTGGTGCAAAGCTGGAAAGCAGATGTGAACCCTCACACTTCTGTACTTGTGCAAAAAGGGTTTGTGAGGTAAATGATCCCATCCAGGAGTGCTCATCTCAGCAAGCTGCTGGCTGAGCAACCGGAAAGCAAGAGTTTACTTCTACCCTTGAGGTATTATGTCATGGAAAGGCTTTTTCTGATTGAGCGGAAGGAGGGGAAACTCATTGCCAATCCAAGCTAACGATCTAATAATTGGAGTTCTCTGCCCAAACGCTTGCTTGGGTTCACAGATGGCCTCGCTTACTCTGCCCTGCTGAAGAACGAGCTCTTGGGAGCAGGGATTGAGAAAGTTCAGGACCCGCAGACGGAGGACAGGAGGCTGCAGCCGTCCACCCCGGAGAAGAAGTCCCTCTTCACCGTAAGCCAAGCGCGTTGCACTCGAATCAATGAGACTTGCTAATGTCATGAGGAAAAAGCCTGGAGCTCTGTCACGTTGCTAGTGCAAGAGAGTTATTGTTGTCACTCTGTTAATGTGAACTGTGATAAGAAAATCTGGTGGCCTGTAGAATGATGATGAATGGCTGCACACTTCCTTTTTCTTATGCTGGCAGTGAAGCTGAGTTGGAACTAAGCCCTTTGGGCGCCCTAAAACTGTGCTTAAGTGACTACCTCAAGGTTTAAGGAGAATTTTAGTATTGTTTTGAAATACCTGGAAAAGGAAGGAACGGAAAAGGTTAGGAAATCTGCCCAAAAGGGAAAAAAAAAATCTAAAAAAATCCCAAATCCAAAAACTAAATCTGGGTTTAGTTAGGCAGTGGCTGCCAGCTGCTGTGTTGCAAGTGACCTCCTAGGTCCCAGCCGTGCTCAGGTTCTTATTCCATGGGTTTTCTTCCCCAGTATTCCCTCAGCACAAAGCGCTCCAGCCCGGACGATGGCAATGAGGTGTCGCCGTATTCCTTGTCTCCTGTCAGCAACAAAAGGTAATAAAGATTCATAACAAGCTGGGTGGAGAGAAGGGTTGGGACAGAGGGTTGACATTCTCTGGGGGTTCTATGGCAACCAAAAATAGCAATTCGAATTAGTCCTGGAAGTCTTAGGGGCTGGAGTAGGGACAATTAATCTCTCTAAGGATCTCACATAGATACCTAATGCTTTTCGAACAATCTTCAACAAATCTAATTCCTTCCAGTCTTACTCGTTGGAAGGAATTTTGCACTTTCTGTTTGTGTGTTTCTGTAGAAATGCAGTGCTGCTTTGAGGAGTGGCTACAGCAGTCTGTACAGCCGTCTGCAGTAGGTAAAAGCCTGTAGTTGTTTCTGCGTTTCCTCTCGTAAACAGCCAGAAGCTGCTCAGATCACCTCGAAAACCAACGCGGAAAATCTCCAAGATTCCTTTCAAAGTGCTGGATGCCCCGGAGCTGCAGGATGACTTCTACCTGAACCTGGTCGACTGGTCGTCTCTGAATGTCCTCAGCGTTGGCCTTGGGACTTGTGTTTACCTATGGAGCGCCTGCACTAGCCAGGTAAACGACTCCTGTCCAGAGAGGGAAGTAGCAGTTGTCGGTGCTTTCCCAGCTGTAACGTCCTTCCAAACAGTGGAATTTCCTGTGTGAGGGAATTCAGCACTTGTAATGCTCTGTCCCAAGTGTTTAGTTTGTCAGGCAGCTAATAATGTGGTATGATGCTCACAGATGTTTCTTCCTTTGCAATGTCTTATTTTCCAGGTAACCCGGCTGTGCGATCTGTCTGTGGAAGGAGATTCCGTAACGTCCGTGGGCTGGTCAGAACGGGTCAGTACAAGATTGTCAACCATAAGAACTGAAGGACTTAATCCAGATGCTATCACTGGAGCTGTATAAGCCTTTCTAAGGAATTGTGACTTCCTGGGTCTTTTTTCTGTCTTCCTCCAAACTCTCTGCACATTTTTGAGCAAATGTATTTGCTTGTCTGCGCTTATTTCTTCCCTGCTGATTGGGAGGGGATGGAGGGTGACCTTCCAGCTGGAGGTTCTGTAGGCATTTGGTAAGATGTAAGAGAAGGGGAAAGAAACAGTTCACTTATCCAGCTCTGGACAAGAAAATACCATGTAAACATGTCCTAGCTAAACTGGTTGGTTCCCCTCAGCAGGGGAAAAATTGGAGATTGAAAAATAATATTACATATATTATATATAATATATAATATATATATAATATATGTAATAAAATGTATATAATGTAAATGCAAAATGTATAAAATGTAATAAATGTGTAAATGTAATATAGTTTATATATATTATATCTGATCTTCCATTTTTCAATCTCCCACAAGATTTATTTTTATATAATATATAATTTAATTTAAGATTGATATATATATTATATAATATATAAAAATTATAATATATATTATATATATAAAAATTTGTGG
This sequence comes from Tinamus guttatus, assembly GCF_000705375.1. Next base: position 67,170 of record NW_010580210.1, read on the forward strand.
GTTTTATTCTCCACATGTGGCTTTTGTTTTGTGTCCACCTCCACTTAATGTCTCTACTGATCATGGGTTTTCTGTTTGTGTAGGGGAACTTGGTGGCAGTTGGCACGCACAAGGGCTTTGTACAGATCTGGGATGCAGCTGCAGGAAAAAAGCTTTCCATGCTGGAGGGCCACACGGCTAGAGTTGGTAAGGAGATGAGCAGGAGGGCTCGAGTGTGTCTTGCCTTCAAAAGTGACTTTTTTTTCCTCCTGTAAAGGAGGGTCTGCTTGAAATAGCAGCATTCCAAAATTACAGTGATTGACATTTATCCCTGGCTGCGTTTTGGGCACTCTTTGGAAATGTTATCCCTTGGTAGCCGCTGTGTTTTGTTCTTGGGCGCGGTGGTTGCAGCGCCGCTGCAGGTGCTTCCTCCGGTCTCGGGCGCTTTGGGCTTGGTTACAGCATCTCTTCCCTGCTGCTGCCTTCTGCTTTCAGCCTCCAGACAGGCTGCTTCACACTGAGATTTTCGGTTCCCTCGTTTTTCAGGAACTGTTTGTTTTGCTTGGGGTGATGGTGCTCTGATGGCTGCAGTTAGGTTGGGGAAGTCGAGACACTTTCCCCGTTCCATTTCGGCACTTTCCTGCGCTGCGGAAGGGGATTAGAGGCAGCGTGGGGCTTGGTCTTCCGCGTGGTTTCAGGACCTCCCAGTGGGAAGGAGGGAGCGCCCGGGCACTTGCTTTCCGCCACTGTCCCCCGCGGTGGTGGCGGCTCTGCCGCTCCCTCCGCACGTCCCCGACGCTCTGGCTGTGTCTGCGCAGGTGCCCTGGCGTGGAACGCCGACCAGCTCTCTTCCGGCAGCCGCGACAGGATGATCCTCCAGAGGGACATCCGGACCCCTCCGCTGCAGTCCGAGCGCCGGCTCCAGGGCCACAGGCAGGAAGTCTGTGGGCTCAAGTGGTCCACGGACCACCAGCTCCTGGCGTCTGGGGGCAACGACAACAAGGTGCGGTAGCTGCCGCGGGTCGTGCGTGGCGCAGCGTCCCCAGGCGTCACCAGCAAAGGCCGCGCTCTCCCTCCAGAGAGAGCCAGTCTCCCTGAAAGAGCCACTGTTCCAATCCCTAGGCTGTTCCCTACCATTGGTCTTGCTAAACTTCTCTTCATTCTTATCTCCCTCTTTAAATCAAAAGACATTTTTAATTTTGCTTCCATATTTGGCTAATTGAAACTATAAGGTTTTGAGCCCAACCGAACTGTACTTCCTGACCTTAGGTAATGTATAACCAGCTCGGTCGTAATAGCGCTCATGTGAGTGGAAGCAAATTGAATTTAAAAGCCTTTATAAGTTTTAATACCTATAACTCAGGCTTGTAGTTCTTGAATCCCATATGGAAGAAGCACCTGCTGTGAAGCAGCAGTGCTCGGAGCCCTTCGGAGGGGGTTGCTAGGTAGTGAACTTGCCCGAGGTTTCAGTGACAGCTGTAGACAGTTCTTCCTGCTCAGAATATCTTCTAATAAACTCAAACACAATTCCAAATGTGTGCTGGAATAATCCAGTCCCAAAGACAAAAGAAAGTCTTGGCTACGTGTTCGGTGACCCCGTGCCTTTGTACGCTTAGCCGAGGAGCTGTTTTGTTTCCTTATTAGCCAGTGGTCCAGTGGCCCCTCGGCAGCGTGGTGACAGGGAGGGCCTGGCTCCCCGCGATACCCGCGCTCAGGCAGAGCTGCGGGAAGCCGCGCGTTGCACAAGCGCCGCCGGCCGCGCCGACGCGGTCTGCAGGCGCTGAGCACGCGTGACGGCAGCGCGAGCTCAAGCCCGTCTCCCCTCTCCGCCAGCTTCTTGTCTGGAACCACTCCAGCCTGAGCCCTGTCCAGCAGTACACGGAGCACCTGGCAGCCGTGAAGGCCATCGCCGGTCCCCCGCACCAGCACGGCCTCCTCGCCTCCGGCGGCGGGACCGCCGACCGCTGCATCCGCTTCTGGAACACGCTCACGGGGCAGCCGCTGCAGTGCATCGACACTGGCTCCCAGGTGTGCAACCTGGCCTGGTCCAAGCACGCCAACGAGCTGGTGAGTTCCCGCTCTCAGTGCGCCGCCGCACTCCCTGGGTGAGGGAGCAGCATTCCCATCCCCTTCTCTCCTTCCAGGTGAGTACACATGGATACTCACAGAACCAGATCCTCGTCTGGAAATACCCCTCGCTAACACAAGTGGCGAAGCTAACGGGACACTCGTACAGAGTCTTATACCTGGTAAGCCCTGGCCGTGTCTCCACAGGTGACTCTCGTAGCCGTGGATTTGTCCCGTGCCCGCGTGCCGGGAAGAGGCTTGGAGCACCGCGCGGTGGCACCGTGAGCTGCCTGTTGTCTAGGCAGAGATCAGAATGTTGCCCTGCGAGCAGTGAAAAAACCCTGTATCTGGTTTTCCTGCCTGCGAGGGATACTTTGATTTGCTGCTATGGAAATGTGAGGCTTTGGTAATGAATAGCAAAGCCTGCCAAAACTCTTCTGAGGAAGCACAAGCATCTTCTTATTCTCTCAAGATTTTTGCACTGTTTTTTTCATTGGTGAGATTGCATGCAGGGGAAGAATCTGACACTTTCAGCCTTCCCAATGTGGCATTAAAATGTGGCTTTGTTACCATTACGTGGGGCTTGGAGGGGTGTCGTTACAAAATAGTATCAGCGTATTTATCATCTGTGAGTGGGTTCCAGTGTAAGTGACTAATGCTGCTGGCGTTTGCCAGCTCCCTCACGCTTCCTGTCTTAGAACATATTTATAATCCAGGGAGGAATAGCCTCAGTTGCAACTGGCTTGGATTCCCTAGCGCAGGAATCCTCTTTATGTTAATTCCACCCATGTGTTCCATAACTGCATAAATAAGAAGCAAGTGCTCGGATTGGCACCTACTGAGGCTGTGAATAAGGCACATGAAAGCAGAGGTAGCTGTCTGGTTTCTCGCCGCCAGCCAAGTGGGAAGGAGAGCTATAAATCTTCCCTGGAGGTTTCCACCCTTAACATCGCAGCAGTCGTTCAAGGCTGTTCTGTCTCGGCCTTAGGCGATGTCCCCTGACGGGGAGGCCATAGTCACGGGAGCCGGAGATGAAACCTTGCGGTTCTGGAACGTCTTCAGCAAAACGCGCTCGACGAAGGTGAGGAACGGGGATGCTCCGCAGGCCGGCGCCGCCTTCGCGTGGGGGTTTGTCCTGGGCTTGCTCTGCTCCTCTGCAGAGCTCTCCACTCCCTCCCAGGGCTGAGGGACGTTTGCAGGGAAGGGTTAAGCCTCACTGAGCTAGAAGGGGGTGTTCAGCCATCAAACGACAGAAAAGGCTGCCCCGCGGAGCAGGCAGAGCGCTGCTCTCCTGCCTGGTGCGGGGCCACTAACCCCAGCAATGGAAGCGCTGGGCGCTCCAGAGGGAGCGTCACGGGGAGCCCCCTCCGCCTGCCGCCTTCCCTGCCGGCATCCTGCTCCCAGCTGCCGGGGTCCTTGAGGATAATTATCCTCAGGTCCTTCCGTAACTGCTGAGAGTGGTGGCTCGGGTGGGGATGCCCTGGGAAGGACCCCTAAAAACTTGCTCCTGGTGACAGCAGGTGCCAGAAATTCCGTGAGCTTCTTGGACATCTCAGAGGCGGCGGAGAATGGGATTCTGCTAGGGCTCACCTTGAGGGAGCTCCGGACTTACTATTTGCCTTCCTTTTCAGGAGTCCGTATCCGTTTTAAACCTCTTCACCAGGATACGATAAACCCTCTGTATTACCACCCAGGAGGCCACAGTCCGACGTACCAGGATAAAACCACTAACTTGGTGTGCATGGAACCCCAAACGATCAGCCAGGAGGGGAGTGAGTGTCCGTGGAGCTGAGGATGGATCTAACAGATGCTAATTAAATATGTGCTTGTGAACCACACTGGACAGTACTTGGGATGGGCTTGGGAGGGCCGGGCCTTGCCAAAGGTTTACGGACTTTTCCTTTGCAAAGGGGAATGGGTACAAGAGATGTCAACACAGCGCCCTGCGCCCCTCGTTCCGTGTGCTGGAGAAAACACGTGGGATACGGACAGTTCAGAGCGGAGCGAGGCCATCCCAGCTGCTGTGTTGCCCCCTCTTAGGAGGGACGAGCGCCTTTGCGAGCAGAGCCCTAACGTGCTGCGCAGGGCCCCTCTGTCCTGGGATGGACATCTTTGGAGGTAGGAGCCAGCCAGGCTGCCCAGTGCAGCTGGGCAAGGACTGCACTCCAGCCTGGCCGGGAGCCTCTCCTGAGAGCCAGGGGCAGTGGCGATAGCCCGGGATGTCCATTCCATGAGGAAACTGGAGAACTGCCTGTTTTTCTTTGCGTTCTTTCCAAATAAAGCAGGTACTGCGGTGCTCGGCACGCTCATTCCCGTAAGACAGTAATGTTGGCACGTTTAGCAACTGGCTCCCACCCAAAACATTTTTGGGCTCTGAACTTTCAAGGTGACTTAAGAGGCTCCACCTTTGGGGGAGCCTGTTCAAAGACTTTCCAAATTGCTATTGCATGTTCCAGGCTGATCTCCAAGCTTTTAGTTAGCGAAGAGGAAAAACAATGTCTTTAAAAAAAAAAAAAAAAAATCTCTTGGGAGCTTTCCCCCCGTGCAGTTCATTGCAAGCTGGAGTGTTTCTGAGGATAAAGCAGTTGAGATGTGGTGAAACCGCTACCGTGGACCTGTTATTTCCAGGCGAGCTGGAAGGGGGAAGCTCTGTGGCTGGGCGAGGGGGGTTCTTTTCGACGCCAGGAAGGAGTGTTGCTTTTTTCTCTCTCCAGGTTGACGCCAGGGACCTGCCGCGTTTTTGTTTGTTTTGTTTTTGTATTTTTAAAGCCGTATGGGAGGAGGGTGGCTGCCTGGGTGCCTGCCCCCCGCTTGTGTGTGTGTTTTTGCTTTTAATTTAAAGAGAAGCTGCTCTGCTCGCAGCAGCCCCTTCCTGCCTCACTGTGTACAGGTGCCAGCGCTACCTGCCTGCCTGCGGACGGGAACGTCCTTCCCTTCGCCTCGCCCTGCTCTGTATATAGCCCTTTGCTGTAGAGTCAGCGCTGCTTTTCCCTGATTTCTTTTGCAATGGGAGCGCACGGAGGTGGCAGCGCAGCCGCCTCTCCCCAGTGCTGGCCCTCGCGGGGAGCCAGGAGCGGGAGGAGGGCGGGGCGGGC
>NW_010580211.1:0-25312 GCF_000705375.1 Tinamus guttatus
ATATAGTTCATTAGTGTCTCCCTTTTATTCCTTGCATATATTAATTACTTTGGAGCTGAAATTGTAAGCTTCCCCAGTGCCATTGCTTGTAAATTGCAGAAAATCAGTTAGTCAAGTTATATTCAATCTTATGTGTAATGAGATGGATCTACTTTAAATATAGTCTTTCATTTTCATGCTATGTTAGCAGATTGCCTTCTTTCTGGAAGAAATTCTTGAGTCAGGTTCTGTACTAAGCAGATTACAGAAATGGAAAAGTGTACAGCAGAAAGGCATCACAGCCCTGCTTCAGAGGAGCTGCACGTTATTTTGCATTTGTGAGTGAAGTCAATTTTAATACTCTTAAGGTCTCTAATATCTGGGGAAGTGAGACTGAAGATAACCCTCCTATTACATAGGATGAGCTCAGCTGTGATCATGAGTGGCATAGGCCAGGGCTGCCCTTGTTTTACACAGGGTCAGAGAAAAGCACAAAGGTCATCGGCCTTAGAAAAGATTGATATAAAAACAGAAGACAAAGGATGAACAGGGAAACAAAAGTGCAGTATTTTTCCCTGGTTCTTGGAAAAAAAAAAAATGAGGTTAAGATCCTAAGCCTCCTAGTCTTAAAGCACAAGCTGTCCACTGGATGGTGGTAGCTCTAAGCAAAATTTGTGCAACTCTGGCTACATACAAGACAGTTTTGCACTGTTACGATTCAATGTATGAATCGCAGCATCATTGCTTATCTCCCACTATGGCAGAGCACTTTTCCCGTGGAAAGACCTAAGGCAAGGGGATGAAGAGGAGTGGAGTAATACAATGCTTGTTCCTCTTCCTAAATTTTACCCATTATCTCCGAAGATCCCTGCATTAACCTTTTCATGACACAAAATGGGGAATTTGATCTATAGCAGACCCGGACCATCCACTATTTTTACCTTAACTATTGTTTTGTTTCCTCTTTACAGATACAAAAAAGAACTTCTTATGCACAAGCACCATGTAGGTCTGATATATTTGTTGTATATCTTACTAGTTTTCTCTTCCCCCCCCCACCTTCTTTAAATCAAGCATACCATCTGCTCATTGCCCTGGACATATGTTATAAATCTAAACATTTTTGAAAGTAGGAAATAAGTTACATGACCTGACAGTGATTTTTTTTCTTGTTGTAAATAAACAAAGACCAAATATTAGATTTCCCAATGCTAAAAGTCAGAATTACAACTTGGATCTTTTACGTGTCTGTTGTTGCTGTCTAGAGCACAGCAGGAAATGTAACACTGAGGTTTACAAAGTTAAGCAAATTCCTTCTGTTGTCAAGAAATACATAAAACTTTTAGTAGCCAAACATGTTAAAGAACAGTTTTAAATAGAGAGCTATAAGCCATAATAAAAACTGAATATAGGAAGAGCAAGAGATTAAGTACAGGAACAATAAATTCAATCATGACTATAAAGCATTTTATCCATTTAGGTTTGAAAAATTTTTAAGTGAGAGTTGACAGAATTTGAAAGTTTTGAAAAATTAAGTGAGAGTTGACAGAATTTGAAAGTAAGTTTTGTTTTATGGATAGCAAACAAGCTATGCAGCATTAGCAAGCAGGTAAAATGCCACTAACTTGTTTTTATTCCTCTACAACATTTTCACGTTGAAAGTATATCTATCTATCTATATATACACACACATATACACACACACACACCCCCGTAACTAACACTTTAAACAGAGGATTTAGGTAGGGAGCTTTCCAGACGAGATTTCAATGTTATTGTGTGACAATGAAACAAACTGCAAGTCCTCTGGATTTGTATTTGTAATGCAGAAGGAAATGTAGATATAAACAAGATACCAGGTGTTTGTTTGCTTTGCTCCTTTTTGGCATAATGAGAATAATTCATTCCAATGGCACCTTTTAAGAAAAGTGAAATTCCAGTAACGCATAATAATTAATGCAAACGGTGCTTTTGTCAATATTGTCATTGTTTATGAGACTTTTTTGCGTGTGTGTGCAAGAGCAAAGTTAACTTCCTCCACACTCTATCTTAGGATGCTCAAGAGTTCTTTCTTTCTCTTTTCCCCTTACACTTCTCTTTTCAGTTGTCATGTGTCAGAGTTCCTCATTATCAGATTACCACATAGAACAGAGAATTAGAGTTCAAGTAGCATTTTTTGTATAAACTAGCGGAGTTGTATTAAAAATACAAATAATGCTTAAAAGTTTTCACAAATATGCATAAAAGCATGTGTGATTGAATGGCGTTAGTTGCTTAACTGCTATCTGCTTCTGTCATGGAAATTTATTTTTATAGATATGTCTATTTAAAGTGTGTCTGGTGTCAAGCAAGAATGTGACATATACATGCGCATATAAGGACACATTTATGAAGAGTGTGGGTCATGAGCTACTTGAAGGAAATAGGCTGTGTTTCTGAAGAAAGTTTCCATCTTTTATTTGTCCCCTGTGGACACCATTGTGCTTTTTACCTGTTCTGTCTCATAACATCTACTTCATACATCAGTCTCCTCTGCCTCACTATATTGTACCATCTTCCTTCTATTTTCACTAGCCAACACTTGTCTTTTTGCCCTACTTGGCTATAATGTGGGTTTATTATTCTGCTCATAACCTTTGTAGCCATATAACTCATAAGCTGCCAGAATTCTCATTTAAGTACTTAAAACTCAATACGTATTGTATTTTTATAGTGGTATTGGATATCAACATGGGTTAATGCATAAATATGAGTCTTGATAGAGACAGGAAGCTTCAGAGAGACATCTCAGTCCTACTGAGAAAAACAGTAAGTGCAAGATTCTTAAGCAAGCTGCCTTGTGAATAACAACAGCACAGACAAGAGGACCAGAAAGCCTACACTAGCACAAGCTACTAGGAAAGAAGGCTGGAAAGCACTAATTCCTAAAGAAGGACAGACTGTTGAGCCCAGCTGACGAGCCCAAAAAGCCAAGGTTAAGCACACTGCCAACAGTTTCATAACATCAGCACATGCTCTGGGAAAGGGCTAGAACAGCCAGCAGCACTAAAACAACCACTGCTGACAGCTAGAAGGATCCACAACACAGGAACATCATGTCACAAGGTGCCAGGATACTGCTCAAGAGAGGATAGTCACTATAACAAAGACTGGTGGCCTAGGAAAGCATCCCTGCTCAACTGCTCCTGCTTTCAAGTGCCAACAGCTGTGAGGCAGTAGGAGGGATGCTCCAGCTGCAGCTGGCCCACCTTCAGCCACAGAGAAGCCTGGTAATAGAGGTCATCGCCCTTCAATTGCAAAGCAGAGGGAAGCAGGACAAGGAGTGCACCAGACCTCATTACCCAGGAAGGACCCAGGTGTTCTCCATTTCCATAAATGACCATGTGACTTCAGCAGAAAGCATCGTTAACAAGAGCTAGGGTATTAAAAGACCTTCTCAGGCCTGACTTCCTTCTTCTTCTGAGCATCTCTATGAGGATTTCTGGGCCAAGAAGCCTACAGCAAACAGTTCTCCTCATCATGCTTGCAGCCCTAGCATCAGTCATGCTGTAGTAGTTCCCTTCCTACAAAGGACAAGCCGAGTATATTAGCCAGGAGTCTCAACACCTGCATAAGCGCTCAGAAAGGTAAGAGAATGAGCATTTGTGAGGAACCGGTACCTTATCCCCCCTTCCTGTCCTAGCCAACTTGCTGCACACCTCCCTGCAGGCACTGCTCCCTTCCTTGGACAGCCAGCAGTGTTTCTCTTACTATAAAGACTTTTACACAGTATTATAGTATTAGGCTTACCTTGAAGGAGAAGCCTCACTTCTGAGTGCTGCACTGGAAGAAGCATGGACCTACCTTTGCTTTTGTAGGTCCTTGAAGACTATTGCTAGCCAAGACTTAACTCTCTCAGTCTACCTGCAGGGACCCAGAGAAAAGGCAGTAGCCCTGGGCTCTCACTTTAAATATTCCTGTGCCCACAGTGCTTTGGGAGGAGATGGTGAGCTCATGATGAGGCACAAGTGGGGACAGCTGAGCAGGAGCCAGGCCTGGCAATGCAGCAAGGCAATGCACGCATTGATGTAGAGTGAATCTATGCATGGGGGAGCCTACTCTGCTACTGCTGCATAAACCATACTCAATACATAACCAGCCGAGTGCCTAAACTACTTCAGTTGACCCTTAAGATCAATATGATGTATCTATATCTAAAAAGATATGTATAGCTATTATATAGATGTATTTTATATATATTATACATATATGAAAACTACCATCTATGTTATGCAGTTATATAAAGCATCATATATAGTATTAAATGTATATGTTAAGACAGCATTTGCATCTAGAGAATATATATTCTAAAGCACATACATTTTCTTGTATTATATATATATAAAATTTGTATACACATGTAACATATGCATATATATGTAATGCTATATATGCACAGTTCTATATACATATGCACATATATACATATGAACATATAATATTACTGTGTGTTTCCAGCTGATTCTGTTTACAAGGTGGAAAGGCCACCTTTGTGTTCCCATTGCTGTCGTGGCACTGGGGGAATGAGGCTGCTCCCTCGGGGTGTTGCTCCCTCCAGGCAGCCCCACAGAGCTGTGGGGCTCCCTCTCGCCTGGCTGCCACACACAACATGGCTGCTGAGCTGCATGTGGCGGGCGGAGCTGCTGTTAATGGACACCGGGGCCGCAGGCTGGGTGCAGCATGAGGCACAGCTGAGCATGGTGGGCCGTACAGTGCGTGCTGGTGTCTCCTTGCCACCACGCTGGAGCCTGCAGTCTGCAGAGTACAAGGCTGGCCATGGCAGGGACAGGAGGTGGGAGCAGACACCTTGCCAGGCCTAGGAATTGGCCAATGTACTGTAGGGCTCCCTGGGTGCCACCCAGACCCAAATGGCTGGGCGGAGCACGGGTGAAGTATCTGATGCGCTCCTGCACTAAGTGATAAGCCCAGCATGTGACCATGTTGTTGTTGGAAGAGCAGCACTTACAGGGCGAATAGGCGGAGATAAATGAATTTTGCACAGAAAGTCACGTTCTCAGCAATCACCTTTCTGTTTACAGTGGCATGGGGCCACCACCAAGAAGAGTACGTGCCATTGTAGCATTGGGAAATGTCGTGAATAGCAGGTATACTTGATGGCCCGTGGAATGTGAGAAAAAAAAACTTTTTTTTTTTTTTTTTAAGTACAGATTTAGGAGCTTATATTTCACAATGAGGGCTGGGATGTGTATGAGTGGGTGAGATTTGCTTAAAAGTGACAAAAGAGAGTGTGCAGTTCTGAGGTCAAGCTGTGGTGTAATAATATACCTTGCATAAGGAAAAATGTCTGTTAGAGAACAAGATAGATACATACAAACATTGTAAAAACATAAATATGTATTTAAATACATGTATATTTACAAAAAAAAAACATAGTGTAAATAGATAACTGAAGCTTACAGTCAAACTGCACTGAAAGTAGCAGATATAGCTTAGTAGAGGCTTATGTTTTTCTGTGTAAAGTGTTTAGGCTTACTGTTCAGTTGCTGATTATAAATTATATCAAATTAATTTTGTTTGGGCTCAAAGTGTTTCATATAAAAGAACAGTTAGAACATACACGGTTGAATTAACTATTAGAGCAATACTAAGGCAGAGGCCAGGAGGGACAATGACAACCTGATAAAGATAATGCTAGAAGAGACTGAAAAAGTAGGGGAGCACTGCTGATTACATACTGCCTTTGGGTGCTAATTCACACGAAACAGAGTCAAAAATGAGATTGTGTACCCTGTGACATTTATGCTGAATTGCATTGGGGCATATGTATTGTCATAATGATGATGTGTTAGATGAGGCAAGTAAAGTTGGACTTAAGCGTTTCCTAAGCAGAAAGGAAAGAGAGATGAAGGACAGGACTTAACATACACTTTGATTCTGTAAGTATTCCAGCTTTTATCCATCCTGAAGGAATTCCGTTTTACTATTACTACTACAAAAGATTAATATTGACAGAAGTTCTCCAAGCAGCAAAGGCATTGATTCCAAAGCATTGGACCAACCAAGTCCAGTTGCTCTTAAAGAACCCATTCTAAAGGGCCAGTAGTGGACAACCCAGGAAGCGTCAACAGTTCTAAGAGATTCAATATTATGCCAATGCATCCAAGACTGTCACAATTTTGCACTTGTACAAGGGCAGGGAGGAGAGCACTTCACAGTGGCAACAAAGCTGGTGAATTAGCAGGAGCACAGCCCTCACGAGGAGCGGTTGAGAGTGCTGGGGTTATTTAGTGCAGAGGAGACTTGTAGTGAGGTGGGGGGGCAGGGGGAGGTCAATCTCATCTCCAGAATAACTACAGGTAAAACAAGAGGAAATGGCCTCAAGTTGTGACAGGTTCAGGTTAGGCATCAGGAAGAATTTCTACATGGAAGGAGCAGTGAAGCAGTGGAACAGGCTGCCCAGGGAAGTGGTGAAGTCACCATCCCTGGCAGTGTTCAAGAAACATCATGAGGCACTTTGGGACTTGGTTTAGTAGGTATGGTATTGAAGGGTTTATGGTTGGACTTGATGGTCTTAAAGGTCTTTTCCAGTTGTAATCATTCTGTGATTTTGTGACTCTTACAGGAATGTAATAGCTGAGAAAAGGAAAGCAACTTCAGACATAAGGAGAGGCAGTTCTAGCTTCAAATAAAGAACGCAAAAAGTTGATGAGAGCATAGGACCAGTTTGGAGCAGTTTGGACCATAGGACCATAGGAGTAGTTTGAAATTAATGTGCATGAGCCTATCTCCAGGCTCCCAAGGCTCTCAAAGACTGACTAATGGTAATGGGGATCCTCTCTCTGTGCTTGGTTTCCAAAACCTGTATACGGATTCAGGGAAGTCGTGTGTTAGAGGAGAGCCGGTGCCTTGCAGACTGCTCAGCTGCCCTTTACCCTGATTTCTCTTTTTAGTGATGCATGCTTATAGGGAGACTTATTAAAATATAGGTGCAACTAACAGGTTACTTAAACTGTAAAAAGTTTTCTCGTGTTAGAAGTGCTGACTAGTAGGGATGGAGCTGATCCTGCAGCCTGAGACTTTGGAGCTGGTGAAATCCTTGACTCTGCTTTCCCCCTGTAATGTTCCCAGAACCAATCCTCCGACAGTATAGAAGTATTTTCTCACTGACCGAAGGTGTAACTTAATTTGACCAATGGTATAATAGAATTCTCAAACTGAGTGAATAGCAGAACCTGGGAACAGACATTCTCCACTGCAGCTGCAGATTACTCTTCACAATTGCAAAACTGGATTCTCACAGGAAGGACTGTTGTCTCTTTATGCCATCGATGCCTACATTACAACTTCTGAGTATTAGATTTCTAAACAAACATCTTAACGCAGATACATAATGACTGAGAGTGAATACAGTCTGTGCAATCCAATAATTTATTAAACTTTCATCTTGTAAAGCCAGTTACAAATTAAAAAAGACAGCAGAAGGAATTCTGTAATAGAAATGAGAAAAATTACAACAAACAGTAATGGGAGTTACATTCCCAAGTGGGTTCAAGCTGCCTGCAGCAACCCAAGAGCCAGAACACAGAAATAGTGCAGAGTAAAGGGCAGGGACAGTCAAGGCTATTCTTATACATAAAAGATCTAGTCAGTGTATGGACCGATACGAAGTGATACTTTGCACACTACCTCTGCGTTCCTGTTCATTCTCACTTGTGACCTGGTCATCTTTTTATTTCAAGAGACAAAAATGGGATGTTCGTAAGAAGGATCATTATTTAAGGCAAAACTCCAATTGAAACCATGATACAAATAGTGGCTATCCTCTTAAACTGGATTGTGTGACGCTGTTTGCACATGCTGCAGCATAGTGGAAGTGAGAGAAAAGCACAGATTATGCATGCTGCTTTTTTTTTTTCCTCTGTATTGTCAACTCTAAAACCAGTGATATAGTTATTAGTGAACGACACAATCTGAAGACAAATTTGAATCGAACCTACAGCATATTGACTCTTACCTTTTAGCTCTTGCAAACGTGCAGGCTTATATTATGGCTCCTCAGATTCATTAAGAAACGGAAGATGACTTATCTTTTAACCAAGGCGGGGGGAGGAAAAAAAAGCTTCTTCCTCTTGTAAGGGACTATAAAACCCTCCAAAAAAAAAAAAAAAACAGTTGTTTTTGCAGTGCAATATTGTTCTAAAACTTGCTGCTGATTAGGGACCTTGAGGAGACTGGAAGGACTTTGGAGACTCAGTGATGGGAGCAATTCCACTTTGAGTTTGGTGGAGGATGATGGTACTGGTGTCTCCAATCTGTTGTAGTACATGGGAAGTGGAATAATTGCCTATAAAAGTTTATCTAGGCATCTATTCACTCAGTAGGAACCACTTAATTTAGAATGTTCAGGGATCCCAGGCATCCTGAAATCCCATATAAAGAAAAAAACAAACTTAACAGAGGCAGCTCACTGTAAAAAACTTCTAAAGTTTGGAGTTCGTGCACAACAGCTCTGCTTGAAATGCAACTAAATCAATCACACTTTTTAGCTGTAATAGGGAAAAGGCAGTCATCAATTTTTATGCTGCTTGGCAGGTACCTGGCACAGCATCTAATGATATCAGTGATGCTAGTCCTGAAGATTTTCTTACATGTTGAATATTTAGTACTTTTATGTAAAGTGCCACTTTTTACAGTCAAGTACCTGGAAGGTAAAGAACCACCAAATATGTTTGTGTCTGCTTTTTAATTGTCTCAAGTAGGATCTACCTGTTGGTTTGACTATTTGGCTTCGCTCATACAGAGGAGCTTTCTTTTAAGACCATATGAGATCATTACTTATCTGAAGAGAAACCCCCACAGTGAATTATATTTCAAAGTTGCTTGCAAAATAAATAAAAACAAATATTCTTTTAGCATACCATACTGCAATCCCATGACCCTAAATGTTTGTATGTTGGAAATTCATAAGGAAGCTTAAGTCTGACACCTCTAGTGCAGAAATGATTGTGGTGAATTTTTCTGCCAATATGACAAATTGTGAAAGCAGCACGAGAAGATGCTCTTCTGAGCTTCTGAGAAGTCAGAAGATGCTTCTGACTTTGCTTCTTTAAGGTACATTGTTCATCAAGCAAGCAAGGGAAAACAAGTTTTAGGCAGTTAATATTTAACAACAGTTGTTACTGCTTAATGTCTTTGGGCAGAGGTGCAAATCCTAATGGTACTGTAGATACCACTTCAGTTTTTAAATACAGTAGTCAGTCAAGTGGAGTTTTTTAAAAAAACATCTTTGCTACACTTGTGCTGGCAAGTTGCAAATTTCAGTTGTGAAACAACTGCCCCTCTTTCACAGCAGTTCTTCCATATCACCTAGTCCAGACGCTAGCGTGACTGTCCAGACTGGTGGCTGACTTGACGCTGCAGCGTTTCTTCACTATCATGTTGATGTAGGCTTTCATGATCTTTATTATCTCACCCACCTGCACAGAGAACACAACAACAGGGTAAGCACACTAAAAAACTATTTTGCACTGAGGTGCACCAGGGAATTTATAGAAAAAGACTCATCACTTGCAAAGTCATAGCACAGCAAATTTTGAACATTAACACTAAATGTGAACATGACAGTAAAGGAGGCAAGAAAGAACTGGGCCATTACAGTACAGCCATGCACAAACTGAACAGGGCTTGTTAAGATCTAAAGATGAAAGCATATTTTAAGAAATAGGAACATTTAGGAAAAAGCTGTTGACATTTCAATAGCTATTTCCATGAAAATATCAACTCAGAGATTAATAGAGATCAGAATGTCTTAGAAGAGGATCAAAGAGAAAGACAAAAAATGCCATCATTACTGTAAAACAAAACAAAATCTAGTCCCCTCCTTTACCCCATCTCAGTCAGGAAGACACAGAGAATGAAAACAAGGGCGGTAACAGCTTTGTTGTGGCTTCTGTACACAGAACACCCCATTCATATGCTGGAAGGGAATGAAAAACAGCCCACTCATGAGCACTGAGTTTTCTAATTCCACCTTAATAACATGCTTAATGTACTAATTAAAACTGTGGTCTTTTTGAAATTCCAAATGTCCATGAAGACCACTCAACCTCTACTTTCTAATCTGCATTTTTCCTATTTATTCCTTGTCTTGTACTCAAGAACAGGTATCATGGTGCTTTAGGTTTATTTTTCCTTTCATCTTGTTCTTTGTCTGCTTAGTGTGTAAGCAAGCTCTCACATATAAATTTATGTACTGTTTTCCACTTAGAGCATTACTGAAGTATTAGTAAAACCTCACATACAACACACACCTGGGATGTTTCAAAGAACATTTCTCTCTCATCCACTGTAATTTTGAAGGTGTTAGGTTGTGGTGCTCCGAAGAAAACAATATGCTCATATTGGAAAGTTTCTAGAGGTTTAGGATCTCCTCGTTTGTAAATGGACACATTTTCTGTGCTTACTCCAAGCCAAAGATCATTTGGAAATCCACCTTCCTTGCACTGCAAAGAGAGACATGAAGTTTTGCATTAATGCAGTGTAGAATCAAACCATCTTTGATACATAAGGAAAAGCCTTAATTTCTGGTTCCCTGTAGGACATTTCAGCTCTCCAACAGAAACAAGAGATGGCATCTTGTAGACACTCTTGTAGACACTGCAAAGATTTAGAAAACACATGCCTTTGACTCTTACATTGAGAATTCTCATTTCATCTCTCTGCTGGGAGAAATAAATACTAGGTGAATAGTAAATAACTGCAATATCTAGCACTTCTCATCAGATGTAAAAGCTCATGTTGTTTTGCTTTGACTGTCTGCAGCATTTGTTTTATTGCTGCAGAATAGGGCTACAGTTTTTGCCAGTAAGGACAATAAAGGACAATAAAATTTTACTTTCCCTTTCATCAGCCACCACACTACTAAGCCTGTAAGTTCTCTCAGTTTTATTGCTTTTCTATGGAGAGAGAAAATTTACTGTGTCCTTCCATTCACCAAGACACACAGGTTGCTTGCTCAGTGCTGTCTGCTCCACACCTCAGTGGGGAGGTACTACTGCATGCTTCACTCTCAGCTTACAAATGCAAAATGCAGCCTGTTCCTGAAATTCCCTTATGCTGTACACGTAGCTGCCTGGTCTTCTTGGCAGTCGCTATGTGCACTTACACACCTCTCACCTCAACATCAAAGAGGGTTGATCCATAGCCTGGCCACTCCTTTACAATGGACATGTATTTCACCATGGCCTGATGCTGAGAGAGTCCGTGCAGCTTGGTCCATTTCTGTGCTATGCTCGCCCGAGCAGCTGAAAGCTCTTCCTTCACCCACATCTCCATCATCTGCTCCTCTTCTACTTTCTGCTTCTTTACAGAGCCTGTCTTGAAGCTCCGTTTTAATGTCCCTTCAAGGAAGCTGGTCCGTCTCCTCTCCAGTGTGTGGCTGCCACTGCTCTTTGTGGAGTGTAGTATTTTGGATTTTAGTCTGTTAACTGGGTAGACACCATCAAGGGTCCAGCTTATTTTAGAATAATCTCCATGAAGGTACTGCAGTCGTAGGGCTGCTAGGCGCTGCAGAGTGTCCTCTGGGGCAGGAAAATGGCCATCTATGAGGCTTTCGTGGGCCTACAGGCAAAGAAAAAGTCCCCAAATCCATTAGAAATAATAATAAACACACTTACTTCCCACCTGGACCACCTCCATACACAAATTCTTGCTATCTGCTGTAGTACAAAGTTCCCAACAGGGGACATAACTTGCTGGATCAGAGCAGGCATCATAATAAAGAAAACAAAAGGAATTGGAATGAACTATAATATGAAAATTTTGCAACTGTCGGATGAACAGACTAGGGGCATTTCCTCTTAAAAGCCCTGGGCTGGAAAGAGTTTTCAGAGGAGCCCTCATCCTTAAGGTCTTGTAAGATCTTGCTAGATCATGGCAGATAGGTGAGAGGAGAATTGAGGCAATTTCCTTGTACCTGCTACAGCTCCTATGTGGAGATTATACTCAATACCACATAGTGTTAGATGCAATATGTAAGGCTTTAAAGCCTCTTCAGTACCAGAGCCTCCCACGTCTACCTCTTTGACCTAGTATTTCCCCTCAATCTTCTTGCTTTCCTTCACTTTTTTTTTTCGCCCTCTGTAAAATTTATTCCTTTAAACTACATCCATCACACAGTAAATAAAAGGTTAAACCAACAATACAAGACAATATCTTCTATTCAAACAAGCATTCTCACTTCTAAGGTAAATATTTCTGTATACTCACTCCTGTGTGCTTCATGTCACCTTGGAAACCAAATACTCTTCTATGACCAGCTTACCTGCTCAAACATGAAAGCAAACTCCACTCCATCTTTGGGAACATTCTCAACATCCAAGAAACAATAAAGTTTAAAATACAGCTGCCACTGTCCTTCTTCCTCTTCATCCTCAGACCCAGCAAGTCTGTAAAACAGGAAAGAGAATGAGAGCTGAAAAAATACGAGTCATAGTACTAAGACACCTGCAGTGCAACTGCACAATATAAAGGTATCCCTGGATTTCTGAAAAGAACACTGAGCTGCCTGATTTGCGAGGAAAATTTCAGTTCAACAGACTTCTTTGATAACTTCTATTTTTTGCCCTGAGTCACATAAAATTTTGGTTCAGAAGGATAAAAAGTTCTTGCAAGATAAACTTTATCATAAAACTTAATCATATGTTTAGATCAAGGGTTCCAGATAAATACATGGGTTAGGAGGGGCAGGACACAACATACTCTCCACTTTCCAGATGTTGTTTCCATGTAATCTTATAACTGAAAAGTGTCAGTCTTTCAGTCTTGCCAGCACTTGGAACAACCTTATTTTTGTCTTCAGTACAGATATAAAATAGACAGTGGCATTGTCAGCTTCCTGCATAAAAAATTGCTGTGTTTGTATGCTAGCCACAAAATCACAGTGCACAGTAAGAATTTGAGCTGTGTTTATATTCCCACTGTGATCATTTCTCTGTCTTCTGATAGAGATGTTTTGATGTAAATTGACAGATCATTATCAAGGCAGTTGATACAAAGACATTTTCCCAGAGGACATTGGGCTGAATTCCCTGAATCATTTATCCAAGTAGATTAATTTTCATATGCAGCAAACAACAAGATGAAGCCAGTGTCTTCAAAGTAAGAGGCATTCAATCTTACATCCCTGAGACAGTCCTTAGGAAGGACATACATTCATATGCAGTGCAAGTGCAGCCACTGTTTGCAACTCGCAAATGTCTAGACACATCAAAGTAATTTCTGATGTTGACAAGTATATCATTCAAAAATTCTGAAAGCAGCAACCTTATCACTGCCTTAACACTTTTATGATCTTCCACTAACATGGTCAAGGAGCTTTACAGATAGTATTTGTCTGTGTTGCCCATATTAACCCATTACATCCATCACAGTGATGCAAGTTATTATGCAAGAAAACATCTCAGTTTGATGGTGCCCAATTTTATCAACTGCACATACTTTTTGGTACTTCTGAATGCATAGTCATTACCAAATAATTCCTTTGCCCTACCATTCCTGCCATGGCAAACATGCCAGGAGGCAGTATTCTCCTTTCACAGAGAAGCACTGATCAAGACAGCTAAGTGACTGAATTGGCCCTGTGTTACTTCTTTATACACAGATACTAATTTTGTCCCGAGCAGCCTAATAAGGAACATATCTGTCATTGAAATAAATGTGGTTTTATTATTATTATTTTTTTTTTTACAAGTACAAGTTTTTTTTACCTGCCAAGAGCTATCAAAGAAAAGACCTGATATTTTTTGGAAGCCACCAGTGTTATACACTTACAGGGAAAAAGCAAGAATTATGGCCACTACAAAAATAAATTAGACTACTCTAAAAGTGCTGGGGGTTAAGGACTTAGAGCTCTTCAGTCAAACAAAGCATTCAGCTGTTATTCACTAATCTGAAGACAAGATAATTGATTGTGTAAGTTGTCCTTGTCTGTTCCAGTATTATGTAAAACAAATTATTGATCTGAAGAGGCATAAGCTAAATCTTTTTTGCTCTGCTGTGGCAGAGTAGGAGCATTAATGTATTAATTTCTGACTCTTAGCTGTGTAGCACAGTGAGAAAGAGCACTTGAGCCTTACTAAAGGGAAGGTCTCACCATAGCAAACTCTTGATTCACTTCAGCTGCTTTGGAAAATACTACTTGATGGTACACCCACATAACCCGGCTACATCCAGCAAGGAATTAGAGGAAGGATTCTCTGAAACTCTTTTTTTTTTTTTTTTTTTTTTTTTTTTCCCTCTCAAACTTGGCCAGGATATCAGCCACAATAACCCGACTCTCAACGGCACGATCCACTTGCTGATTATGTTCAAAGAGAGCAAACATATTACGGCTGTCCTCCATTGCTAAACCTCGGATCAGCTTTTCAACAACCTGCAAAATCAGAGGGATATCACAGAGTGCATATATATGACACACATTCACAAGTGAGCTCATTGGTCCCAAAAGAAAAGAGAAGAAACAAATATTTTGTGTTTGTGAGCTAATGAAATCACTGCCTGTGCAAATGGAAGAATGTTGCCACCAGCAACCAGAAACAGAATGGGGAGACATTTTTGAGAGCAGGATAAGGTGATAGAAGCCAGTTTAGCTTGACTTAAAACACAGGAGCAACCATTCCATATCAAACCACAGGTCTAAGCACAATTCACCTTTGACAATGATTAAATTTGATGCCGAGTAAAGAATATATATAGACACCTGATTTCCAATAATCTACAGTTTAGGATTCGAAGGCAGATATAGTTTACCTGTTGTCAGAAACTCTATGTGATTTTTTTTCCATTAACTTGTCCAGATTATTCTTGAACCCCTGTAAACCTGGAGGATATACTACTTATTCTAGGTGTCCTTACACAGAGGTGAACTTACATCTGATTACAGCTACTAATGCATTACCTCCCCAGCACTTGTGTGAGAATTGATGGTGATTTTGCAGGAGCCACCGCCATGGCAGTACACTGTGGTGGTCATTTCTTCACGGGTGAGGAGAGCCTGTATTTCCTCCTGGGAGGGCACAAATTCCCTGGTCTTTGTTCTTTTCAGGGAATCACTGATGAATTGTGCATATCTGTCTATCTCTGAGCCTGGAAAGAGGTCTCTTACCCTAATTGTAAAGAAAAGCAAAAAAGTCAATATACACCGCACTAGAAGCTAGGCAGATTACCATTTAACTTGGACTACTGTAGGTGTTCAGGAAATAGTGATGTCAAGTGCACACACAGAAAAACTGAGCCTACTTGGTTCCTAAAAATAAGCCATAGAGCATTGCTTTTACAAGTCACTACAAGGCATGTTGGTGGCATTTCTCAATAGTGCATGGAATAAGGAGATCAAACTTTAAGGAGTTTAAGAACAGCAGAAGACAGTGGCATTGACTATCCCAATTTACAGAATTGAGATGAAAAAGGAAGTTTTTTTTATCATGTTTATTCATGATTTTTTAAAACTGGCTGGGGCTTGAGACACTTTTACAGTGTTTTTCAGAATCATGAGGGTAGGAAGTTGTTCCTTTACATGCTCTCTTCCCTCCAAGGCCAGGAATTTTAAATATGATATGACAGGCATTCCCAGGGATAGAAGCATAAAATGGCAACATACAGTATTACTCATCATCTCTTACAATGAGGCCCAGGATGTCTGAAAAGTCCAGCTTTTCAGAATAATGGCATGAATTTCACCTCATTCTCTCCTAGTTTGGAAGCAATCAATAGACTTTATTGGCCTTTCTCACCTGTTACCCATGAGACAAGGCTCACACCCAATGCAAGCTGTCTTAGAACGCTGCATTAGATGCTTAACATGAATTGAGTTAAATAAGAATATAACATCAAGCAAAGTGCTTAGTTAAGCAAAGAAATTAAAACATGATAAATTGGATTTACAGTATATCTAATACTCTGCAGTACACATGCTTCACCTGTGATAGCTAAAAGGTAGCACATACTTGGATCAGTGTGAAATGCAATCCTCACCTTCTTTGCAGACTGGGAATGGTCATAGGGGACTTTGGTAACCAGTAGGTAGGCTCTAAATCCCCTTCAAAAAGATCCCATGGCATTCGGCTCGGGTAGCCTTACTTTCTATAGCCTTTTCACACAACAGATGGGTAGCAAGGGGTGAGGGGGCGAATACAAGAGAACAGCAGGTAGCCAGAATTGTGCAGGAAGGTGGGTGGCTGCAACACCTAAAGAAGATGCCCTTGCCCAGAAGGAGAGCAAGACGAATAACTGCAGCAGATAATAGTGGTTAAGTACAGAGAAAGGAAAACAAGCCACAAATAAAAAGGACTTTTACCTTCTAAGGTGGAACTTGAGATAGCGAAGGATCCCTCTACTGGGCAGAAACGTGCAGCTCATACATGACATCAGCTGCCAGTGGTGCAGGTTCCCAGTACTGTTGGGATGTGGCATGTGATTAGTTTGCTTGATGAGCTGACAATACACTTCATCGCGAAGGGGCTTCAAATCATGGCAGGTCTGCAGGATGCCTTGGATAATGGGTATGGGGTCAGACACTGTCTCAATCTCCTGAAGGGAGTTAAAGATCTTCACTGCTTCATCCTGTAAGCTGCTGTAACCCTTCTCCTGTTGCACTGGGGAATGATCACAAACAGAGGGGATGAGAGGTGAGCATTTCCTCCATTTCCTATTGACCCGGCAACAAGATTAGCAAGTGTACTAGGTTCTGTGACAGAGTAACATCAACTTGAGGATCTGCTTATCTCTTCTCCTGAGCTGAAATTTCTACTCAGAATTCATGAACACGTGCCTTTTAAACGTGAAAATGCACTTTTAGTAAGTATTTAGTTGTTTGTCACTACCGAAAAGCAGTTTAAAAGCACTAAACATACAGGTCCCAAGTTCTAATCTATTCTTAGGCATTCTAGAGTCATTCTTCATCTCTTGTGAATAGTTAAATAACAGACAAAGCTTAACATAGAATCATTATAGTTGGAAAAGACCTTTAAGATCTTCAAGTTCAACCGTAAGCCCATTAACTTACTACACAGAACACACAAAATTGCCTGAGCTTTCAGGCATCATTCCTTTATATTTACTCATTTATGAACATGTCAAACAGCATCAGCGGTACCATAAATCTCTGATGAACTCTACTGATGATGGCCCTTTGCTAGGTAACGCCTTTAATTCCTATTTTTCATTTATACAAAGATGTTAATAACGGATTAGAGAGTCCTTATTACCTTGTGGAAAGTTAATTTATTCAAAAGCCTTTAATGCTATCTAAAAGACTTGCTGGAAATCTATGTGAACTATAACAGAAGGATCATCTTCACCTGTAAGCCTTAGCAATTCCTTGAAAGAGCTCTAAAGCATTTTTGAGGTATGACTTCCCTTTGCAAAGTGCTTATCAACTCTTCACATAACACTCTTCTTCTGTACAGATCCTACATATTTTGGAAGTCAGACTTATTGATGCATAATTCTGCAGATCCTTTCTGAGCCTCTTTTGTGAGATTTTTTTTTAATTGCTGTTTCTCTGGTATCAGGACAATTTTAAGTACGAGAGTGTTTGCTGTGGTTAATATTCAGCTATTGCCCTCCTAATTTTCCTTTGCCTGGATGACTAGTTTGTTATTACTCATTCTATTGACTTGCTCCATAATCTCTCTCACTGACATTTCAGTTAGTAGAGATTCTCTGATGCATCCATCCAATGTTTCCTAAAAGAACTTCACCTTCACCTTCAAGGTCTCTCTGTGTTGAATACGTATAAAAATTATGTCCGTCTTCTGCTGTGATTTTCTTTTTCCTCGGTACTCCTATCAAACATTCGGTTTCTCTATTTCTGCTATATTTGAATAAAGGATTTTTTTACAGTCTGGTTTTATAGCAGCTTCTGTAGGAACACAGCCCCACTGCCAGCTTCATGATGGAATCCTGTTGTATGATTTGCGCTGGAACCACTTACGAGTTAGTTGCTGCTTAAGAGCGACAGGCTGCACATCCCCCAGGTGGAGGACAAATTCAGCAGTGCCCTTTGTTCAGATAAAGGGCAAAAGCTTTTGGGACAAGTTGTCTTCCCCACCTGCTCCAAAATTCAGTTTTCCTAAGAGACAAAGCTGGAGACACAGAACAAGTGCTGGGAAGTAAAAAAAAAAAAAAAAAACTCTCTCTGATCCCTATGGCATGCACTGTGCCAGATGGACTCCACTTGCACAGACCATTTTTGCAATACTCAGGCTCTGTACTGTTGCTCCAAAAGAGAAGAAAGGTTTAGTGAACTCTCACGCAGGTAGAATACTTACAATTGACGCTAACATCTCCGTAGGGTAGTGGGAGCAAGGGGGAATGCAGAGGGTGCTGGGTGTATCTCAGGATTGGGTTTCTCCTGTATGTCTGTTCTACTACTTCAAAGTTCATGCTATTTTCCTGGGGAAGAAAAGCAAAAAAGAATTACTGTTAGATGGGGATAATCTTCACAAGATGCCCTTAATGCCCTTATACATTTAGGTATATGCTAAAGCATAATTCACAAATTAAAATTAGTCTGTACAATTAAAATTAGTCTGAAAATTAAATGCAAGAATAGCTGTACTGTATTACACAAAAAAAAAAGCCCAGAATCTTGACTAGAACTATGGCCTACGTCTGATGCCTAATACAGTCATATAACAGAGGAGTATAGCACTATTCCTCCTTTGTGTACCCTTCAAACTTCCAACAGTTAATGCATCATGGACTTCCTGACAACAGATCCATCACGTTTAGTATCATGTAACGAGCCTCATCTCCCTGAATCTGTCTGGCTGTACTACATGTGATTAGAGAGAGGACAACTAGAAAAGACATGGTATTAAAAATGTGGGCCTGACACTGCTGTATACATTGGCAGGATATTTTTCTCTATTTTGTCCTATATTCCTTTCCTAATAACTCCTAATGTTCTCCTTTTTCTTTTCCTTGAACCCTAAACCAAAGTTCTCCAAGATTCTCTTCTGGAATGGTTACTATTCAGTCCTATCAGACTATGGGTTCAGAGCCCATCACAGCGTGTGTTTTACCTCATTCACATTACTCTGCATAGATCAGCCCTGAAATTCATCTACCATTTTACCTGAGTTGGACACATAAAAAATTCCTTGAAGCTCCTCACAACCAGCTTTAGTTTTGGCTATTTTAAGCAATTTACTTTTGTTCACTTATGGACATGTTGAATTGCACCGCTACCAGCACATAAGCACTTGAAAATCAAACCAGTGACCCTTCTCCAACATGAAAACAAACCATTCATGTGAATCCCTGAATCTTAATGTTTAACTAATTTTTCACCCATGAAAGGACCTTCTTCCTGTCCAGTAACAGCTTAACTTCTTGAGTGTCTTTGCTAAAGACATATCAAAGTGTTTTGAAATTCAAGTAAACTGTACGACCAGGATCATCATCATACACATGACTCTAGCTCTGCCAAAGAACACTGGGAGATAAATGGAGAATGACTTGTTGGTATTTTCCCAAGCCCCTGAGCATTCTCTTTTTAAAGCTTAGTGTCACGCTTGCTACTTTCTATTTCTTTTTTTGGGTATTAGGACCAACTTAAGCAGCAGGTTACAGTCAATAAGTCAGTAATTTCACATCTGAGTTCCTTTAGAGTGGTTGGGTTAATGCCATCTGATCCTGGTGATTTGGTCCACAGTCTCTCTGACTGGTATCTCAATTAGCAAGTTTTTCAAATGTTTCCCCTTTAGAGACAGGCTCTGGTGCTTCAAATTCCCTGAATGTCTCTGTAGTCATCACTGATGCAGAGAATTACTCAGCTTTTCAGACAACCTTTCATTAGTAGTCTTTACTCATTTAGCAAATTGCTCCTGAAATATGCTTTGGCCTGCCCTCTATTATGATTCTAATATTTAATTATATTTTACTTTTTTGAAAAGAAAAGCCCTCTCCAAATGAATCATTTGGCACAATTTTTGCTTTTTTGGAGTTTATATTTTTGTCACCCTTTACTATTTAACCACACTGAGTTAGGGTGTGAAGAGGACATTAGAGTACAGAGAAGCCTCACGGCTCGTAGGAATGGAAATCTTATATATAAGGAGGATGACTGGAAAGAGGAAAGGGTAAAGCCGGGATTTGCACATGCCTGATGGTCTAAACCTGCATGTAGCTAGTAACTCCACAGCATTTGTGGCCCAGACTTCTGAAGGTCAGTTTACATGCTGAAGAGCAAGCTTTGCTTATTCAGTTGCACAATCATTTAGGTTTCTTCTCCATTCTTTCCTCTAAGACAGAAACTCTGTTTCTTGCCACGTTCTCCATAATGACCGAATCAGACCAGTGGTGATCTGGCTGCTCCCAACTGACTGGGGGGTTAGCTGGATGCCACCTACCCTGATGTCCCGAATGAGCTGCTGGGTAGGCGTTTCTATAGGAACTTTGCTGTCAATGACACCTTGAATGGCAGAGGCCCAGCGCATAGCTTCATTCAGCAGCTTTGTGTACAGCCTGTACGAATGCTTTCGCCCATGGACGATGATGTTCCAATAGCCTGTGAAGACACAAGGAAGCAGGAAAGTGAAACCTTCTTCTGCTTTATCTTCTGTTCATGACTGTGACAAGTAGCAGAGGAAACCCATTGCTGCTTTGACAGTAACATATAGTGTGGGCTGGTTAAAAGGGACTGCTTTTGCTGCTAATGTTCCCCCGTTCCCAAAACAGATTTATCAGCAAGAAGGTCCAAATCTAGGTTTTGGCACAAACATAGCTTCCCAAGACCAAGTGTGTCACAGGATGACATGAATGCTTCTCTGCCGAACAGGCAGTTCACTTTCACAGTCCTGATTTTGGCCACACAATGCTATTAATCATTCAAAAACTGAGAGCAGTTTTTGCAAACAGCAGACAATCCACTTAGATTGTCAAATGCATTCTCATAACTTTTAAAAATCATGTATTTGACAAACTGAGGTAACAGACCAGAGCAATGACAATTTGCTATGTGCAGCTCAAGATCTCTATTGAGGAGACAAATGTGAAAGAATTAAAGTGGGCAGAGGACATATCTTGTCTTTACTATACAAAATGCACCACAGTATCCTGTTCCAGTTTGCTTCCAAACCCCTTTAAAAATACCTCAGGTGACCGCAGTCCTCAAATTTCCATATTTCTAGTTTTGTTCTAATCTTTAGCTTCTTTGTCAGAAAGACTCCAAGTCTTCACCTGCGGCCCCCTAACCCCATTTCCACCCCAAACTTATAAACAAGCAATAATAATAAGTTTTTATATTTGAGCTTCATGACTCAGACCCTTTTCCGTATTTGGCAAGCAGAGATATTATCCAGTGAAAAAATACTGTCTCTGTCAGGTGTGAGGGAATTACCATCACTTGCACACCATTCTCTATCCCTTTGTATGTCTCATGTTTCATGTGGGGAGAGATCTTTGCAGCCAGACACAGAGCAGGGAAGTAACGTTAAGTTGACTCTCAGCATGACACACCATTACGCTCGTACACCCTTGCCTCTTCGGGCAGCTGCTGCAGGCTGCTGCTGACAGTCTGCTCAGTACTTCTCAGCGCTTTTCCCTCTTACCCGTGTCTTTGAAGACCCTCTCATCAGGCTGCACTACTGAGCACAGGCTATTGAGCACAAGCGTGCCGAGCTTGGCAGCGGTGCGCTCCGATGACTTGTAGTAATCGAGGGCAGTGTTTGTCAGCACAAACCAGCGTTTCTTCATCTTCAGGGAGGACATCTTGTTGCTGCTCTGGACCTCCTTATGAAGCCAGCCTAGCAGAGGAATACAGACATGTCAATAGTTGGCTTTCACTACAAGAACAATTCTGCCCTTTCCCTGACATTATCCCAGCTTTGGGAAGGGAACTCCAGCTCCTGGCAAAAGGCACGTCCTGGGACCTACCTATTCAAAAGGATGAATCTTTGCTTTCTCTTTTCTTGGCTAGATCAAATCCTCTGGGCATCAAAAGCTCTATTTCTGGTTAGCAATTTCCAGCTAAAAAAAACTATTTGTATTTGCAGCTATGAAATTGTCAATTATTTCAAAATTTAGACTGTTACAATGTGTTTCAAGCGAAATGTTATATAGTTCTCCATCAGTCATCCTATGTAAACTCAACTGTTTCATATAAATAGCTGCCAGTCAACTGGGTCTTACAATATCTTTGAAGAAAACATGATAGTACACTTCTCCCATAGAGCCACCCTTGTTGATACTGAATTATACTTTGCTCCACCTGATGCTGCCCTGCATTCACTGTTCCATTTATGCAAGATCAGCATTATTCAGGTTGCCTTAGCCAAGGCTTACTGTTTTTAGAAACACAGTAATTTTCAACTCTGTGAGATACTCCTATTTTTCTAGTATTTATTAAAATTCTGACATAAATGATCTAAAGAACTTATCAGGCAACTGAAACAGAATTTCTAGATTCGAGTTCACTCGTTGTGCCAATTTAAAAGCATTTCACATTTCTACTCGGTACTAACTCTGTGGAACAGAATGAAAAATGCCCACAGCGAAATGTCCAGATTCAGAAGACTTGTTCTGCTACAATTTCTTAAAGGAGTTACACTGCCAGTGTGCGACCTGGACTAGCCCTTGGTGGCACATGCACAAGGATGATTTCCACAGATCATTTTAGAACCCAAGATTTTAGAACCCAAGGTTGATTCCCAGCTATGAAATCTCTGCTTTAATTTTAATATATAAGTCTCCACAATAGAGTCACAGGAATAGCACAACTGCTATACCTGTGGGGAGGTAGGGAGAGGCAAGAGAGGGAATGATCAATAATTTAATGCTAAGCCATTACAAGGTCTCAGCTGAGCCATCAGTCTTGTTGGATTTTTAAAAGAAAACGCAATACAATAAAAGAAGAATTGTAGGAAGGTTCCCCTTTCCTACAGTAGTGCTGATAGTCTCTATTGTAAAAACAATGTCCATCCACAAGACAAAAAGTTGCAAGAATATGGGACTGGGCCCAGAAGCTACATACAGAAAGAGGCAGACCGTCCTGAACATATGATTTTGTGTCCACATTACTGTCACACCGAGCTCTTACGGTGCAGTACAGAGCATAGGTTCACTTTGCAAAGGAGAATTTGGACCTTTTCTTTTTCTTTTTTTTTTTTTTTCTCTCCTTTTAACTAATGAACAGTATGAGATAAAAGGATCTACTGCTTTGCAATTAAGAATTTACAACTTAAGGTATCCCAACTGTTGTCTGATATGAATCATTCAGTCTCCTTGCAACGTTGCAGACCAGGATGGAAACTCATGTTACTTATTGGTGAGTCCTCTCTTTCTTCCCTTTTCTTTCTATCCTCCTGCCTTTTCCTTGCTCATACCTTCCCTTCTTTCCCTCACAGATACTTCCTGAAAGACGTAAGGCAATTTGCTGTGCAATTGCTTTCCACATATAATGCCAGCAGTGTCTTTGTACATTAAAGACCACATGATGAGCTGAAAGTACTGAGGAAATTTAAGAGACTGTTGGAGACAAATAGGAGAATATTTTGTAATATGTGTGATCACTACTCATTCCTCAATTCCTCCATCTCCAGCTGAGCTCTGACTAGACATAATTTAAATCTTTCGCTCAGCTTTAGAGAATTATCCTCATTGTGTTTACCACATGTTAGCTTGTTTTGCTGAGGGAAGTAGCTACCTAACAAAGATCTCCCTCCTTCCTTCTCTGCACGACAGGTGTCAGAGAGAACAGAGCTTTCTGAAAACAAAGATGCAGTGTCCTGTTATAGCCAATATAAGGCCAGCTGCCTGCAAAGGACAGCCATGCTCCCGCCTATTCTATGCTGACATTTGTTGGATAACATGTTGAAATAAGCTCGAGAACTAGAAAACTAAATATATAAAGAAGTGCTTTGTTTTTTTTTTCCAATTTTAGCTTCCTGAACCCACCTGACATGGAGCCAGACAGGAGCTTGTGCCAGAGCAAGAAAAGAGAGGGCCAGCAGCTGGCAGGAAGGTGGGGGTGCAGAGAATGATTAGTTTGGGGAAGCAGCTAAATCTAAATCAGATTAGCTATAATCAGACCTTATCCTCAGATCATAAACAAAACATGAATTTCATAAAATTTAATTGCATACATTTCTTTTACCTCTGACGAGGAATTCCTGTCCATCAACCTTAGATTCGCCTTTTGGTTTCTGCAGCAGGGAGATCCAGTGGTGCATCTCCTCAGGGGTGTCACTGTTGCAGTGAATCACTCGATTTGCTGTGATGATCACAAAAGAATTTGGTCTGCCAGAAAACATGAGGATTAAAACTGGTCATAACCATATAAATATCTCAAGTCACAGCAGATGCAAAGCCAGAACCACGTCCTCTACTTTTCCAAGCAAGTTCCAAGCAAAGAAAAAAAGATTTTCTGAATACTGACTGTGGAGGGGTGAAGAAGAAATACTGCCTGTGCCCAGTGTTTTACTGGGACACATATTAACTATAAGAAGCCCAACCTGAGAAGGGGCTAAAACTTTCTGCTTTAAAGAATTCTTTGCTGGCTACCAAGATATGTATTTTCTAAACTAGTATCCAAAAAGTCCCTGCAACCTGAGAGAGAAAAGCAAATGATAGAAGTAAATACCTTAATAGCTAACATTTTAATTCAGTAGTGCAGTGAGAAGCTTTGCCCTTGTTGAACCTGTTAACATAATATGATGTGAAATGTCCCATAATCTTTTCTCCTAAACTAACTGATTTATAGGAAATAATTCAATGTTAACATAACATGATGTGAAATGTCCTATAATCTTTTCTCCTAAACTAACTGATTTGTGAATTAGAGATCTGTATTGTGTTGTGTTGCAAAGATACCAAGAAGAGTACAGACTTCTGAACTCAGTTATTATTCTCACAGTGTTGTTTTCCTCCATCCCACCCCCAAATTTACAAGATTATCTTAAAACTACCATTGAAAAACTAGAATTGCTGCTTTTGCTGGACATTTCTGTTTAGTGGTAAGAATAGATAAGACTGTAATTTATTGACTTTCAGATTGCTGCGTTCTCAATTGTAAGATGGAAAGGAGTATCTAACCTTTAACTCAACATACCTGTAAACTTCATGCCTGTGAAGTAACATAGCTTCCAATAAACCAAAGACTATTGCTGACTTTATATTGTCAGTTTAAACAAATGCAAAACATCCAATGAAATCTGGACCTCCACACAAGAGTAAGTCATAGTGCTTCTGATCTTGGAGATGGTCAAGTTACTAAAACACAATCCGTACCTACCTATCAGGATTGTCCGAGGCACAGACAGAGTCAATGAGC
>NW_010580211.1:25359-39372 GCF_000705375.1 Tinamus guttatus
TCAAAATACAGACATTTTCCTTCTTGAATAGGTACTGAAAATGCTCTTCTGAATTCCAACAGTTTGAGTAGAAATGAAGGGATGAAAAAAGCAGTAGGGAGAATGAGAGAATCATCATGAAAGACTTCCTAAACAGCAGGAAAGGTGTGCAGAGCCTCCATGGAGCCAGAGGAAAAGAGCTACAGCTTTCCACAGAGCATTGAGGAGATCTGAGATAACCCCTGACTCCACATCTCAGCACTAGTAAAATACATAAAATACACTGTTCTTGTCACTGAATCTCTTCTGTCTAGAATAACTGACTCAGACTAGTCCCGTAATCCTTTAGTCGCCTGAGGTGGCCCTCCCAAAACCGAACCGAAGAGCCATGGGGTGATCAAACTCAATCACCTCAGTCATCCACTATGTTCCTTACTGCCTATCCTCTTTTCCATAAGCTTTGCTATTTCTTTTTAATAATCATCTAACTTCTGCACACAGCTCATGAACCACAGCACTGCATGTGCAGGGAAGATGTGCATAAAACAGTTAAACACAGATGGCCACAAGCATGCCCACAGACTGGTTGCACAGTAACTCACCACAGCATTCTTTGGATTGGCCTGTTCGTCTTGCATTTCCCTCAGCTGCTGTGCTGTAGCACTGTGTACTCGGCTCAGGACATTAAACCAACCACTGGCAATCAAGACAGACTAAAAGTTAAGATCTGGGTAGTAAAAGTAGTTCTAGATGATCAAGGAACCCTGAAAGCTGCCAGGTAGTAAAAAAAAATGCCTTCATTCACAACTTCCTCACAATTATACTACAAAATATCTCTTGGGTATATCATACCAGACTAATGTCTTCCTTCCTCTCAGTTTATCCATGAAAATTTTGTGCATGTCCTCTAACACACTGATATTTGTTCCCACAAAATTCAGCTTTCTATTTGCTATTTAAGAAACCATAGCAGTCAGCGGTTCTGCTGAGGAGCACATGTCAGGAGACTGTCTAGAGCATACAGTGGTTTTAGAGACAGCATCAGCTGGGATCCCTCCTGCACTAAAGTCCTAGAGATTCTTAGGCGCCTTTTAACTAGTCTGTCTCTGATCTGCTCATAAACTTGAAAGTTTTATGGATCTCAATTAATCACGAGTTAATCTAGAGGGACGCAAATGAAGGTATTTGTCTGTGAAAGAGTCTCCCATTACAGACGTATCTGGAGGCCAAATCTCTTCTGCAAAACAAGTAGATTCTTATCTTTATCTTCCAGTTAATCAGCTTCCAGTGAGATCAACAAACATCTAGACTTTGTGGAGGATTCACAGATCAGCTGCTCTACACCATCTGCTAATCTGCCCTTTGCTAGTGCAAATGTTGGTGCTTCTTCTCCCTCAGAACTGAGTAGCATGGCATTGACAGAGGTCACATTTTTCCTAGTGATTCGGTAATAGTTTAGGGCATGGCTATTCCAGTTGTGGAAGTTCTGGGTTAAGAATTTACTGTCTCTTCAGCTACTGCTCCTTGAATTTCCCCATTTCTTATTCATGTGGCTGGTCTTCACCCATTTCTGTTAATTTGTGCCCGAAGTATTTTCCCCTTTCTGTTCCCATTCCCCAAGAAGTAACAATTGAATTAAATTGAATAAATAATTGAATTAAAGTAGACCAGTTACACTTGCTGGACTTGGAGAACAGTTACCTCTGGTAATAGTGGGAGAGGCATAAGCAGCTAGGGACTATAACCTACTAACTGTCCAGAACAGGTTATCCAACCTGCCCTTAAATAACTGATTCTCACTGCATGGGCAGGACACCAAGAAGGAAGGACATGAGTCATCTGTTTGCTTTGAACTGGGAAGATTTTATCAGATGACACTACAGACTCTGATAAGCTGCAGCCTTTTCTCTGTCTCCTGGATAAAACCCAGCTGCTCTTGCAATCATTTACAGACAACATGAATAGATGTTTTGTTTGATTCAAGATTCCATTTAATAAATAAATCAACTATTAGATGTTCCAGTTTACATTAAGGCTTTGCCAGTCTCCTGAGGTAACCCTCGAATACTGAATACAGTGTGCTCACAGCAGAAGACCACAGTCCTGTGACTGATAATCTGAACCATCCCCTCAGTAGCTGCAACAGGGAGTCCTCAAAGAAGGTGTCGTATCTCCTAAGCAGCACAAAATGACCCCGAGGAATGAATTCTCTTTTCTCTCTAGCAGAACAGAAGTGATTATGATATTTCCCAGGCAGACACAAAGCTCTCCCACAAGCATCTGGATCAGACTCGTACTCAAGTCAAACAAAACTCCCTTAATATACCTGGCATCTTCAGGTGATTCTGCCACAATATGATAAACTCTATCTTCTGTCACAACGTCCAAGGCATTCTCTTTCTCGTGAATATCCACGATCTCCCTGAAACACAGCAAATCACACAAGTCAGATACAGAAAGACTTCTGCAGGCATTAATTTCACCTGGCCACCTTTTTTCACATTGTACAACACAGAAAAGAAATTAATGTATCAGGTGGCTTATAACTTCAAGAAAAATGCAAACATTCTTACAATACACACAGACTTTTGCAATCTCCTGAAAAAGATTTGTACAGCTAAGCTATTACAAATGCAAAACTTGAAGAGTTAAATGGGTTTTCCTCAAGCTTCAGCAGATTGAATGGAAGAAGAGAAGGCACGGTCATGAGTTTATACAGCTATTTACAAAGTGCAATGAGCCACCCTTTTTGGCCCTTTATATGGTCACGTAATGCTCCTGTGTGACTTGTCTCTCCTTCAACAGGAGCTGAGGAATTGGCTATAGTAGCAGTAAGAGCATTCAAGGCTGAGGAAAAGGCATAGTGCACACTGCCAAGATCAAAGGCCACTGTGAGCTTCATATGTCCTCTGTGAGCTGCCTGGAGAAGCCAAGAAGGGGATAGAAAAAGATTCATCAGGCAGGTACTGAATTAGACCCTCCTGGTCTGACTCCATCCATGGCTTCGAAAGAGCCTTTGCTGGATTATCACATGCAAGACTGGTTAAAGAATGAGTTCCAGAGTTAAATTAGAAATTCTAAATTAGAAAATCTAATTCCTTCCCTTATGCTTCTGATTCTTCCAGCACTATTGGAGATATCTCAATCAATGAACTGGTAGCATGGAAACCTCATTATTGATTTAGAGAGTGAATACTAGGGATTGAAAAGATTCATTTTTCACTCACTTTGCCTTTCTAATATCAATTGTCCCCTTCAGTTTTTCCTCACTGTCATTCTCAAAGTACATCAGCTTGGATTCTCGAAGCACAAACCAACGGCGTTTCCAGTTACGTCGTGAAAGGGTTGACATGCCTCCTCCTTTTTTATAGAGCCAGCCTGACTTCAGCGCCTCCTGCTTGGTTCTGAACCACATGAATGCCTCATTCTTCAGAACACACCAGCGCCGCCTCCACGGGTTCATCAGACCTCCTGCAAAGAGGGACAAGACTTCATCAGACACACAGCAGGACACAATTCTCTATTGTGATCCTCCTTCTTGACATTTAGTTACCAGTTCAGTTTCTACATGAAAAAAAAAAAGCATCAAGGGAAATAAATGAAACTCTGATTAAGTTTGGACAGAGAAAAACAAGCAAACTCCAGAAATAACCAGTGAAATAAACATAAAATATAAAGTATAAGATGATCACTGTTCCTTATGCCCTCCTTTCTACACAGTCATGTTAAAGGTAATTGTACAAAGAGGCCAGATAAAACTCTCCTTCTCTGCTAGATTATTTCAGTACTAATTCATATTAGTATACTATACAGACACTATGCATAGCTATATACTAGACAAATTTATAGGCACCTAAGTTCATATACTATCTACATACACTATATGCATAAAAATTTATACATGCATGTATAGGTAATGTTACAAAACATTGTAGAAGTCACCACTTTGCTACAGACCAGTAGGAAGAGGGTTTTTTTGTTGTTGTTTTTAAAGGAGCCAAAAGCTTAAGTCCTTCAGCCTCTTCGGAAAATCCCAACCTCCAATACAAAGAATTTATCTAGTTGTCAGTGACATAAACAGTGTGATATCCTCTCCAGGGCTTCTTTCAAGTCTGCCTACAGTATTTGATACAGGATCCGCTCATCCCAAGATGACTGGATATCAGACTAGTTGGCCATCTGTTACAGGAAACTGATACAGGAAAGAGCGAACGGACTCCTCTCACTCTCAGCAGTTTTGAATCTTCTCTCCATTAACTCCTCACCTCAAAATCCTACAGATTACTCTTCCCTCCTCCACATACTCCAAATATTTTTAAGCAGCCTTCAGTGTTGTAGATCAGAAAGAGACATTTAAATCCATGCCCTGAACAAGTGGACATTCATTAGTCTCAGAGCCAAAGATATTCAACCTGGTTCCCTGCTGTCCATTGTCTGGTTGCTCGTTTTATTTAGTGATGTGAAATAAAGGAAGACAGAGAAACAGAGCATGCAGAGAAGTGAGAGCAGTGAAGGATCATGATTTTAGAAAATGAGAAGGGGAAAATGGGTTTCCTGGTTTCCACCATTCCATGATTTTGGCTAAAGCTGCTTACCCTTCATGTAGAGATAGCTATGAAAATACGGCGGTCCTGAACCATTGAAGATGGTGACTCGTCCATTACAGAATTCTTCATCTGTATCTATGTAAACATCCACTTCCTCCTCACTGTCCAGAAACTAAAAGAAAATAAATAAAGGCTGCTTTGGTTCTCCTAGTTTCAGAAGAACTGGAGCAAAATAACAAGACTGCAGGAGTCATATGATCAGAAGGCACAAAACCACCCACACTCCCTTTATGAAGAAAGCAGCACAGGAAAACTAGAGGCTTGACAGCTTACCCATTAATGCCTAAAGCAAGACGGTCCAGGGAACATGAAATTTTTGTGCCAGAAGGGAGAGTGACATTTGGCAGTGGATACGGCTAGAAAATTCCAGTTACCTGCAATAACAAATCTTCCTCTTCCAGGGCACAGCCAAGAGTTCCAAAACTAATTTAATGGGATTAAGGAAGAATTTTCCATTTGGGAGGATTTTTCCAAACCTGTCTGCTAGTAATACCCTCTGCCACTTTGCTAGCAGACAGGCTAGGATGCTGGATAAGATGGGGCATTGATGTACCCAGCAAGGAAATGACTACAACTTCCAATTGCACATTCTAGAATAAGTGAACCCTAAAACAAAGATCTAAATTACTGAAATAACATCACAGAGTTTATTCACTTCTGTTCTCCAAGCAGATAATGGCCCTCAGTCAAAAGAAAGTACTTCGCACTTGAAATCCCATAACCCTTTCATTTCCTTCATCTTAAACGCAACTTCATCTGGCTCCATTATTTTAATACTTAAAGGCAGCAGTTCTTTTCCTTTCCTAAATGTGTGCCCTCTTTTTTCTCCTTGTCTTTTTTTTTTCTGCTCTTTGCTGTCTATCCTCTCTGCCCTCCTTTTCCACTCATTCATTTTCCCTCTCTTGCCATTAACTATAAAAAGCAAGTACTGCTGGGTCAGCGAGTATTGATGGTATCCTCACTTTAGAGGCACTTAATTCTTTCCATGGTTTATGCCATGACTGAGTAGCACCTGAATTTTTCATGAATCTTACCCATTGAGAGTAATAAGCTGTGATAAGCTATGAACATCAAAGAAGTCATACTTGTGTTTGGAAAAGCAAAGGGAGGGATTCTTACCGAGTCCAGGCTGCCACGATTGGAGTCCATGCTGGTGCCACGGGAGTGTCTCAGGATTTCCTCACCATTCAGAGGCTCAGCTGAAGCACTACCTGCATCTCCACAGCCATCAAACTCCTCATGGTCATAGTCGGACTCCACATCCAGGGGCAAATTGTAAACTGGGTCTCCCACCTCTCCACTGTTACTCCTCTGTGTGTCCGAGACTGCACTGTAAATGCTTCCCCCCGGGTCAGATGGGGCACTCTGCTCCTTGGGCCTTATGGTTCTTTCCACAGATTGGCCTGGAGTGGTGACAACCTCTCCCACTTCCCTTTGGAGAAGTGACAGGCTTGTGTTCACATTCTCGTCTGAACAGTTATCGCTGTTTCTTGTACTGTGCTGATTCAAGACCACCAAACTGGAAGTCGGTCGTCCTTCGTCATCAGCATGAAAGCCCTCATCAACTTCTTCTTCAGCCAATGGTGCCACCAGACTACAGTCTATGTTGAGTGTTCCCTCACTGGAGAGCGAGTGCTCTAAATTCTGCACACTTTCATCTAGATTGCCAAAATCCAGCAGCTCCAAAAACTCCTGGGCAACCCTGGATGCCTCCTTTTCCAGCCTCTGGATCTCTTCTTCTCTCTGCCGATTAATTTCATTTCTGGTGCTTTCACAGATGATGGACATGTGATCCTCCTTCTGCTTCTGCAATTTCTCAATTTCCTTTTCCAGTCTTAAGATCTCCTCCATTTGATGTCTCTCTTCTTCTTGCAGGGGAATATCTGCCTCTTCAGTCTTTACTAGTTCAACCTTAAGGAATTTGTCACAATGTTAAAGTTAATGCTGTTTCGTTAACCTACAGGAGGTCCTTGTCTGGACCTTCCATCCTCCCTATCTCCTGTGCTTGTCTTGCACTTCCTTTTTTCCAGAAGTATTATGCTAAGTAACCTCTCATTTTCTGACTGGCAATTGCAATCTTCCATGGTGTAAAAGTTACAGGTAGAGCTGCTGGATCTTCAGCTACCTGCTTTCAGCAATCTACTTCATTTCTGAACAGTGCAAAAGAGCTGACTGCAGAAGAGTCTGTCTGTCAGCCACTCTATATACTAGAATTTGGATAGAAGCATCTGGAAATTCCTTCCTCCCTTTTTGGACAATGTCACATGCATAAATAAATTGTTATATTCTAATGTTTCATCTCTTCTGAACAGAACTGGCCCAAAACTGGGGAGCAAATGCTAAAGGAAAAAAGACCAGAAAATATACGACTGTTTTCACACCCCTTGGGTTACATGTCTGTTCTTCTAAAATATCAAGTAGCAGCCAATTAGATCAGTTACAAGGGGTTTATTTTAGCTGTGGCAACAGCCTTGTACACCCTTTATTTTGGCTGTTACAGGCAACAATCCAGCAAAACAGACTGTGTCACAGTGCGGCACATCACAAGGTCATGTAATAAGCTGAAGTAGCAGAGAGGGGGAAAAAAAAGGATGTTGCATGTTCAGGACTGAAATATTCAAACAGGAACTATGCAAGCTGGTACATGAGTTGTGTGGAAAAAAAAAAGCTCGGTAGCTCTATGCACTTCTGCCAAAGCCAAACACCTGCAGGTTGTGAGTGAACAAAGCCCATTTTCTAAGCAGCCTTGCCACAATAAAGCAGAGATATTAGCTCGAGGGGAAAGCGTAGGCAATGGAGAACCTTTCATAGATCCTCAGAGGAGACATTTGGAAAGGATAAAATTTTGAACTTACCTGAGCCACCTGGAGTAGAGCATTCAGTTGCTCCTTTTCTCTGTTAAAAACAAGACGTGATAGTCAGACATACATGCAGCTCTCCTACATGGAGCTTTAAGAATTACATGGACACACCATCTGTCCATGGGTAGGCTTAAAAGAAGATAGTTATTACACAACAAACTTAAGTTGTTTTTTTTTTTTTTTAAGTTAGTAAAACTTGAATTCTTCTGGGGATGGCACGTCCTTTGGAGATACAACACATTTTCCCCCTGCACTTAACTTCCACATCAGGCAGGAAGTTAGATTAACTGGAACGTAGGAGGAAGGTCATTGGAAACAGGGATAGAAACACAGATCAGTTAGATTCATGATAAATGTGCACTGAAGCCTCTGGGCATAGTGGGAAGTGCTGGAAGTCTATGGATATTAAATGAGGTTCTACATACATAATTGACTGATTTCAAGAAGCTTTGTGTTTGTTTTGCTAAAATAGAACTATTATAAACCAAGCGCTGAGACTGTGTTTTGCATTTGACATACTATTAAACTCTGGAAGAGTTTACCAAATCATTTCTTTTGAAATGGCTAAGCAGAAGGCTTTCTGTCCTGAAGACCTTAGTCTTCCAGCTTACAAAACTTCTCAGTTTACAAGTAAAGGCTGTAAGAGCCAGTTTGTTAGTAAACACGACTAAAGAAAGAAATTCCACAGTGCTGTATCCCCAGCCATACTAAGGCAACATTTCAAGGGAATGCTGTCCCCAGGGCCACTTTGTCCACGGTCAGCATGCTACAAGCAATTGAACCAGTAGACAAATGCCAACAGTGATAGGATGCGGCTCGTTGGCAGCATCTTCCCACAGCGACCACTGTGTAGCTAAATTCAGAAAGGCGGTGGTAGCTTTCAAACTTATAATTCAATCTTTCTCAGTGCAATAACAGTTTTTTCCCAGGCCCTAGAGCTTTTCCCAACCAAATTCTAAATTGTAGCTGCAAGTTGCAATGTCCTTAGACCTCTCACTTTCTCCTTTTCTCTTTCTTTAAAAGGATCGGGACATGTTCTCAGTGTTCTTGGTGAAAACTAACATAAGTGGGACTGAGATGGTTCCAGCCTCTGTTGAAAGATCCCTACTGGCAACAGCACATTAAGCAACTGGCTCAAGTGATATGAG
Source organism: Tinamus guttatus (assembly GCF_000705375.1). The sequence goes on from NW_010580211.1 coordinate 33,955, forward strand.
GGTGCAAGAACCACCACTTCAAAGCAAATCAGACATGCTGCCTACAGCCTGCACACTGATTAGTTCAGCTGACCCTCATATATTCTAGACTTCTGATATTTCTTAGCGGTCTCCATCTATCCTTACACTGTTTCTGAAATGTGATACTTAAAATTAAGGACAGTATTCCAACTTATCCATGTCAAACAGAGAAAAATAAACACTCCAAATCTTACAGAAACAATCTTGTTTATATATAGCATTTGCTTTCTCTCACTACAGCATGAACTGGTAATACTTGGCTTAAAGCCTCCAGACTATCTTACTGATGTTTAACTAGTCTTTCCTCCACTTTTCTGCATTTGATTATTCCTAACTGTAGATCTGCATACTTGCCTGTAGTGAGTATTAATCTATGTTTCCCAGACCATTCCTTCAATTTGCCAAAATCATTTTGAATTATAATCCTGTCTGGCTATACCCTTGCAGACCCTCACCAGATGGTATTATGTGCAAATTTAATAAGCATAGTCATATTTCATCATCCAACTTATTATGAAAAAAATGCATCAATACTGCATGTAGCACAGTCCTGAAGAACCCCATCCAGTATTTCTTTTTTACTTACAAAATAAAGACTATCTTTACGAATAAAAATGCACTTTTTCTCATCAGACAAAACAACAATCGTACTCTGATTTTACCAAGTCATATCAAAAATACATTCCTTATAGTATCTTATGAATATTGTCAGAATACACCAAAGCCCCTATCCTCTTATGCTTTTCTTTATTCACAGGGTGCATCATAAGCTATCACAGAAAGAAGTAGATCAATTATGCAGATCACTTAAGTATATGCAAAAGTCATCAATTAAGTTTGTGTATTTTCCAGCTTTATGGAACCTCCACTGCTATCCACAAAGGTTGATTCAAACTGCTTCAGCCGGTTCTCAAAGCAAGCACACTTCCAACAAGTTCAGATTAGTTCTTTGTAATCTGATTTATCTGACCATTCTCTAACTTTTTCTTTCCTTGTTTCCTGACTTGGCTCTTTGGGCAGACCAGAGACCTATGAACTTTAGCATGGCCTCACAGTGCTAGTTCTTCTTCAACACACATTTTCCATCCTGCTTTTCCATTCTGAGTCACCTACATCCCACGCCACCCCTGTTCCTGCACTGGGACACTGTCTCAGGGAATTGCTGCCCCATGTCATTGCCGTGCCAAGGCCACAGACCCTCTCTTACACCTGGCAGTTTCAGTACGAGGGAACTATGAGTGCAAGATACCATGCTGTACCTTTCCTTCACCTCTTCCTCTTCCCGTTTCCTCCTACGCGCCTCCTCTTCTTGCCATTGTCTTTCCTCTTCCTTTCTTCTGATCAGTTCTTCCTCCTCTTGCCTCCTCCTCCTCTCCTCCACTTCCAGCTTCCGTCGCTGTTCCTGCTGCAGCAGGTGCTGGTAGAGGCTGCGGGCCAGGTGGCCACGCCAGTGCTTCTGCAGGACGACTGCAGCGGCCTTCAGCCGCAGCAAGGTCTTCTTCCAGAAGTAGGCTCGGTAGTTCTTTTGGATTGTAACAACACTGGCTAGCACTTTTTGATACTTCTTCCTAAAAACAGAACCAGACACTTAGCAGGACGTGAAGCAGTTCATACACCGCATTTTCCATGCCCTGGGGTATCAGCCAACCTTACCAAATCCACAAATAAATGGACCTGGAATATTATTGCTCAGAAGTAACACAATTTCTTTTCCTCTGCTACCATGACCCATAAATCTTTTTCTCCTCTCTGCCCATACTCCTACATCTATTACTGATTTCTGTTTCCATAGGCATCTACTTTTGTGAGGACTATCTGAGGAAGGAGGACAGATATTTGGACCATGGAAACAGAAGGTCTATGGGTCCAAAGCCTACTTGTATTGCATGCACATGCATATGCTGTGTAAGTAGCATGATGACTCAGCATGGATTTATTATATAAAAAAATACAAATGGCCTTACTGTTTGAGAACAAATCTTGCCCTATCTTGCCCAATATCTCATCTTTAAAGTTGTCAAAAGGAACACCAGGAAGAGTGAGCACAAAACAGGACAAAAGTAGATCTTGTCACATTAATCTGGTAGTATTTGAGGGAGAACTGAGTGATCCAAGTTTCATTGCTTAACGTAAACCTGTTAACATAACAGGCTTCCATAAAGCATGTACTTAAATTCAGCAACATTTTGCTTAAACGATAAAAATCAAAATCAGCTTGGCACTTTAAAGAAACCCAAAACATGGTTAAGGCCCAAAATAAAAGAATTGTCATTCATTATGTTTCTAGCCTAGTGTAGTCATAACAGAGTCAGTTCTTACTTCTGCATTACTGAGCAGTTTTTACTAAGAACTTGAAATAAAAAAGGTCACTGTTGGAATTCTGTACATGATACAAAAACTGGGCAACTGTGACTGTTATACAGTAATCTGAATCAATTTGTTAACTAGATGCAAGCAAATATTAAACAATTAGAAAGAACCAAACATAAGGTCTTGTATTAAGGAAACAAAGGCCAAATAGACCTGATGAAAGAGTCTGTGTAAGGAATTAGAAGGCTGGGCCACAGGGATCATCAGCTGAGGGCAATCTCCCAACATACTACTACAGAGAAAAGCCTACTGGGATTTTTATACTTGCAAGCAAGAATACTGTGTAGGAGGAGAGTGCACTGCTACCGTTATCTTGAGTTCATTGCTAGCGCTCTGCTTGAAGAGCAATGTTAATCTCAAGTGATTAATGAGAAAACAAAACCAGAACTGGAAAACTTGACTTCTAGAAAAAGAGACTTCAGATGCTTGATCTTAGAAAAAAGAAGACTAAAGAACTTGGTCCCAGTCAAAGTACCCAGATGACAGCCATTTTGAGGGCATTTCTATTTATCTTTAGGGAAAAAAACAAAACTGTATTGACTTGAAGTCTATTTAGACTGGAAACAAACTAGGTATTTTTAAAGCATCTGAAAATATTTAGAGCCCTTAATGCATACCTTGCTGTAGTGAAATTATCACTAGTATTATTTGAATCAAAATCTACCCTACTCCATGCACCAGAATTTGCACAGGGAAATCCTATGGGCTGTATTACACAGGAGCTTAGAGCAGCAAGCTGCAGTAATCCTGTGAGGTTTTATAGTCCTAGAAAGCATGCTGGAAATAGCACAGCATTCTCAAATGTCTTTCACACAGACATTCTACAACCCCATGAGGAAAAGATACACTTCAAAATCCCCTTCCTGGCAATCAAATCCTCTTTGTATGGCAAACAGGGGCCATGCTGACAGCTTGCCACCTCCTTGCACATCAGACACTTAAGCCTAGTCAATAAAATCAGGGAGGGCAGAATATAGTTAATATAGTTGTAGTATGCAGAAGTCTTTCCTTTTTTTTTTTTTTTCCCCCCCCAAAAGGATCAAGTCAAATGGAGGAAACACACAGTAAAGAAAAGGGAAGCAGTGATAAGAATCGGGAGGTTTTGCAGAATTGCACTTGGGCTATGGTTCCCTCAGCCCTGCTTCTGCTGTCCCGCATGCACAGGGGGTGCAAACAGCTGCACATGCACCCTCTGCTAAGGCAGATATTAGTGCATCAGAAAGGGCACTCTGACTTTTACAAAATGCATCTGCCAGAAACTGTCAAGTGCAGCGTGTGCCAAGCCCTGCCCAGCTACAGGCCAGCTCTGCCTACTAATCTGCCAGACTGAAGTGCTCCCTCCTTCCTCATGACCACAGCAGAGCTCACATGCAGAGTTCAGCTGGAGCTGCTGCACAGCCCATGCTTGACTCCTCATGTACTGCCTTCTACTCTCCCTCCTGCACTGCCCAAACAAATTCAGCCTGCAGCCCCCATAGAGAAGTTGGAGACATCCTGACCATGTATCACAAGAGCGGTCAGCACGTCTGCTAGCTCCAGTGCTGCCTTTGGAATTTAATTAATTATGCCGTTGATGAACTAAAGTTGGCAGTTGTATCTCCAAGGACCACAGACCACATCGCTATTAAGTAATTTCCTATCACTTTCTTATCCTAAGCAATAAAGACTGACAGGATCCAGACACGCTGACAAATTTATACCAAATATTCTTCTTTGACCCTGCAACCCTAAGAATGGTTTTGTGCATTTTAGCTGGTAAGGCTGTTACCTGCAACTCAGGATTCCATGGTTTTGCTACAGATAACAGAGTCATTTGCATGGTCTAGATTTTCTTATCTTCCACTTTAGTGACCATTCAAGGAACCCTAGGCTGCTGGGAGAAAGAGCAAAGCAAACTATCCATCTCTAACAGCTGCATCTCAAGCTCTCCAAACATGCTCACAAAGGAAAGATCAGTAAAATCCTTCTTATGGCACATGTATCTCTTTGCTAGCCTACTTTGCATGAGCCCAAACGACACTTTTTTCTTGCAAGACTAACAGAAACGGTATCGAACTTAAGGCAGCACTGCCCAAAGCATTCGCCAGTTGCCCAGATGATTTCCTGCCCACTAGACCTTCCCCAACACCGGTGCAGTGCAACTGTAAACTCTTCACAGAAAAGTCCCAGGCTCTCTTCCTTGCTCTTTTCTCACTCCCTGCTCTCTTCTCCTGCAAAGCCCAGTTGCCTCCAGCTGCTCTGGGAGGATTTCCACTCTGGCTGCACAAACATGGCTTTTTCTGAGGATGAGATCTGGAAGAACAACATGTGGGACAAGGAATCCAGATCTGCAGAATGAAGGCCACAGGATTTCTAGCCAGGATGAATGCTATCTCTGTCACAGCCCTACAAGCCAGTAGTTACCTTCCCAGGAACTCAGAAAAGCAAAAACAGAGTTTACTTGCAGTGATGTTCCCCAGAAAAATCAATCTTTCTGTGCATGTAAATGCTTACCCATTTCTCCAAATGCTAAACACAAAGTAAAATAGAGCACAGGCCTTGACACAAAGAACTTGCAATCTCATGTACAAACAAGCTCATTTGTCCTCCAAAGGGGAAATAAATAAATGAATAAAAGCTTCCAGGACTGGTGTATATTCTGTTGATATGCCACACTGGCAAGGCAGGGTAAAACCTTTTTAACACATTTCCCAAAGCAGAATGAAACGGGTGAAATGGGAGCTCTAATAAGAGCTGCAGAAACAGCTCTGCCAGCCAGGGATGTCACCTCCTCACAGCCCTGACTGACAGGTGTCTGGAGCAGAGACCAGCCAGGAAAGAGCATCTCCTCGGGATTAAGTGTGCGTGCCACAGCCACTAAGGAGGCAGCTGCAGGGGGCAGAGGAGGGGCGGCTTGTCTGCAGTTGGCTCTCCCAGCCCTCCCCTGGTCAGGTGCAAAAGGGAGCGGCTGAGAGGAGATTACGGGTGCAAGGCTGGCCAAAACCCAATTTTGAAGAGTTAATTAAAAGGAGAGGGAGATCAAAAGGC
>NW_010580211.1:39423-68339 GCF_000705375.1 Tinamus guttatus
AAAGAGTGTGAGCAAAGGCAGAGCTGGGAGGGAAGAAGCAGCAATATGCAGGGGGAGCAGTAAATAGAGTTGACAGACATAAGGGAAAGGAGAGGACCCAAAGCATAGGTGGAGCCCAGCCTGGAACGCCCTGAAGGCAAGGAAAAGGTGCCCTCAGAAGCAGGCAGTGGGTACAGAGGTCCCTGCAGAAGCCTGTTGAGCAGATCATAAGGCAAGGTGCAGGCATGTGCAGAATTCAAGAAGAGGTGGCACAGGAACAGCAGGGGTTTGGCAGAACTGGTACCAGCAGAGGAGAGGGCAGATGCTGCTGCTCGCCCTTGCAGTAAAGGCGGGGAGGGGGGAAGCTGTGGCAAGGAGACCCGAGAGCAAAGTAAGGGGTCAGGGTGATCTCAGGCACGCAAGCAAAGGGATGGGGGGGCAGCCCACAGCACTGACCTTGCCATGTAGCCCAAGATGTGGGCCCGGATGACTATAGCTGCTTTCCTCAACTCCTCTTCCCGATCCTTCTCCAGCTTCTGCTCAAGAGCTTCCTTCAGGAAAACCTGACGCCAAGGGGAGGAGTTTCAATAAACACAAAGAGAGGAAAGAGTCAGTCCCGGTGAGGAGAGCCGGGAGGTTTCATCCCCTGGTGAGCAGTGCAGAGCCCTGCGCTCTGCGCCCTGGCGCCAGCTCTGCTGCAGGCACCCGCGCCAGCCCGGGCCCTTGCCCTCTTGGGTGCCTTTACTTCTAGCACCGGGAAAAAAGTTTTGCAAGGACCTGAGCCAAACTCTGCCCAGCACCCGCCTCCTTTCACTCCCTGGTCAAGACTTAACAGAGAGAGAGGGAGAGGGAGGGAGCAGAGGAAGGAGGGGAAAAAGGAGGGAGGCGGGGGAGAGCCCGGGCTTTTGCCTGTTATTTACTCTTTCCCAGCTGGGGTCTTTCTCTGCACTATCTGGTACCTCCCTGCAGCAGGCACGGAGACCAACTTCGATGATTAAATATTTTGCAAAGCAACTGGTCCACATTTCAAGAAAAGGGAGGAGCATTTATATTTCTAGACTGTGGGGAACATTCTGATCAGTACTCTTAACAACAGAAGGCAGCAGGAAAGCTTAAAGTCCTGCCGGGACCTACCCTGAGCATACTGCAGCTCACCAACTGTGCAGTGCTGCACGCATTGGAGGAGACTGAATCCCTGAAGGAGAGGTCCCCAAGTTACTGCTGTATTAGTGGTTGTACTTCAGTGTCTAATCTTTTCTCTAGCATCCTCCATCCCCTGCAATTCAAACCTCTTGAGAGTGCTTACAGCTTTGATGAGAGAAGGCAGTGCTAGCTTAGAGACAAAAGGACAAGCAAGAGAAGGGTAGGTTTGCATGGATCGTGTTGACATAACTAAACTACTTCAAACCACTGCCTGAGGTTAGCAGGGAGTTCTGCTCCTTAGCTCCCTGCGGAGAGCTGCAGCCTGCACAGAGCTCGGTGGGTACAGTTAGCTGTACCCAGGCGGCATTAGAGTTGGCCGAGCTGCGTCCGTACAAGCTGCAGTGGCAGCCGCAGTGCCATATGGCCGTGCTGGCGTGACCTGCCTGACATTGGCTAATCTCTGCTGGGGCCAACAAGGCAGCCAGCTCCCCTAGGAAAGCGCTGCCATGAACACAGGTTGCCAACTCACAAGCACCAGTCTGCAGAAGTTCCCTTAGCTGGGGAAAACTCCTTACAAATTTACTGGTTCTCTGTGGCTATCTGAGGGGCCATAAAAAAGGGATTTGAGCAGTCATTTAGTCTTCCCCTCTCCACTGACCTCCCCTTATGCCACTGTATATCTTCCCTTCTAACACTGGCTTTAGCCTCAGTGCTTATTTAAGCTTCTTCCTTCCCTTTCCCCCATACCCCAATAGCCACCATGTACCAAAGCATCTCCCTGAGTTAGTGCTCGTGCTCATCACCACTGGCTTCCTTGGGCTCAGCTTTCTCCTGGAGTGCAGTTTGCATTAAGATGGTCTTAAGAAATACTCTGTTTTGAAATGACTAAATAACCCTCTACTGAGTAACTTTAAAAGGAAGTTCATTTTCAAGGTACTTCCGACCATGAAGTTGGCATCCTTCCCTGCATGTGTGCATCCACTTCCCCTGTCAGCCTTTCAAAGGCCTCTTTGAGACGGGGATTGCTCTTTCAATCACATTTGGACATGGTCTTGAACACTGTGGAGATTTAAATAAACAAGCAGCACTCATCCTTTTCAAGAAAGCAACTAGCCAAGCACTGGACACTCAATCCATTATCATTACCCTGTTGCAAAAAGATTTAGTCCATCGGTGTTTCAATTACAAGCACAGGCTTTGTTGTGCCAGTGAGGAAGAGAAAATAAACTGCCCCCCAAAAAAGAGGTTTTCAGAGTTCAACAATACCCACCTATTATGTTCCAGTTTTCTATACATGCTTGGGGGTGAAGAGTTAATCACAAATGAGATGAGGCTTGAAAAAAAAAATATCTAGCTATAACCTGCTGGCATTTTATTGGTTGTTTTTAGACTCCTGTGCATGACAAGAGGAAAACAAATTAAAATACAGAAATACTTTGACATGCTGTGGAGCTAACTTAGAATGTGGCTGTTTCTTCATTGTAACTCATGGTCGCTTTCTGAAAACATGAGATCATTTTCACCTGAGGAAGGAGTGATTAGACAAAACATACAGGCTTCTTCTATCATATTCACTCTCACTAGATACCGACCAAGATTTAAATCAGAGTGTGGTAGCACACAAAATGACTGTTTTTCACGGCCTAAATGCCTGCATGCACTGTCAGTGCAGCCATGAACATGTGTGAAGTTTGTGTGTAGATCAGCATACAGAAATGTAGCTCTGTGTGCACTTATACACAGGGGTATATAGGTGTGACCCTAAGAAATTCCTAAGGGATGACATTGGGAACGGAATCAGAAGATCACCGTGACCTGGAAGCCACATAGTCACATACAGAGCCCTCTTCCAACGAACAGGCCCCGCAAAATAGCGGTTAAATGCATTCAAACAGCAAGAAGTACTGCAGAAAACAGCTGTTGGAAATCCATCATGGGCATGGTCAAGTATGGCAGAAGGTTCAGGATCATGGAGAGAAAGGCATGAACCTGTGAGCCTCAATGCTGCTTCATCCAAGCATATCCCCAGTGAAAATGGGGGGACCCCTCAATGGGGGCATCACACTGCCCATCTGAATTCAAGGCTTCACCTCTACCACACCGCTGGATAAAACCTGCCTTTCATACATCAATACCTCTTGTAAACATTTATTTGACAATTGCCAGCACAGCAGCTGCTCTATTCTTAATGAAAAACACAAAGATCATCCTGCCCTTCCTCCCCTATTTCCTTTCCCAAGCTTCACAATCCCCTGAACTAATTCACAGAGTCTTTTCCTTCCTCTTCCAAACAATTGCTAGGGATATAATTATCCTTCCATTCATTCTGCAGGAAGTATTCCCCCTTCTGTAAGCCTTGCTCTTCATCCAGCCCCTATACTCCTTCCCAGGTTACATCCCCTATTGGCTTGTCACACCATTTTCGGTTGCCACTTCTGGCTCCAAGAGTCAAGGTCAGTTCTCAGCGGGTGCCAGACACAGTTCCCTAGGTACCAGAGCTGCACCTGCAGCAGCAAGAGCACATCAGGGCACTTAATCTCTGGGACAGCGACTGATGTGCTCTGCACATTGGCTGGTAGCTGGTGTTTATGTATTTAAAAAAATAAAAAACCCTCCATGTAGGCCTTTAGCTAATTTTTAGCCTCTGGGACAGAAGCAGTCAAAAGTATTAAAGAGCATATATATGCTGGTGTATATATGGCCTCAGGCCTTCAGGCTGCACAACAGGGAATGAAGACAGAAATTATCCTATTGCTGCCTGTGTCTCAAGAGAGCCTGGATGTGCTGCTTGTCCTCAGTTTGTTGTAATCCCTGGACTCCAGCTACGCTTATAAATAACCCTGCATATTCTAAATGTCTGTGCTCGCATGCATTTCTTTGCTGCAACTCAACAATTCCCCATCTCCTGTCACACTAAGAAAATTCAAGCTCCCTGTTTATGAGTCCTAACCAATCCTCACTAAAGCTGCCCAGGCACAATCAGCTCTGCAGCATGCACGCACACACACACACACACACACACACACACACACACTCTACAGCAGCTTAAAATACTGGGATACTGGCAGTCTCCTGAGCAGTGTGGGTTAGCCAGAGAGAAAAATGACTGAAGTGCTTGTTGGTTTGCAGTGAGAAAAGTCCAACTTGCCTAGTCAGAGGTGGAGGACACTTGAATCTCAGACTGGAAATGTGGCTAAGTGATAAGTCCTTCCTTTTTTTGGACGTGCAAAGTCATGCAAAGGAAAGTTTTAGAAACTGCAGGTTAACCTATCCCTTTCCCAAAACAACAGCCAGAAGTTTCCTTGGTTGTCACGTGGCTCATAGCCCTGCCTGACAACTGGGCTCCCAGCACTTAACTAAGGGGAAAAAGAAATCTCAGCCCTTAAGAAACATTACAGTCTATCCACTTACTATAAAATGACTGCTCAAAACGGGAAGTCTTATTATCTGAGCTGCACAAACTAAATGTAATATCCACTAGAATCACTTCTAGTTCCATGGCGACCCTAGAAATATTCTGGATTACTCTTTTGAGGCAAAAGTGCTGGTTAGTTTGATGGGTCATTGGCTGCTGTCTCTCAATACAGACTGAATGCCTGTCACTTAGAAATACTGTCTGCATTGCACATTCACTTTGGAATATTTTTGAAATAATTGCTTTTATTATGCAGAAAGCTTGACTCCCCACTGCCAAATTTCTCACTGGTTGGATTTTGCGGCGATCTACCTTACAACACTTGGATTTATTAATGTGTAAAGCTGTCTCAAAGCCTGGAAAAAAAAATCAGGCTGAAACACCCAGCTCCTTCTCTACTGCATGAAAGATAAAAGATTATGGCACACTTCCAGCTGAGTGAAAAAAAAGGGGGTAGAAAAGATAAATGTTAAACATTTGCCAGTACAGAAACAAAACCTGAGTTATGCAATGAGGAGAAACATTTGGATACCTTGTCATAGAAAATGAAGGCAAATATCTATGCTTACTGCACACACCATCAGCTAAGCATCCACAGCAGAAAGCTGTCACACATCCGGCCATCTAGCTACCCAGTCACAGTCACCCATCTACCAAACAGCAACTCACTGGCTCCTAAAAGAACTTCAGTTAGCCAAGTACAGTGAAATGTTTGACAGAAGAGGCCACAGCTAACTGTAGGCGCTTGTGATGTCTCTCAAACTTCCTCCTCTCCTTTCTTTTAAAATCACATCAAACAAAAAAGTGATCTGCATTGGTCAACAAGAAACATTTTAGACAAAAGGCTTCAGGTACATAATATTGGAAACATTTGAGATGCTACAGGTCAGCGGTCTAGTCCAAAGCATTGACTGGGTCATCACCGCTTTGCCACTTCTACTGACTTGAACCTCCCATATGCAGTTGCATCCCCTTGCAGCAGGGAGGGAGCCATTCCTCATCTACCCTGCCCCACGCTGATGAAGTACCTTGGTTTTACCCAACTGCCACTGTTTCTTGCTGCTGTCATAGGTCTGCAGAAGGCCTGCACATACAGCTTTGCAGTTGTCTGAGGCATTCAGCCCCTTCACAAGCATCTTGTACCTAAGAGGCAAATAAAATGTCATGAGATTATGCATGAAAGGACCCTCTTCATCGTTTAACATGGTACAAGTTACCCTGCTTCCATCAGTCCTTCCTCCTCCTCAGAGACGGATCCCATCTGGGACTGCCTTTCTTCAGTCTACCTTCCAATTTGGAAACCTCTATCCCCCAAGCTTCATTTGTTCCTAACACATTGACAATTACTGTTGTAAACCCAGCAATAAAATACAAATTCATCACCATTTTTTGGTGAAGAACAACTTCTGAAACATATGCTAGCATCAGATACAAGTTATCTTGTTCAGTGTAGGGGTAGCATATAATACTCCTAGATGCAAAGAAACTGATGGTCAATGGTCCCTTTTAGCCATAAACTTTAAGAATCCTTTTGATGCAGATAATTAAAAAGTAATCTCCTTCTCTAGCGTTAATCATCAACTATATTTCCCATTAAAATTTGCATCAGTCTGCCAGATTAAAAGGTTTTACCACACTATTTTCCTTTTATATAGTATGACCAGCTTTCTTTCTGAAGGACTGCCTAGCTAGAGCCCTTTTGTGAAGTCTCCCTCTGCAAAGCAGGTTCTAAAGTACTGCGATAAATTTCAGAGCTGTACAGTTTCTATGTTTTTTTTTTTAATATTTTTAAAGTGTTGAATCAAATGCAGAAAAACTATTCCAGCAGGGAGCCCAGGATGACATACAGGGAAAACACAGATCTGTCACAGAAAAGGTCTCTATCAAGATGTTTTGAATGTGGTAACCACTTCTGTCTCATGAGTACTAGCTGCAATGAAGTCCTGGACTTCTACCCACACTTTAAGTACAAACACAGTGCAATGACTTTTTCAAAATCTCACAAGCAAATCTGTAACAAGGCTAGAAAAATAATGGACTGCTTGTCTATTTTTCCATTCTTATTCTAAAGGCAAGCAGCCCCCCAAAGGACACCCAGATCAATGTGTGATATGGGCAATAAGGACATGGTTAGAAAAACATCCCACAGATGATCCATATCAGTAGCAGCAGTTACAGAGAGAGTAAACATATAAAACTGTATAGCTTGGGGCTGGTACAGCATGTGATGCAACAACAGCAATTACCTGCTGAGAAAGTCCTGGAAAAGACGCCGTATAGGGAAACCTGCTCTTCGAACTTTCACTGTCTCCAGCATCCCTGAGTATCGGAGCTGATTCAGAACCACATCTGGATTGAAGAGATTCGGTGCCTGTGCAAGGATTCAAAAATAGACCAGAAGAGAGATGGAATAAGCACTAGTCTTGGCATTACTATGGAATGACAACTGCTTATCTGAGCAGACACCATTACAGGTTCTACATCCATTTACCTGTAGAAAGTCAACCCAGCACATTTGGACATCTCATTTGACAAAGGGGGAGTTTGGCTCTAGGGGAAAAGCAAACTCACAAAACTGCCTCATGCAGGATAAGGGATGAATTGGACATGGGCAGAGTCTGGAAAAAGCAGTCTGCAGACTGTTGTCATTTGGATCACAGCAGCAGAGCAATGATTCAATATGCTAACACATACAAAAGGCAGAAGCCTGGCTCCAGTCTCTCTGCAGTCATGCAGAAGACCCTCTTGGCCTTCTACTGCCAAAACTGGAGATAAACTGCAGATTTCTTTTCTGGCATAGAGCCCCCGGCAGGCTTTCCTCTGCCTATGTTATACACGGTTTCAAAATACACAAGGAAAATGATCTCTTCCTAGCTCCCCACCCAGTCTAGTTAGCAGTGTATCCTCCTGCCGTGGCTCACAGGAGACTTGTTTCCAGGCCAGGTTGTCTCCAAGCACCCTGACTTGCTTATTAAGCAGCCACCTCCCCCGTCTCAGAGCCAAGGATCTGCAGGAGGCGCTTCCTATCACACCGGTCCTGCGTTCCAGAGCAAACTGTCTGCATGCACCGTAAACTGGAACTGTCACCCCTTTTCCCAGACCTGTGGCCTCTGCAAAGCCTGGCTCAGCACCCAGGCTCTGTCAGTACATAGAGAGATGGGGCTGGGGACATAGCATACAGCCTTTTCATCCGATTGCAAAGAGGAGGCAGCATTTCTTCCACAACCATAAAATGACCAGAAGGAAAAGGGGAGGGGGAGCTGCACTTATCCCCAGTTTGGATCCCCGCAGAGGCATCCTGCAGTTCGTGCAAGTGAGTGCTCACGGGGTCTATGTTGCATGCACGCATCTTTCTGGAAGAAAGACTTGCCTTTTCTGTATTTGGTTTGATGCAGCGGATAAAGAATGGGTTGGAAGTACTAAGTGTGGCCATCAGGGAATGCAGTGAATCCTGAAAAACAGCAAAACAAAACCCAAGGGATCAGCCACTATAGAAGGGAACAGGGAATGCACTTGATGAAATAGGATCTTCATGTAGCTCTCCCATTCCTGATATCTTCTTTTGATCCTGCCTACCAAAATCCATCTTATCCCATTTTCTTCTTCAAGTAACAGTACAAAAAGATGCTAAATTAAAAATAATGAAAAGACATTTCATGCCTGAAAAGTGTTTCTCAGCAGCTGAAACAAGGAGTATATGATAACCTCTTCTTTCAACAATTTAACTTGTTTTTAAAAATGTTTTTAAAAATGAGATAGATTCACCTACACATAATATTGTGGATTTTAAATTGTAACACAGAGAGCCTGCCCTCAGTAACTCAGGAAAGATCCCTTCCTGTCCAAAACTTACCCCCATAGTTACTTCACTGTAATAACATTACATGTACATGACCATCTTTATTCTCCAAGCTGTATTGCCAATTTGAATTACTGTTACAAGTCTTTCAAACTTTAGACATGGGAAACTAAGTATCTGAACCTAACAGAAGTCTGCAGACAGGCTTGGGGACAAGACTCCCACCTGCGGGGTTTGCCCTATGAAGTCTCCTGTCGCTATGCCTGTAAAAGATGGGGACTGAACGACACGTACACTTAGCTGAACTCCTAACCAACACAAAGGCTCAGAAAACCCCAAGAGCCTTACACATTTAGCAAAATATTTTTGCTATTCTTTTCCTCTGCCACCCTGCTCATTCTCAACATCTTGCATTTTACTCCAGTCAGAAATCCTTGGGGCAGAGGCACTGTCTTTTTTTAGCTCTACAAAATTCCTGCACATTTTCAGTGCTGGACAAGAAATGAGAATGAATGACTCCTCTTGGCCACAGGCCTCGCTTTACCCATCTGCTCCTCCCAGCAGCCTGCTGCTCTCTTGGAAAACGTCCTACCCTGAACTGGGAACTGACAGTCGGTCTGCGCCGCTGGGTGCCCATCTTCAGCGTCTCTTCGCTGCAACGGCTGCAGACTCTCTCAAAAAGATCATAGATGAAGTCCAGCCTAAGGGTGAGGAAAGGAATTAAAGAAGTTGAAGGACACCCAGGAACTGAGAGAAGATGACTCTCGTTCTTAATTATCACCCATCCCAGTGTGAAACACCCCACGTTTGCTCCTGCTGTGCCACACTGAAACAGTCTTCTCAGCCTGGGGTCCAAATGCAATACATGCACCATGGCGCATGATGCATATGGTGCAGCCACTGTTTAGAAACTTATGGGATCCACTGCATCAATTAGCACCTTTCTCCTCCTGTTAGGCCCCACTTCCATCTTCCAGACATTGCTGAAGATCAAGCTCAGCTCATTTCTCTAGGATCACTTTGCAGCATTGGGGTTAAAGACTGTGGAAAATGCCCATAGCGAGGGCTCAGTCTGGCTCAGGATTAGGATAAGGCACATCATGGCAGCTCTCCACTACACAAACAGGTTGCGCATTGAAAATATGGAAAATAAGCAGCCTCTGTACAAAGGCAGGCATTTGACAGCATGGCAAAGAGCCTTGACTCACAGACAAATTTGCCATTGTTGGGACAGGGAAGCAGGATGAAGAAGAAAAGGAAAGGGGGAAGACAGGAGGGAGAGAACCAGTGTTGCCTGTAGTGCTTTCTGTCATGCTTTCATAGATCTTTTCAAAATTGTGACAACAAGACTACTAAGCTATTCATCTGTGCCTCCACTGACTCCTGCAGCTCTCCTTTCCTTTGACAGAACCTCAAGCACAGAGAAAAGAACCGATGCTCGGACCAAACAGCTGCTTTTCCTGGTCTGGTTATTACATGAATATGGCTTAGTCTGTCCTGGCTTCCTCACAAGCGTAAGAGAAACTTGCCTGCTGTCTTTTAGCATGTTTAAAATATCATCTCGAAAGGTGTCCCTGTTTTTCTCCAGAAAGCCTCTCACATCATAGAGTACCTGTAAAAGAGACAGAGCAGCTGGAACTGAGCAGTACAAGCCATAAGCACATCCACATTAACATGCCAATGTACAAGACCCCCAGCAGAGCTACACTCGAGTGCTGCAGGCATGTGCCAAGATCCTAGCTTTTGGGGTCAAGAAAAGGGCTCTAGAGCTCAGCATTCATTAACAGGAAAGCATTTTTTTACCCATGAATTTCAGGAAAAAAATCAAAAACAGGAGCCAAGTGAAACAGCTGCACAGACTTGCCTGGGGTGCAGGTGGGCAAACCATCTGCAAGGTCTGCGCTACTCAACTACTCACTCTAGAAAGTACTAATTGTGCCACCCGGTGCCCTGACCTCCCCACTGCTAACGCTCATCAGAAGAGATTCCAGAAGGAGACTACCCTTCGCTGGTGCCTTGGTGCTTTCCCTCGATACATCCCCATCTGCTCCATAGCCTTCCACAACAGAAAGCAGCATTTAATCCTAGCAGCATTTAACCCTGAAGGCTAGGAGCCCTTTTCCTTTCTGAACTGGGCATGTAGCCTTCTTCCCTCCTCTCCAAAAGTGAAATCTTCCTTGTTAATTTTATGTTGGATTTCATTTATTTGCGAGTGGCCAAGAAAGAGAACATTAATAACAAAATAAGGAGGTGTTTCTTCCTCAAACCAAAGTTTCCTGAGAAACCTTAAGTAAATTCCAAGCAGCAGAATGTAGTTAGACACATGCCATGCCATCTTGGGCCCATTACATCCCCTGTGCTCTGGTATGGAGCACAGAGATCACAATACACAGCTCAGAGATATGCCTTGATTTTGGCTTCCCAATTACATTAGGATCACAAGCCCAAGCATCTCACACATACACCATGAACACCTACCTCTCCAGCATAATGCCTTATCCCAAACTGATGATCTGTTACTCGAGGCTTCACATAGTATTGGTTGCTCTGAAATGAAAGAAAGAAAGAAAGAAAAAAAGGCTTCTTAAAATGCCAGGTCAGAACTAATAGGTCAGTCAGGAACTTTGCTGTGACTATGAGAAAGCTGGGATGGACAAGGACCTCAGTTGTTTGCAGTGTGTGATCACAGGTGCTCCAGTTACCTGCAAACATATTTTTTCAGTCAGATGGAAAAACCCAGTCCTTCGAGGCATTTCTCATGTGAGCAAAGGCTTGCAGAATCAAGGCTGGGCAGGCATGCCATGGATGAAATGTTAATTCTTACATGTCTGACACCTGAGGAGACTGGGATCCACACAAACCATGTGGTGCAGGCACAGGGTCAGGA
This sequence comes from Tinamus guttatus, assembly GCF_000705375.1. Next base: position 50,647 of record NW_010580211.1, read on the forward strand.
TGCAGGGAAGATGGCAGCTTTGCAGAATGCCTACGCATCTTTTCTTTGTCAAAGAATCATACCAAACTCCTGCCTGTCTTCCTCTAAGCTTTGTACCTTTCTCCCCCCTGTACTTTGTCTGTACCATTCTTCCCCTTTTTCCACATTCACTTTTCTTTCTCTTAGCAGATGCTTTATTTTCTCTCATTTGTCTTTGCTGTGTACGAAGACCCTTGGCTACGTATAAACAGCCATATGAGGTCAGACCAAGGATCCATTCAGCCTCCAGTAGGGGTAGAGTAGGGGAAAAACAAGGCAAGTGCACGATGCTTTTCTCCTAACAGTCTCTCAAGCTCTGATTATTTTCCTGAGGTATGCCTAGCTAGTAACCCCAAATGGGTCATTCTTCCAAATACTTGTCCAGTGTCGCCTTAAACCAGCGCAAACTTCTCACATTCAGAGGGTCCCTTGGCAGGGAGCTCCCTCACTGCACAGGGAACCACAGTTGCTTTGGAGCTCGGCTGTCACGAGCACCATGTGCCCTCTCCAGGCTATGTGTGATTTTTAAACCCATATATCCCACCAAGCCGTCTCCCTTCCAGGCTGCAGGGTCTCTCCAGTGACGTTATCCCTTTCACTGCAGCTGTCTCAGGTGTGCGATCTTTTCTCCCTTGTCTCATATAACCCCTATTCACTTGGAAGGGCTCAATGCTGTATACCGTGATAGAAGTGCCGTTGATCCATGCTGATATATGATCCATATGGTGATAGATCAATACTTTTTGCTTCCTAGGAATTCTCAATCTTTGATTTAGAGTTTTGACTAGTGCTGAGCACTGCACTGATGTCTCTGTAGAGCTACCTGTCATTACCCCTGGGCCTTCCTCCTGAATTGCAGCAGTCAGCTCAGGGCCAATAATTTTGAATACAAACCTGGGACATTCAGGTGCGCCATTTTACATTTATCTGCGCTGATTTTCACCATCATTTTACAACCCACTCAGTCTCCTAAAGCCCCTCACAGTCTAGCCTTTCCCTTCCAGCTAGCATAATGTATAATCACAAAACTGCCACCTGCCTGCTTGTGTTGGGCACACAGACCCTTACAAGTCTCACACCATTGAGATAACTGTCCATTTACTGCAGTGTCTGTTCCCTGTTTGCTATCCAGTTATTTATGCCTGCAAGGACCTTTTCTTTCATCGTGGGGCTGCCTGCTGTGCTAAAAGACTTTGGTGGAAGGATACATCAAAAGTGATTAACCACATCACCTCAGCCAGTGATTCTTGACTCCTTCAAAGGAAGCAAAAGGTCTCTAAGGCAGCACATTCTCTTCTAAAGTCACATTGGTCTTTACGTGGACGGTATTTTTTTCAGCTGCCCACTTATTCTGTCTAGTTTATTATAGGTTTTACTATTTTGCTTAATAGTGCCATCAGGCTTAATTTCCTGGAAACTTTCTTAATATCATTTCCCACTTTCTCAGACACAGGTAATGAGAAGATTTTAAGTATGACGTTACACAATAGTGTTTCATCTTCAAGATCTCTTAGCAGTGGGGAGTGAATGACCCTGACAATTTGTCAGTGTTACTAAAAATTAAACTTTTTCTTTTCCCTCCCCATTTCCTTGCTCTTTGCTTTTTCCAGGCAAGTCATCTTGTTCCAGACATGAGCTTTCCTCATTTTCTCTCCAAACGCAGCTGTTACCATCTCTGCCATGCCTCCATCTCTCCTCTTCCTCCCTCACAAGCCCATGTGTTTCATTTATGCCTACAGCATTTCTGGTACTGTCGCCTGGCTTCTCCAGACATGGTAGATCTTTTGTTTTATTTTTGCTTATGTCTTTTGCAATCCACAGAAAACATAGCAAAGAGGGGGCCCATTCTGCTATGAGGTCCTTCAGGCTGGACAGCAAGAGCATGCCTTCTAGTGCTGTTCCAGCCTGCACCAAAGACTTCAGCTGGTACCAAGAACATTTTCTCTTTCAAAACCAGTGAACACTAGCACACTGTCTACGTTGTCTTTCCTCCCTGCACTCTTCCTCTCTCTCATATGATCTTGGGGTTCAACATTAACTGCTATCTCCTCAAAGCAGACGGAGGTGACACTATGAACAGTTTAATGAAAAAGCTACTCAATGCATAGGTATCACCAAAAACAGCAGCCAGAATGTTGTGGGGCATACAGGAATGCAAAAATAACACTGACATTCTCATGCTGCTGTACAGTAAACCACAGGTACCTTCTTACCAAGGGAACTGCACTCTGGTTTGATTATTTATCTCAGAAAAGAACAGAGAAAAGACCTAGAGGAGTTCAGAGATAAACAGCATAAATAAAGAGGAGCTTTGAAAATTCTTCATCTAGAGACAAACTAAAGGGGTTGAGACAGTCCAGAAAGAAAATACACAAGTGATATATTAAAAACATACAAATATTGACTGCAATTAAAAGGTAAATCAGGGATCTTCATTTACCTCAATCTGTAACACAAGAGAAAACCATAGTGGGCTTAAACATCAGTTTAAGCCTAAGGCAAGTATTTCCTCAAAACTATGCTTAAGTAGCCCACCAGAAGTCATTGCCACTGTACCCTCTTCGCACTCAGTATTATTACTAGAGTAATTTACTCGTATAAAAAATGAGAATATCTGCACCTGTACCAGCTGTAAAAAGAAAAAAATATCTAATAAAGGATACGAATTCATATGTTTTCATCTCAGGCTTGGATGAAAGTTTAAGTGACTAGGAAACTTACTACTAAAATAGTAAATGATTCCACAAGTGCCTTCTATAGGGCTTAAGTTGCTCTGTTTTCATACTGTTTACTATTTAGAGGAATAGAGTGCAGGCTGTAACAGACAGCTCAGGACTATTACAGTGATCTCATTGAGGTTTCTGTGTCCCCAGGATAACTTTGCGATCCATTAAAAAAAACAAAGCCTTCAAGTCCCATGTCCAGAATACAAGAAAGACGAGGCAAGACTTTCATTAATTAGAAACAATTACAGAGCTTTCAATAAAAATCATGAGGCAAGGACTGTCCCCAGCCCCGGGAGACAGATTTGGTGAGCTCTGCACTGCCTCCCGTGAGTCAGCTGGCAGGAGAAAGGCATCCTGCGCCCGTGGCACTGCCTGCTGCCCCCTGTGCCCATTGCCAGCACCTCACCTTCTGCCCAGGCTGCACACCCAGACCTCTCCGACCTGCAGTCCAGGGCATATAGGCTCCCTCTTTGTGTGTGCAAGAGAGTATGTGCAGGTTTCTTCACGTATTACCTTTGTTCAGTGCAGCCTTGGGCCTGGGGCATTTTACATTTCCTGCTCAAAGCACATATTTCACATCAACAAACCCTTCATTTTCAGCTTTGAAATGCTGATGGGGCTAACATACTGATCATTTGCCTGCTGGGTTATTTTCTTACTTACCATATGCTGGCTGTGAAGTTTTTCCAGAAGGGTGTTGTCTGTGCCTTTGGGGAATCGACTCTCTTCATTCACCAAAGCCAGTAGACCCAGTTTCTACAGCCAAACAAGAGACAGGCTTCTTACAGTCAGCAAAAGCTCTAACTACACAGCAACTAGCCAAGAATTAGAAATTTGGACAACACATTGAGCAATAACCTGTTAGTTATACCCAACAAAACTCAAACTGAAAGCAGGTCAGCCAACACACTCATAAATACAATGAGAACATAAGGAGAGCTTGTTTATTAAAATAATAACAAAACAACACATTAAGGCTCTATTCAAACCCTACTCCTTATCTAAAATGTTGTCATGCTCCCTAAGCTTATCCCCAGCAACAAGCAGGGATCTGCTTTCTCAAGCAAGGAATAAGGCTAGAACAGCTCCACTCTGGCCAGCTCAGAATGGGAAGAGGGTCTATCAGGAAACTACCTGTTCTTATCACTAGGAGACCTAAGGAAAGTCCCCAAGACCATCAGCAGCCGCTGCTGTGATTCCTGAAAATTGTCCCAGCTAAGAACTCACCTTCTCAATGAGGTCCAGACACTCTGCATTATCCATCCAGTCAATGGCTTCCCAGTTTATCCCTTCCCTGCCAGTCAAGAACAAACAGAACGAAGACATGAAAAGCAAGTTTCAATTCCCTGAGGCACAGGAGAAGAAAGGTAGCTAAGGGTGGCCTTCCCAGGACTGAAAAGGGATTTGTGGGTGTTAGGCTCTACCATGCCTGAGGAAAGGAAATAGGACATGCAATACACTGCTAAGATGGCAATAGGAGGCAGTCCTTTGTTCTCAGTGATTTTGTCTGATGCTTATCTTGCGGTCATTGGGGTAATTCCACACCAAGCACTAAGAAACTATAGTTGTTCTCAGTTTCTGGTGCTTCTGCACTTGCAGTAACAGAAGATTCTTCCTGCTGTTTCAGAAAAGATGGGCGCCAGCTGAAGCACTGGTGACAAGGGACAGTTTGCTATGCAGCTCCAAGGGCCAACCACTGAACTCCAGTCTGGAAGCCGGCCCAAAGCTCATCGGCCAGACTATACCACAATGCATATGCCCACCAGAGGAAAAGGCAAGAACAGCTTTTCAGGGACATTTTCAGGAGGATGACAAAGATAAGCTTTGGACTGACATGTGGTCAAACTACAAGGTGGCTCTCCATGTTTGAGAACAGGAGCTGACATAGGAAGAGCAGTGCTATAAGAATGCTTTGCAAATCGCCCATGAAGTTCTGCAAATGTGTGCCAAGAGAGTTCCTGATGCCTATTGCTACCTTCATACACTCCCATGTAGCACGGTTTATTTTCAGAGAAGGAAATCTTAAATGAGAATAAATGCTGCTGGAAATAACTGTTGCTCAGAAACCCAAAGGAATAGTGCAGGCTAGGTGCAAAGCTGCTTACTGACACTGATATGCAAGCCTTTATCTGTCGGGCAAAGGCTAAGATTTTGAAGACAGTGAAGCTGAAGCCCAGGCATCCTATTTTCTGATTCAAAGCATTCAGAAACCTGTGGGCATTTCACAGGTTGGGATCATTTCTGAAAAATGCAAAGACCTATCCCACAAAGGGAACAGATTGTCTTACAAAGTTAGTAACACAAAAATTGATTTGCAGTGATTCCCTGCAAAATCCCTGAAACAATGGGTGCCATAAAGGCCATACATATATATATATATATACACACACACTTTTTTTTTTTTTTTTTTTACAAAGCTATCACAGAGGCCTCTTGGATTCCCTCCAAGAGCAAGAAGTCCTTCCAGAATTGAAGGAAGTAGAGTTTTCTGAAATCAAACAAATAAGTCAAGCTGCCTCTAATGCCACATCCCCATTGTCTAATTGAATGAGGCAATTCATAGGAGCTACAAACTAAACCTGAGGAAGCAGAGCTGATACCGAGAAGCATGAGATTTAATTGCATCATCCTCAGAATAACTAGAAGCACAGTCAGTAATAAAATTATCTTGTCCTTTCCAAAGTTTAACCATAGAGTTTGAACTCCTATCTAATTGCCAGGAATAAATCTTTTGTCACGATGATACCATTCTTAACAAGGGCTTCCTGCAGTGGTGGAATTGGCCTGAGAAGCGGGCACATAAATAACCTTGCAGTTTTGTAATCTTTAACATTTCATGAATTGCCTATTCAGCTGGCTCCTTTTACAAGGCTGCTCTCATCTGCCCTCACTAACCCTATTCAATTGCCTCATTCACAAACATAAAGGCTTCTGTTTCAGCACAGAGCTGAAGTATTTCTTTAGCAGCCTTCTCTAGATACTGAAACACTCTAGAACACCCCAGGTACTCTACAATATACAATCCAATACAAAGCCCACAGAGGCCAAACAGCTGTGCAGAATGCCCCATCCTCTTTAAACTCAGAATAGAGCCTAATTTAATTCTGTGCTTGCTGAGAAAAAGAGATGTCTTCACAATGTAAGAATTTCTAGGACAGAAAGCTGTCTGATATCTAACCATCCTACCACTTTTAGGGGCTTTCCCTAATAACAATACATTGCATTAACGAAATCATCACTGAAGTCAGTAATAAGCTAAGTGACTGTGTTCTGTCTTGAGACAAAGCCCAGGATCCTATTCAGCTGAGAAAACAAAGAGAATCTGGAGTTTGAAGTTTGGGGGAATTTTCAATTTTTTCAAGGTTTGTTTTGTTTTTATTTTGCAAAGCTACACTATGTGTATAGGGGGGTAAAGTATAATAGAGGTTGATAACATCAACAGTGACACAAGGGGAACAAATGGAGATTATGGTTCGCTCTTTCAACACAAGAACTAGGAGTTCATGAAGCCAATATGAACATGAATCCAATAGCCATGATCAGCATAAACAAAAGGAGATGGGTCTTCACACAGTATGTGCATGAACATAGGACTCCTTGCCATAGCATTTGTGGATATTGCAAATTTACATGAGTTTCTGGAGAGCCTAGGAAAGTCCATGGAAGACGACACCATGGAAGGTTTTACTATGTACATGAGCTCACAGCCAACTAAGGTACTTTGTAAGCTGAAAGTGGTAGGAAATTGGGAGAACACTAGGAAGAAGTATTGTACATGTTTGTTTTATTCTTATACTCCCACTTGGGCATTTGCTTTCGGCTGCTACTGGAGAGAGGACAGTGCTTTAGTCTGACCATGCAGCTGTTCGTATACAGTGTCTTTAGCCACTGACAGAAGAGGCTGGCTTGATTTTGCATGTAATGCACTCAGTGAAAGGCGATGAAGCAGGAACAAGAGGAGGGCGTTATCTGGGCAGCAGAGCATGTGAGCCTTTACAGATGTGAAATGTGAACCTAGTTTGTTAAGGGTCACAACTTTTCAGGAAACGCAAACCATACCTCAGCTTTGCATGTTGCACATTAGGGAAGGCTTGCTGCTCAGACTAGAAGTCAGGCAAAATTCCCCACTTAAGCCAACATTTTGTTGAGACTGGACTCAGATTATGCATTGAAAACATATGACAGCAGAGGGTTAAAAATGCTACAGGGAAGACAGCTTTTGCCTGAAGACAAATGATCTAAAATGGCATATAACACATGGGTAGTGCTTAGAGAGACAGAGCAGCAGCAAGGCTGAGTTGCCCTTCCAGCTGTAGCAGTTGGGACTGGACAGCACAGAAGAGGAAGAGGAAGAAGGCCAGAGGGGCTCGTTCTGTCACCTGTTGTATTCCAGCTGCTCCAAGGAGAAGATATGCTTGTTGAAATATTCCTGCAGCTTCTCATTTGCATAGTTAATGTTAAACTGCTCAAAACGATTCACCTGTGAGAAGAAATATGGATTATAAAACTTAAATTTCTTCTCCCCAGTCTTTAAAAGAACCTCCTGACAGCAGCAGGCCTATAAAAAAGTCAGGGAGCAGAGAGAAAAGAGGCAGCAAATGTTTATGAGAAGGACAATATGGGAAGACTGACCACAAAAACAGCTTTTGTACTTCCTGAAAGCTTAAAGCAGTGGGACTAATTGCTAGTAAAGGCTGTTAAAGATAGTCATGTATCTCTTCTTCTTAGGAAGAAAGAAATGTAATTCCCTAAATGTTAGTCACTGTTTTTTCTCTTCTTGTGAAATATCCGAGTCATAAAATAGCTGTTCAACATACATCCCTCACCAGTTACCATCAGAAGCACTGCACACAGGATTCTCAGCACAAAAAAGACAGAACAGATGCAGCCAAAGAATCTGCATGTAGAAGTCAGACATTTAATTTAAACACAAGTTAAAAAAATCAGTATTACCTATCACAACACATTTGCTTAAGGCTCATGTCAGAAAGTGGAACTTGAACATCAGTCTACATGAACAGAGTACCAGAAATTGACATTTGAATATATCCCACTGCTCCTAAAAGGGGGAAGTGGCTATGCTAACCCAAATAGGACACAAACTTACCACACTTCCTACATCTAATGACCGCTCCAAAACCAACCCATCCTGAAAAAGACAAAATCCTGACCTGAAAGTTCTCGAAGCCAAAGATATCCAGGATGCCCACAGACTTAAAGTTTTCCTTGCCTTTGATCTTCGTATTAATCTTGCTAATGAGCCATGAGAAACACTGGGAATATAATGCCATAGAGAGAGAGTCTCTGGAGTCTGATGCCTGTAAATAATGTGCAGAGAGGAAAAAAGGTGTTACAGGGAGAATAGGGGCAAAAGGAGCACCAAGAATATCTGTGCAACTTCAGGTCGCTCTGTTCCTACCTGAAGACTTCAGCCTCCTACATTGGTTATGCATTGCACAATATTTATGCACAGTTGACATTCAAACTTGCAAATAGCCATGCACAGATGTACCAGGTCTGGCCTTTAGTGAAGTGAACTTGAGAAGCTGAATGAAGTAACAAAATCACTGACATATTTTATAGCAGGGGCTAGGGAGGGGAGGTGGCAAAATATCTTATGACTAACAGCCTACAGTAGTCACCTGAAACAACACTGGAGTCACAGACAAGGTATCTCAGCTCAGTACTCCTAGCTGAGCAGTCAAGATGAGTGCCAGCTCAGTTTGTCAAAAACTAGCAGAGCAGGATCTAGGAGAGTCCTCTGTCACCAAGAGTTGGCCTTGAAAAAATCCTGTTCAAAAGTTTTATGCAAACAGCATCACCTTACAGGAAGCCAGGAGTTGAGAGACCATTTTGGAGCTGATCCTACATCTCATCCCCACAGTGGAAAAAAAATCTTAAATTGTGAACAGTAACAGGTAACAGATAATAGGGTGTGTGTTGGTATGGGGGGTGAATGCCCAATTTGGTAACTGCAAGCATGAACCAGCCCAGCTTTCTACCTGACCTTCCTGGACCAACAGCAGCCAATCTGATGGGCAAGGAAGTTGAGACCTAGTGAATGCAACCCTACAGAAACAGGGGGTATGAGTGAGTGTGTTAAATAACCAATACGATAAAAGCTATAATCTCATCATTTCTTAGATAAACCCAGTACTCAGTTCCATTGCAGATTGATGTTTACTCTGCTACACTTTTTGCATCAAGGGAATTCCTTTTTAGGCCAGACTTGCAATGACAGATATCTAAATGCATCTTAATCTTCTCCAGTTTTACAAGCCTGAATAATACCCTTTCTCCTGTTCTGCTTTGCTAGGGCACAGCCCAAATACCTCCAAAACCTCCCTCAGCTAGCTCATGAGGTGCTCAGCCTTCGAGATCCTACTTTCTATCCAGTCTCACCATTTCTCTCTTCATCTCCCAAGAATAGAGGTACCTCTATGCATACTCTGTAACCGAGGCCCAGTTGCATCCTAAAACTTTCATTTCAGATTGCTTTATCCCACATGAAAGCCTCACTAAAATCAGCCCCTTTGACTTCTCTCCAGCAATTCAAGGCCCGTGGCAAATTTGCAAATAGCAACCTCCCTTCTCCAGAGAAGAGAGTATTTTGAAGCACAGGCATGAAGGCTTTTTCTGGGCATTTCTTGTCTTCCTCAGATGGACTATTTTATTACTTTGGCATGAGGATGCCTTCAGTGCCACTCCTGTGGGAGCATAAATGCTCTGCTAGCCAAGTCAGTGTGCTTACATAGTAAGATGGGCTCATTTTCCAGGAACAGAACCTCCCCATCCAGCTGTAAGCGAACAAAGCTGCTTTCCCCACAATATGGCTCAAATGAGATTCTCAAAGGCTCCTTTCATCCTCCCAGGCCTGCCTGCCTTCAGCCCAGTTCATCCATTCAATGCACTGAAATGTCAAAGCTGCAGCAGCCAACGAGACAGTTACACAGTGAGAAATTCCTGGCAGCACTTGCACCGTGTTCCCACAGTTCAGCGGGAATAGGTGGTTGCAACATCGAGGGCCTAGGCAGGAGCAGTCCTTACACAGGAGTAGTCTTTATAGGCCCAATGTTTAGTGTCATCGGTTTAGTTGGTGATTAAGGCCCAAAAGTAGCATCCACTTTCCTTAACAGCTTGCTCTGTAGCTGTTCTAGTGCGGGGCCTCAAAGAGCTCTGAGTGGTCAGTGCAGGGTCTGCAAGTGGGAACAGTGGGACTAGCTGTGCCATGAAGGAAAGTTCTGTTCAGGAGACTCTCCTGTGTCCTCCAACTGCACACTGGGCTGCACAGCACGTCTCTGGCACGCGTTGTGACCATCTCCAGGCACTGCTACAGCACGGGATGTCCTACCGAGCACAGACAGGCAGGGGAGAAGAATGGTGGAACCAGATTTTGGGGATACACAGCACAGACGGTAGGCTGAGAAATAATTGTCACAACAGCAACATTGCAGGGAAAGGTCAGGCAGCGATAGCAGATCACAGTCTACGACAAATCTATGCTGTTTCTTAAAGGCAAAGCTTAGTTTGCAATTTGTTACCAGATATGTAATATCTTGCATCCTCAACAAGAAGCTACTACTCTGCTGTAATGAGCACAGGTGAGGCTTCAGCTTGAATACTGTGTCCAATTTTGGGCACCCTACTTCATGAAAGATGTGGGAAAACTGGAGAAAACAGCTGAAAAAGAAGAGGTTCAGAAAATTACTTATGAGGAAAGTCTGAAGGAACTGGATTGTTTAGTTTAGAACCAAGTGGGACCAAGTACACCAAGTGGGATACTTCACATAAGGAGAAGCTTGTTCTAAAGTGGACAGCTGGGATGGCAAAAGAAATTTAAATATGAGGAAAATCTTTTCAGCTAGAGCTACTGCCACGGGATAGTTAAAAAGGCCACGAAATCCTCTCCATGAGAAATTTCAAGAAAGGTTAGACAGACATCTGTCAGAAAAAGCCTCAAAACACTAGTTTCTCCAAGAACGTAGGGGTTGGGTTGATAATCCTCTGTAGGCCATGCCAGCCTAAGTTTCCATTACGTATGTTTATTTTGCTATGCCACAACACTTTTTTCGTCTAGTAATAGTATCTCTTCTCTCCCAATATCTTTCACTTCATTAATGACAGAAAATTTTCTATAGTGTTATCTATGCATGGACCTAAAACACCAAGAGTGCTCTCAAGTGATCAGCGACACTGTAAACTTAAAGCTATGCTTGAAACACATCACTTTAATGAACTACAGAGTAATTTAATAGATAAGCAGGACTGGCTCAAGCAATACAGGCCTTCAGCATATCATTTTTGGGTCCTCTTCTGCTGTTGTACAGATACACAAGCAAGCTACTGTGGGGTAACAACGTACTGTCTGCTAGATGTTTTGTGTTAACTGTGTGTAAGCTTTTATCTTCTAGTAAATCAAGCATAACTTGGGAGTTCTGCAGTTAAAAGCATGCACACATACAGCCTCCACAAACATTTGATGAGCTGTCTGGTACATACACAAAAGTTATTGTACATGATATGAGCATGACCATTTCCTTGAGACTGAAGATGATTTGAAACCAGCATCATGCATTGCCCGCTGCAAGTTAACTCCTTTTATCCTTTAAAGTCTAAACAGCAGAAGAGGCAACAGTGGGACCTGAATTAGCAAAGGAGGACAAAAGATTTGAGAACACAGCTGAGCACCTAGGAGGTGTAACAGAAAATCCTAAACTTCAGTGGATGGTAGAAGGCAGGAGACAGAGGGCCTGGAGATGCAGAGGAGACAGAAGCAACATTGCCCAGTAGCAGTCTGGAGAATAATACAGGCCAGATCAGATGACATTACCTAAGTGGTACCAGACTCTACTCTAAAGTAGTTCTTACATGAAAACCGTACATTAAGAGGGACAGATGAGATTTAAGTCAAAAGTTAACACAATACATGGGTATCACAACTGCATTGGCCTCTAACATTCTGGAACACTTTCGTGTCAGTCACACTCACACAACCCCCAGAGTTCAGGTCTTGTGTTGTGACATGAGACAATGCCACTACCTGCCTGGTTTGGACACAACTCATCAAGAAACCACTGTGGACCACCAGTAGAAGAACCCTGTACTAGCTGCCAGCAAACCATATCAGTAGCCATATCCAAGGCAGACTGCTGCCATGACTGATTTGAAATATATCATGTATTAAAAGCTATGTCCAAGTACTGACTGGGTTTATACTTCTTACAGAAGTTTAAGACACAACTCTGAGCCAGGGATTGGTCACGTGAAGATCGATGCAGAGCTCCCAGCAGGTGCTGTCCTGCTGGTTTTCATTGCAGCTCTTAAGTCTGTTCTGTGCAGAAGTCAGGCCCTCCAAACTCCAGCACTTCCACATCACCCAAGCTCAGCGTCGTCCTTGCCGTTTCCCCAGTGTGTGGTGCTCTGTCTTTGACAAGAATTGCTCTCTCTTGTTCTGCCCCTAGTTCTCACAAGGCACACACGGACATCACATCTGCCCCATGCTGATCGAGAGAGGTAGCTGCACAGAAGCAGCCCAGGCCCTTACCTGTTCCACAGTGAGAGGGGAGCTGATCTCTTCTCCACGCAGAATCATGGACCTCTGAGTCAATACCTCGGAAAGCTGGAAGGCATCTAAGCCCAGGAGGTCACTGGCAATGTTCAACACTAGGAAAGAAGGAGAGACTTTGTCCTGCATGGACTCTCATCATTCACATAGGATCGATGCACTGCCAGCATGGAAACCCCAGGGACTCAGCTCTAAGATGAGTATCAAAGCATCAGCAAAAAAAGCACTGCCCTTTAATTCTCTTCAGCATGCCCAGAGCTGCAAGCTAACACATCCAGTCCTAGTCAGGGTCAACTCTCATTACGTGTTGCAGCCTAAGAAAAAAGCTCAGCACCATCAAAATATTTATTGAAAGATATATGTTTTGCTGAAGGCACAGTAGTGCAGTCTGTGCATGGGATAGCTAAGCTTGAATGTATCCAGGTGATCCTGGAGGCATCCTGTATCTGAACACATTCATCCACAAATTCTCACACTTAAACAGTACTTGTACTAATGGCTGCCATAGCATAATAGTCAAGGTGCAATCTTTGGCTTAAGAAATCTCTAAACCACTGATTGCTTGAGGCTAGCAAAACATATCAATCAATTTATATGAACTCCATTTCCCACATACTGGCAGAAGCACGCTGAGCTAGCTGCTATCTAGGCTAGATGAGCTTTTTGTAAAAGACAAAAGATACAAACTGAATACCGGTAAAGAACTATAAAAAAACAGCAAGACAACAGCAAGACAATGGTAATCTCTTATCTTTACCAGATTCTTCTTTAAATAAACCCAACAGATAGTTTAAAGGAGGAACACACAGACAACGTGTGAAATGGATTTTGCAAATGCTTTAAGGAAAGTCTTCCCAAGAACAAAGGTAACTTCTGTCAAAAGAGATATTATACTCATCTGTCATTACCCAGAACCACACTTGAGAGTGCTAGCTTTTTATGAGATGAACCACTATATCATATTATTATTATTTACATTCCAACAATGTTTACAAGACCGTAAGCAGGATAGAGCTATGCATCATAAACACAAGACCTCTTCTTCAAATAACTTCCAATTTAGTTTAAAATTAGACATACATGATTTCATAGAATCATAGAATGCTTAAGGTTGGAAGGGACCTCTAGAGATCATCTAGTCCAACCCCCCTGCACACGCAGGGTCACCTAGAGCACGTGGCACAGGACTGCAGCCAAGCGGGTTTTGAAGATCTCCAGAGAAGGAGACTCCACAACCTCTCTGAGCAGCCTGTTCCCGTGCTCTGTCACCCTCACTGTTAAGAAATTTTTCCTTAAGTTCCTGTGGAACTTTTGATGCTTCAGTTTCCGGCCGTTTCCTCTAGTTCTGTTGGTGGCCACCACTGAAAAGAGGCCATTTCATACAAGCATATTATAAAAAGAAAAAGGGAGAAGGTTGGAGAGGATGAGTATTAACAAGGACAGAGGCTCCCAGTCAGAGGAAAGAAATGCACATGGCTCAAGTGCTCCATAATTCCTCTAATATATTTTTAATTATTCTATGCACAAAAAAAATCTATCTTCCTGATGTTATATTTTAATATCACTGTATCTATAAAGTCAAACTGTATAACAGGCAAAATACATAGTAATCAATACTTAGCAAAAAACATAGCGTACAGAGCCTACCTTTGAGCTACTTTAGACCCACAGAAGGAAGAGGACTATTACTAGACACTTAAGCAAGCAAATTAACTGTTTGTCACTTCTGCTATGCTTTCTCATATAGATTGTTGTTTTAAACAAAAATATTTGGCTGTGTGAGAGCTGGCAAACCACTGGTTAATCCTCTCACTGAAGAAATTCAGTTGGGCTGAATGACTACACTTAACCAGAGTCATCAGGAGACCTGGTGCAAAGAGGTGATAACAGGGATGCAAGGGGGTCATCAGTAAGAGACGCAGTTAACATGAGTCATTTCTAATAAATATTTATTGCTTCTGTCTCTTTAGAGATTCACTTCAAGAGACCAACTCAAACTGGATATCTGTAACAGAGTGGACATTATCAGATGAAACTCCTGTGTATCCTGTTTTCTTCCTGCTCTTTCAATGCAAATCACAAATTGTGAAACTGTGGACTCTAAGTATCCTGGAGAACAAAGCCAGCACAGGGCCATGGCTCAGCTAAACCACGCTGGTGCTCTGCAGCCACGCATCCTGCAGCAATACCTTTGCTCACTTAAACTTTTGGGAATCTTCTGGCAAGGGCGCTAAGAGTTGGGGAATGAGAGGGATAAAGGATGATGGAGCCAACTTTGCTGGGGGGTTTATGGGACTGTGCATGGTCTACCAAATTGTTAAGGTCCCACTTACCCGCTTTCGTTGTAATCTGGGCCCCTCCAGCTGTCATAAATTCAACGTTTCCCAGATGAAGTGTGCCAGAAAGAAGTTTGAAGATGTCTCGGATCTCCTCAGAGCTGAAGTCCATCACCTTCATGGCAGTCTATGCAAAATCATATGGTTAGAATTAGCTATACACTATACATACAGCCACAGTACAGTGCAACTACAACACTCATGCCCAGCCCACATAAAAGTCAGAATAGTGGTCACCAAGAAACAAAGAAAAAACTAGAGAAGGTGCAGCCCCTTTCAACTGCGCATCTGTCAGTGCTCTTTACTGTCTCCCATTCCCTCCTTTCATTTGCAACATACCCAACTAAGGTGGGTATTTACCCTGTCCTCAGGCTGGACTTTGCTGCTGCCTGTCCTTTGCAGGAGGAATGTACCTATGCCTCTAGGGAGCAATCGTCCCTGACAGCTGGCAATACAGGTTACAGATGTCACTGGCCTGCTTCCACCTTCTGCCTCATTGTCTTCCCTGAAGGACAGATCTATATTTTCCTTAGTTTATTTTAGCTTAGAACAGTAAAGATGTATGCAGCATGACTTAAAGTCAGGCTTTCAGTTTTAGCTGCTAAAGAGTTAGAAACAGAAGGTAAAACATGAGTGTGGCACAAACCTGCCTAATCATTACATTCCCTCTGCTTTAGTGAATCTTACCCAGTTTTGGGGGATATAAATGAACTTTGCAAGCCAGAACACAGTTTTCATGTATTTGTCATATGGTTCTATGGTTCTAGTTCCCTTCTTTTGTCCACTTTTCTTCTCAACTGAGATATAAATGCCATGTTGCATTGAAAACTGATATACAGGAGACAACTTATTTCCTTTAATTGGCATTTTATAAGTAGGAGCTATTGATATCCTGTTAAATACTCTCACCAACCTAAATTTATATACCTTATTAAAACCTTCAGTACATCACTGTACTACGTTGTAGTACATCACTTATCAAACAGTACAGATTGTATATTCATCTTGCTAAATCTATAACCTCTAGTAACGTGCTGCATGTCTATAGAAAACTGTGCAGTATATATGCCATTCGCACAGCTTTACCAGACCACTTCTGGAGAACACTACCTTTAAGCTAGACTGCTCTCTTCTAAGGATCATGTGAGGCTTTCTAGATCAGTCTGACATGGATGGCTCCCCCTCACAGGAATTACCATGGGGAAGGGCAAAGTTCATGCTCCCCATATCTCCATCATTCTAGACTGTTATTAATCCTTGAATACTTCAAAATTCTTTAACTTCTGCATGCTAAAAAACACTCTCCAAGCACTGCTTATGTTTCAAGCCCATAATTTGAGACTCACTGCACAGCCAGGGTTTTGCTTGGAGAAATTAGATTCAACCTGCGGAATTTAGATTCTGTAATATGTTTAGCCCATAGTACTGTGTCAAAGAAGCTCAGAAGGAGCTAGGGCAGGACTCACCATGACTTTTCTGAACATCTCTATGTCATTCAGATTCTCATCGTTCACACAGCCAGACTGGTTCAGGTAGTGATAGCTCTCTGGCTCAGAGAGGGAGAGGCTCTCTGCAACAGAGGATGAGGAGGTCAGGTGAGAGCAAGACAGCAATTTATTTAGCAGTCAGTCTTTTCCTTCTGTGAACCTGGTCCTCCTAAACAGTGGGCACCTTCATCCTAGAGGGAGTTCACCTGAACAGATTCCGTATCCCACAGTAGCCAGACCTGGATAGTGAAATGCCCTGGGAAAGGGGAGGGAGAGGGTGGGTGGTGACAGAGCATGTAGATGGTTCACAGCATGATTCAGAAGAGTCCAATTCCAAGGTGACTGCAAAGTCACCGAAGCATTTTTTCAATACTGAATTGACTCACCAAAACAAAACAAAAAGATAAAATTCAGTCTTGTGAAGTGCACAAAAAAGTAGTCTTAATTGTATGCACACAGTAATAGGCTCTAAATTAGATATCACCACTTGAGAGGGAAAAAGTTCAAAGAGCCGTAATACAGAAGTCTCTGAAAAAAACAAAAAAAACACAAAACAAAAAAAAAACAAAAACACAAAAAAAACCACTCAGTGCTCAGCAAGAAGAAAAAAAACACAATAAAACAAACAAACAAACAAAAAAACCCCACCACAACCCTTCTAGAAGAAAGGTCTTCAAGGAAAAGCTCTATATCAAGTACCAGAAACATCCATGATCCAGTCGACTTATACCTACCACGGCTGCATTTGCTGGCCTGAAAAGAAGATTCAGAAAGCAATATTGCAGAAAAAGAAGTTACCTTTCTGCTCTCCACTCACGCCAGCTAGCAGAGCATAAAAGATGTGGTAATTCCTCTCTCCAGGGTTCTGGTGTACCACCCTGTTCTGAAACAAAGAATGCAGAAGGAGCCAGTAGAAAGGGAAAGGCAACTTGCAATTGCAAAGATAGAGAGGACTAGGATACAAGTAAATGACTAGGACCAATGAACAAAGGTGCTGCTTCCAGCTTTGTAATGTTGTTCCTGTACCTCCCTCCTTCCTTGGGAGGGTTGCAGTAGTGACACCTAAAAAGCTTGTGCAGCTGCCTTGTGATGGAGACACCATCATCCAGTAGAGGTGACTGGGCACTGCTCCCCCAAAGCTATGGGGAGAGGGCTCACCCAGCAGACAGCAGAGATGATACCTACCTTTTCCAGCAAATCTGAACAACAAGTTAAGGAGAAAACATTCAAGTGACGCACAGACAGATTTCCTGACAACTGGCAAAGAATATTTTATGTATATTGGAATGAATCCCAAAACAAGTCACCAATCACTAAATAAGTCACACTTTCAAAAGGGGAAAAGGATAGACCCAAATATCATCTTAGATTCTCCTCTCTCCTCCTGTCTAGCTCCCTTCTGTCTAGGGAGCTATTATGCACTAAAGAGATATTTAAAAGCAGAGGGTCAGATTTATCAGAAACCTATGCAAAAGTGGGGTAACCTAACAAAGGATGAGCCACATCAGGACTACCTAGAGACATCAGAGAGGCTGCTCTAGTCGGAAAGTCTATATTTCAT
>NW_010580211.1:68354-87272 GCF_000705375.1 Tinamus guttatus
TGAGTCAGCAGGAGACAGCTATCTTTAATCTACTGACAGCACCAAGAGCAGGACTAAGCAATCAAAGCCTGTTATTTACAACAATAGTAAATTCATCCAGCTGCTGCTCCGCTGGAACTTGATGTGGCTTCAGTTATCAGCAGGCTTGAACATCAGCATAAAGCAGTATAGACAGGGCAGCTTTAGATGCCTCATGTAGACAGAGGAGATGTCAGAGCTTCTGGGAAAGGGACACGTGGGCACATGGGGATGGCACGAGTTTGACTTTATCCAGGCTTCCTTGGTCCGCATTTCAAAGTCCACTTTGAATGGGGCAGCCTAATACAGGGAGCTGTAACTGTACCTCTACATCCAAACACAGTGCACAGTATATTGACTCTTAACATGGTCTCATTTTTCTAAATCATTAATTCATTGATAGCTATAACATAATAGTATGATCTTGGAAAAAGAAAGAAAGAAAGAAAAAAAAAAAAAGAACAGAGTGCAATAAATTAATGAGGGATCTGCCAGTGTAGCAGATTCTAGGGATTTAAGTATTAAGTGCCGTGATTGCCAATTTTCAAAGTCAAACTATATGCCTAACAAATGCCTTGTCATGAGTTTCCTAGAGATGCAGCGGATAGGCACTGCAAATCCACAAAACAAAAACTTCCTTCAGATTTCCTGACCCACTTCCAGCTCCTCCTCATCTTGATCACTCCATCCATTTTTGGTCCACCGTAGCAAAGGATACAATCAGTGACTCGCCCTCCCTGGATGTGTCCATGCTGAGAGAAATGCAGCTGGATGAACTTGCCGAAGCGGCTGGAATTGTTGTTATAAACAGTCTTGGCATTCCCAAAGGCCTCCAGAATAGGGCTGCAGAAACAAGGCAATCACAGTATGAGCGATGACGTGATACCGCTGCAACAGAGGCAGGACCCAGCCTGTTGCCATTTGCACAGTCCGCACTGCCCTGCAAGATTAATTTGCCACAGCACCAGGTCGGACAAGCAGGAAGAGCTGAAGGGCAAGGAAGGATGGCAAGAGCAATTTAACACACTGTTAGTCAAATTTTAAACCTTTGGGATTGGAGTTAATTAAATCAGTCCCTCATCAGTATGGGCAGCTGGTGTTCACCCTGTCTAGGGCATTCCCCACCAACGTGGCTTTTGGGAAATAAAGGCATCAAGACCCATCCAGGCTGTGCGCTTAATAAAGCTGCATCCAGTGAAATGTGCTTTTCGGTTTTCATGGACAAACATCTCAGGCGTCTGGGACAAACATTTTTGACCACACAGGTCTTCATTTCTGCTTCTACGTTTGAAAATATACAAGCCATCTCCTAAATCTGCAGGTAAACATTTCCACTTTAAGAGAGAAATATAGTACTACACTAATTTGTTTGGTACACACAAGCCTTTGTTATTACTTAAATTTTGCTTAGGCTGATACAAGCCAGATAGTTTCCAAGCTGAACACACACACACATCATACATTTGAAAAATCTTTCAGAGAGCACCACATCTTTCCAATTCAAAAATAAAATACTTCAGAAAATAAATTGCAATAACTTCAGACTGACAATGAATTAAAGAACTCACTCATTTCATTTTTAAAGTAACTTTCCTGGTCAACTTCCTGCCATCATCACGTTCATACAACATGGAAAATAGTGAGTTGAAGTGTGGATTGGTTCTAGTTCCACAACACAATACCAAGGAAAAACCCATACCATTCAAACTGAAACATTGAATCCAGGATTAAAATATTCGGTTTTGAATTTTATCTGATTCTAACCTAATCTGAAAGCCTGACAAGCAAGGATTCACAGTCTTCCTACAAGAGTGGCCTGTGTGGGCCACACAGTTCTATAACTGTTCTACAGAACTGTTAGAACAGTTCTATAACCTCTAGAGAGGTTTCTGTATAGAAGATTCTGACAAAAAGGTTTGAAAGTTACAGGAATCAAGAACAGCACTTTTAATGGACTAATGGATGCTGGCTTTCCTTCTTTCCAAGAAAGAAAGCAAACCATATCCACAGTGCAAAGGGAGTTCACAGGGCCTGGTTTCTGAAAATGCACCAAGCATGACCAATGTAACACAGAAGTAAATAGACCAAAAGTGACATAACTTTTGTTTATAATTCTGTCTCAAACAAAGAGAATCCAACATTGCTCTCAGATACATGCCACGGTGCAAGGTGCAAGGATGAAAAACTGCCATGAACTAACCCAATGATGGCCACCAGTAGAGCAAGCGAAACTGAACAGGAATCATATGAAGTAGACTCATTAGGAGCGGCAGCAGCTTCTGGCCTTCAGCTTCCCTTCTTTTCCCAAAGGTGACATACTATTTTTTGGATGTGAACAGAGATAGCTCACACAGCACTAGAGATGTATTTGAAACAGGTTGTGAGCTTTTACTCTAATTCACCTCCCAGCTGTGGGATCTTGAAAGATAAGAAATGTGTCATTGTAAGCTTTCTGGATCACAGTCAAGGCACCGCTTAACCACTAAGCAAGCTTGACCTTCTTAAGCCACTTGCCCTAAGGTGGATTTTGCAGATCCTGAGTCTTGACTGTCTTGCTCTTAAGAGCTTTTTCCAATCAGCTAACATGCCTTGTAAAATCTGCACACCTACAAGGGATGAAGCAGCCCACAACAGTCTCTCAACCATCATGTAACTCGGCAGCCTCCTGCTTAGTGCTGCTGTGTTTTTCACAAGTGGTGCACAGCTCTCCCAGCTGCAGCGTTACACACACTCTGTAACAGCTTGCAGAACCACTGGGGAAAGGACATGATGCTGACGTGAACCAGTGGAGGCTGGGAGAAAGCAGAGCTCAAGATGGGGACACCAAAAGCCAAAATGTGGCAGAGACTCCCTGTGAGCCCAGCTAAAACCAAGAGGACTCTGGGAGACTGGGACAATATGAACTAGGTCAATTATCCCTGCAGCAGACAAGGGTGTTATCTATGTCCCCTGTGCCTTTACCATAGGTCAATGTACCATGGGACCCACAAGAGACATGGATCTGAGAATGTGAAAGCAGACAACACAGTGATTAATGAGCTTGTTCAAGGGTAGTACTTCACACGGCAGGGCAGGCAAGAAAGAGATGAGTTATTGCAAGAAAGATAAATCCAAATCCTGGTTTAGAGCAATAACCCTCCTATTGCCATGAACCCCATGCTGCTGCTGGAAGGGAGCAGAAGTCAAAGGCCCCTGGAAGAGCAGCTAGCTTGAAGCATCTCTGTGGGACCTCAGCTTCCAGAGCATGTTTCTGTGGCATGCATTTAGCCCCCCAAGCAACACTTCTCAGGTTCTGCTCAACCTATGCCCCGGCTCATGAGACCTCAAGTGTAAACATCTTCCCTGAAATATGATGGCTGTGGAAGGCAGATACTGCAGGCACAGACTGACCAGGCTCCCTGGGAGGGCACCTTGTGGCACCTGCAGAGGTGAACCATACCTGCTCTCCAGGATGGCTTCCTCCACGTGAGTGCTCTTCTCGGATACAGGGGCTCCCACAGAGGTCTGGCTCATGGCTGACAGGAACTTCAGCAGCAGCTTGGTGCTCTCTGTCTTTCCAGCTCCACTTTCTCCACTGTCAAGAAAAAGAGAGGCTCCATTCACTGGCCCAGGACAGAGCATTAATGGCCACCTTCTGCAGAGAAGCGACAGAAGTGACCTGCAGGCATCAACACAACGTGGCATCTCTGCTGCCACAGGCAGGGGCGAGGGGGAGGGAAGGAAGATGGGGACATCTGGGCAGGTGTCACTGCAAACCAAGTAGTGGATGCAAGTCAGGCGACACAGCCCAGGTACAGCAGGATCCTCCGTCTCTGACCTGATGAGAACACACTGGCTGTCGTGGCGCTTCCACAGGCAGCAGTAGCACTCGCTGGCCGTGGCGAAGATGTGGGGCGGCAGCTCGCCCAGGCGGTGCTGCCTGTACCGGTCTATGGCATCCTCGCTGTACAGGCCCGGGATGAGCTTGTAGGGGTTCACCGAGGCCAAGATAGAGCCGATGTTTGTCTGAGGGAGACAACAAAACACAGCAAGGAAATAAAGCCCCCGGAAAAATAACTGTGACAAATTCAGACTCTGAAACAGCTGATGGGGAAGGGAAAAAGCCTGAAGGAGGAAGCTGGGCTTCAGCAGTGATCTCCCAACTGGGCAAAAAGCGTCAAGCCCCAGGGCAGGGGCTGCATGGCCAGGTATGGAAGGGCTAGGATGACTTTCACTGTTTCACAATATTCCTCATTTGTTGTCTTTGATGGAAATTGTGCTTAAACAACTTAAAAAAAAAGACGAAACTGTCTTCCTACCCAGCTGCCCTGTTCCGTGCTTGAAGCCGAAAAGCAGAGTTAGGAGCAACTGAGGCCAGGAGACACTTTTTATATGTGCCATGGTCCTAAGAAAAGGGGGTCTAGCAGGGTTCGAGCAGCTCCTGAATGAAGGTGGCACACACTCAGGGACGCACACTTTTTCTTTGCTGAAAAATGTTGTTTGGAGCAGCTCACATCACTTGGTAAGCAAAATTAAACTTGACAGCTGAAGCTGAAACTCAGGATTTCAAGTCACAACGGTTTTACATTTTCTAAACATTTTCTTTTGAAAATGCTTCTTCAGAAAATTTCCCAATTTAGAAAAAGAGGTAGCAAGGTTTAAAGTAAAATATTCAAAGTCTAATATCTAATTTCCGTACTTTGCTTTTGTGAATAAGTCGGATGGAAATTCATCTGTTTTTTAGGGCACGACTTTTTCGGTTCAGCCAACCAGCTCAAATTCAGTTATTCTCAGAGCTGTAGTTCAGAGCAATGGTGCCACCTCACTCCTAACAGCAACCCTGTACATGAGGGTTTCAACAGGCCTGTAAAAATCCAACTTAAATTCCACCACTGATGCTGCAGCCTCCTCTGCAGGACTTGTGCATCATGGACTGTGCTGCGGCACATCCAGGAGTGCTCACCAGGAGTGTTAGAGGAGACACTTACAGTACTGCAATAGTTGCCAAGCCTTCTGGTCAGGGACAACACCTAGAATTATTTCCAAACCACAAATTATTAATTATCACATGCAGATACCAGGATTTACATGAACTCATCAGGGAGGCTGCAAACCAAACACCTGGTAGCAAGAGAAAGGGGTTTTCTCTCTCCTGAATGAAACCAGAGGCCACACTGCAGTGCCCAAATCTCAAGCTGGAAGCCAGACTGATAAGATGTTGTAGCCACCAAAGCATTTAAGAAAGTAGCAGCCACACATCACCATGGAAGAAACACCACCTGGGCCTAATTGCATTATCAACAGTATCCGTGTGAACAGGCTACCAGAGAGCAAGTCCTAGGGACCCCCAGACATGAAGTTTCATAGGCAGAAATAACAATCATCAGTGATGAGAGCCATAAGAAAGAAAATGATCTGCAGCAAATGACAAGTGGGAGGAAATGAAGAAGAGATAGAGAAAGAGCACGGACCAGGAAAAAAGCAGCGTGCAGCCTGCTGAGCTACACATATCATCTAGCGACTGCAAGACAGAGATGACCTCAAGCCCATCCAAATCTTTTTCTTAGAATTTGGAGGATTTTTTTCCTCTCAGACATTTTATTTTGCACACCCGCTCTAGTTTTTGTTGTCTCCTGCATTACTGCTTCTGCCACAACGCTTTCCAATAGTTCTCCCACTGCAGCCATCCATTTCAGAGATTTTTTGAGGAAACTTTTCCCTCTCCCAAATGCAGCTTCCATCACCTGCAATCCCCAATAGATGACTTCTATCTCCAGTTTCTAACAGCAGTAGCATTTGTGCAGCAGACATGCACATGCCAGCCCTTCTTTTAGCGCTCTTTGCCCAGAACACCCGGGCAGAGCTTGTCCTGCTCTGCCTTGTGGCAGATCTATGTCTCAGGCCAGCAAGTCCCACCTGGGTAGGTAGGCAAGGCAGTGATCACGGCACACAAAATGTAGCTGTACATCCCCCAGGCTCATCATACCTCGCTCGTGTTACGGTAGTTCTATTTTTATGAAGGGATATAGGAATTGCAAGGAGGAAAGAGGAGGATGTACTCCTAAACGCTGCAGGCTGTTGCCATGTCCATATCATTTCCTGAAACAGCTTGGTAGAACTTGAATAGCATTGCTTGGGAAAACAAATAGTACTGTTCAGACTGCCAGCATTCTTGCAACACATTAGTTATGGGTATCCCCACCAGTCTAGGTATGCTTCTCCCTGCACTTACTGGCCTAGCTGCTTGTGGTGGGATGCCCCCAAGCTCTGAACAGTGCTTCCTCACAGCAGTTGCCCACTCCAAATTCTCAGTGACAACCTTTTGTCATAAAAAAAGAATGATAATAAGCC
The DNA here is from genome assembly GCF_000705375.1 of Tinamus guttatus. The sequence goes on from NW_010580211.1 coordinate 74,703, forward strand.
CTCTTAATACTTGTGCTTCCCCAGTTGTCCATGCCTTCTGCTTCCCAGGTTAGCCATTCCTGCAGAATTTGTTCTCCAGAAATTGGTGTTATTTCTTGCCCCCATTTATGACCTGATTTTCTTCCAGGTGGGATTGATAGGTACAACTGTGCTCAATTCAGCTTCATTTAGCCTACATTGCTCTTTTGCAGCCCATTTAGGAAGATATTAAATAAGCTGAACCCCTGTAATGTTTGTTTGTGGTATTCACGTTTGATACTGCGAGTCATTAGGTGGCACTGCAGCTGACATGCTCAGCCTCTGCTTAACTGACAGCCACATGCAGCTGCGATATGGCAAAAACTAGTATTTAGCGATGAAGTATATACGTTATTAACATCGGCACTGCAGAAAAGCAAAACAGCACTCGCGAGGACTGAGGGTCTCCAGGGCAGACGCTGCACAAGCGTACACCGGGATTTGAACACCTCAAGAGAGGGCCCGCAGCCCTGCTCGGGGGCTTCTCCCAGTGCTGCGCATGCTGGGTACTTGGCTCAGGTCCCTGCATGAAGCTTCAAAAAATTCAGATCTGAGGAATACAGCGGAGATGCATGCAACATGCACAGCCAAAATATGTCACTGCATGTAAACATTAACACCTTTACATGCCAAGGGAGAAGGCACAGTTGAAGAAGAGCAGTGACAGGCTGGAGCTAGAGGAAAGGTCTGGGGAGCTGAGGCTGCTGCGACACTGTCACTGCACTGATGCGGTGCCACTTCTGCTGCAAGGCACGGACTGCAAAGGGACAAAATCCTGTCTCACGCATCAAGGCGCAAGGAAAAGGGAATGGCAGGCGCGTCCCCAAACAGGGAAGGGGTCACTGGCAGAGAGCTGACAAATGCAGGTCAAGAAGGGCAGCGGGGACAAGGGCCACCAAGGCAGGGTGTGCACGCAGGCAGGCGCTGCCTCATAGCGCAGGTCTGGAAGGCTACACAGAGAGCAGGCAGCCGGGACCCACAGCAACCAAGAAAAAGAATTCAGTCCCCCATGTTTCAGAAACCGGGTCACTACATTGATCATTTCCTGGAATACAGGTGTTGCCCTGGTAACAGTTGCTATGCAACACGGCCAGAGATTTGCAGTTTTTCTGCCATAATCCGAAAAACTCTGGGCATGCCTAAAGAATGGACGCGGGCAGGGAAGGGGGAGGCAGCCTGTACAGTGCCGCCCGCGTCCCCTCCGCGTCTCACCACGGCATGTGGCCGCCGCGGTGCCAGCGTGTCCTGGTCCTCACATGGCCCTTTCCTGACACCTGCCCCCTTCCCGTGGGCCCAAGATGGGAGTCAGAAACTGCTGTTCCCATTCTTTGAGTAGTCATCCGTGCAAGAAGAGCAGAGTGACTCAGAAAAAGGCACAAGTGCATGTAAAAGTGGAACAAGGCAATAGTTTTGCTTTCCTGGTTTTGCCCAGCAGCAGCTGTCTGTCTTTCCAGGCCTGCAGGGACTCTCAGCAGCTCTGCTCCACTTTCCAGGCTGCTTGGCCAGACCTCTGAATTGCAACCGCAAGGAATGAAAACTCCCACCGGTAAAACAGACACTCATGGAGGACATGGAGCAGCACAGTGCCCTAAAACCCAGAGGTGAATGTTTGTGTTTAGGAAGTTCTTCACACAGTTTAGGAGGCCTCTCTTGCAGGGCTGAGATCTTCCAAGGCTGATGAAGCCAGTATGGCAGAAGGTAGAAAATTCCCTTTTATACCACATGAAACAAAGCTCTGAAAGCAAGACTAAAATTAGTATTTCCCAGGCAAGCTAGCAGTCCCCAAGACAAATGAGAATTGTTAACCAGAAGGGACATGGCCCGGCTCAAGTACTTACATAGATGTTGCCCTGCTGGTAGCGCTGGTGCAAGTTAAGCAGGATGGCAGCCTCATGGAGATCTCCCAGCATGGACATGTCTTCTACCCCATCAACGCTGCTCTGGTGCATTGGGAGCACCTTTTCTCTGGAAAGGGAAGCCTTGGGGTACTGGAATACCTGCAGGAATAAGGACAAATAAAAGCATGGCAGCTGGGTGTGCAATCAGATCTCTACTAGAAATAGCCTCCTCTGCACAGCTTTATTCTTCAGCCCTGAAAAGGGAAATGAATAAGGCACAGACCTGCTCCCTGGCTTAACAATTGTTCCTCCGTCCTGTTCAAACTTCTTGGACAGACCTCTCAGAGTAGACCTTCTTTCGTGGCTATTGAGTCATCCTCTCACCTTTGATATAGCCTGGGGCAGCTCAGTGCAGGATTACTTGATTTTTACTCCCCTTAGCTGGAGCAAGACACCACATGCAAGTACACCCGGTGAGGCAGACACTACACAGTACTCGCATGCCTGGAGGCAGCTGCTCCCAGGGGGCTGGCAGAGGTCCAGGATAGGGCTTCACAGGAGCACAGGTAGGATCACACCTCTGACTCAGGCTGGGGCTCAGCAAAACTTCCTAATGTCCCAGCTGTGCCTCAAAATCTCCACCCAAGGAGCCAGAGGGTGTCTGGGAAGCGTCCCAGGAAGAGGCTGTCACGCTAAGGGCAAAGGAAAGCAAAGCGGATGAGAAGCCAAACAAAACTGTGACATCCTGTGTGCACGCAGGCTCCTATACACGGGATGTGGCTCTCCGACTCTCCGTGCAGTGAGAGCTATTAACTTCTCTATCACTGCTCTGGCAAGTACCCTCTCCTGTCTCTACACAGCTGCAATCTTCTTAACCCAATTGCCACAACTTTTCTCCTGTTCGAGCTTCCCCCTCTTTAACAACTCACTGTTCAGCTATCAGGTCAGCTTCTTCACTCCCTTTTGCACAGCGGAAATTTTGTTACCGCTTCCCTCAATCCAGCCCTCCTTTCCTCCTCCTCAAACACGATGCTGGCATTTCACACACTATTTCAGTTGCTTCCCACTCTTGGATTCAGCCATGTGCCATCTCCCACCCATCATTCCAGGCTGAGCTAAATGGCAAAACTCAAGAAAAACAGATGGGACACTTCATCTAGGCAGCCTTGAGAAATAGGCAGGCTTGCAGTAACCTTTCCAAGGAAACTTGGGCTTTTCTTTCCCTTCTGGGGCTCTGGCCCTCGTCCCATCTCTGTCTATCTACTGTGCAGTTCCACTTTAGACAGAGGCAGATGCATGATTATCCAATCTCCATCTCTACTTGTCAGCCATCCTCACTAAAGAAACTAACTGACCCCACAGAGAGTGGGCTGGGGTCTATAGGGCTCATCTCACTTGGGTTTCTCCTGTCTGTCCCTTGGGCTGCTGTGAGGGCTCGGGACAGGCCAGCAATGCAGCTGCAGCCAGAGCCAGGGCTCCCAGGCTCTGCTCCTGCACACAGGAAACGCCGTGGCCGTGTAGCCCAGGCACCGGCGAGCGCGGTGCTCAGCTCCAAGCACGCACCCTCACCAGTACCAGAAACTAATAACCCAGCACCAGATCTCTTTGCAAGACCCTCACAACGCAGGTGAAAGCCTGCGTGGTCAGAATAGCAATACCGTGTGCCCCAATCCTGGGAGAGATGATGAGGAGACGGCAGCTCTTTTCCCCAGACCTCTCTATCTGGCCCCATCTAAGATGCAAAGGACTTGGCTTTCCTTCCTGGAGACTGCCCTACAGACAGATCTCAATAGCCAGGGGGCTTCCAAAAAGCACACAGCCACTACTCATTTTTTTTCTGCTTCCATATTGACACTTTGCCCCCTGCATCCACTTATACCCATGACCAGCTATGGCAGATGCACTGTTTCCATCCCACTACTAGTTATAGCTAAATGAACAGTGTCAGATGAAGCCAACTCCAACGTTCTGGCTCCCTCCAGCCCTCTCCAGGTCCCTGGCATTCTCTGCACCACTTCTGCTCCTGAGTGTCACAGAGGTACCTCTGTGCCAGCAGCAGCATCCTCCCTCTGCAAGTGTGGTCCAAAATCCACATCGCTCTAGTTTCCTTGGAGCAGATGCCTCAGGTGCTCCCACAGGAGAACTGAGGAAGCAGGAAAGGAGAAGGGGAGCTAAATTCAGAGCAGAGATTGAGCTGCAAAGACATGGCATGGACTGGACTCCGTCAGCAGTAAAACCACTAGAGCATCATCAAACCATGAGGCAGCAAACCTGCCTGCTGCTCTTCCCTGCTGACCTGGGCAAATTTTGGAAGGGGACAAGTCCAAAATGGTATGGTATGATCTTTCCTTATATCTTCCTTGCAATTACTCATTTACCACTGCACTGTCAGCACTTGTGGCCATTTGGGCCCAAAGAAAAACATTAAGAAAATGTCTAGGGAAAAAAAAGAGCTGAGTGCACAAACAATCACAGAGACACGGGGTAGTTAACAGCACCTGTGCCAAGAGTTTGCTACTCACAAAAAATAACTGTGCAGAGTCAGAGCTTGTGCATTTGCTCTTGTAGAAAGCACAGGAGAATATGGGACCCTCAGAAAGAGCAAAATGATCTTAAACACTGGAGAGTAGACCAGCATCTGTCTTGAGCCTCTTAAGGGGGGTTACACAACCACTCAACTCCCTGAAAAAGCATCTGGTCCTGATCCACAGAGAATTAAATGTTGCTCTGGCAGGAGTGCAGCAAAGGTGGGTGAAAAGGTGGGATTGGCACCCTCCGGTCAGGAGCACCACACAGGGGAACTTATTCTTGAAGCGGAGTGAATTGGATGCCACACAGACACCCTGGCCTAGACCAGGGGGTTGCTTATCTGGGAAGTTCACCCACTGCCCTTGCCCATCTCCCCCCCTACCAGCAGCTCAGCCTTCCTCAGGAAGGGGCTTCCTCAGGAAGCCTTCAGCCCCATGAGGATTTGGGAGGGGATCACACATGGCATGCAGAAGAGGTTTCAGGACTTCCATGGTGCTGGGAAAGGGCTGACTTTTGATCTGTTCTCCATGGTAGGGACAGGCTTCCTCTCTCCATATCATCAAGTTGCAGGAAGCATCTGGGGCCTGGAGACAGGTGTGTAAGATGATGCTAGTTCTGCATCTCCTTTCACCAGGAGGGCTTTTCTTGAGAAGCTTGGAGCTTTCTGAGACACCAGCACAACCAGGCACAATGATCCCTCCACCCTTAGAGCAGGGCAGTTTGGAGAAGCATCACCTCTAGCCCTGCCCAGCCTGGCCTCAGCAGCAGGCCAACTAGACTAGCCCATCTTGCCTGAAGCAACTGAGAGCACACACGTGAACTGGTCTCTCAGCAGACCTGGAAGAGCAAGACATCCAAAATAGCCCTTTTCCCCACCAACAGCTGATATTTAAGCAGACAGATAGACATCAATAAGCAACCTTTATTGATTTGGGAAGAAACGCAACAAGAAATTGCAGTCTTCAGACAAGCTATCAAAGATCACAGGGGGACCTCACAATACAGCCAAAGATTTCCTCTTCTTAGAGGTCCCTTCCAACCTTAACCATTCAGTGATTCTGTGAAGTCAAATTTCTGAAAGATTTGTTGCTCAAGGTGTTTCTAGGGAAGCAAAAACCTGCTACTGATTTTTTTTTTCCCCTCATACAGTTGCAGCCCTTCAGGTCTCTCTGATGGTTCTACAAAGCTAAAAACTGAGTTTGTGTTACAGTTCAGAGGAAGGACCTGGGGAATTTTTTTTTTTTGGAAAACACAGGGGAAGAGAGCAGAAAATGTATAAGAATCTAGTACTTGTGAGACCTCTTAGCCCCCTCTTGCATTTGACTGGAACTGCCCAGGCAGCTTAAAAGCATCAAAGGGAAGACAATGAATGACTCAAAGAGACAATGCATTTTTTGCAAAGAAAACTATGCAAAGAACTGAACATATCCATTCATTTGTGCACCAAGAAGAAAAATATTCCTACAGGTTAATGGCAAAAACCCTGAAGCATAAGATTGGGCATCTTACCCCAGCACTGGGCCAGAACAAACATGGGGACTCCAGATTCAGGGAGGCTAAGAAGGACCAACTATCCAAGCTAAATAAAATGCAGATGTTTACATCTGTTTTTTCATTGAGATAAGACAACCAAACCCTCTTACAGCCATCAAGCTGTGGAGAAGGAAAATGAGAAGCACACAGGAGAGCTGCTGTAGAGGGCACTGAGGAAAGCCCTTCAGCGATCACCATGTGCTTTTCCTGCACAAACCCTAAAGCACATGCTCCTTCAGCCCTGTGGTTCCTTCTGACCTTAAGATTTAACGGAGAAAAAACCTAAAACCCACGTCCTGATTAGACTTGTGCCTCCACTCAGTCCTAATTCCCCTTCCCCTGTCACCAGGTAAGAGTTTGAAGAATCATCTGAATTTCTGTAATATAGATAAAGAAATAACACCTTTTCCTTCTCATCTGCCTTAGACCCTTGGCACAGTCTGTGACACAGCCAGGTCACTCTTCAGACAAAGAGAGCAGAGTTTCAATTAATAAATCTCCTTTCAACATAAGACTCATGCAAGACCAAGGCAGTCGTCTTGAAGCTTTTTGCTTGAGGTTGTAGCCCGCATCCAGAATTTCACTTACCTTGCCATAATCTGAGGTGAAGAGCACATTTCCATCGGCACACAAGGCAACGGTGCATGGCTGCAGCTGGTCCTGCTCCTGCAGCCAGACCCTGGCTCCCTGCAAAAAAACAGAACACCTCCCATTAGAGCCCATGGGAGCTGCACACTGGGTGAAAACACCTGGAATGCCTGAAGGAAGCTGCAGTCTTCAGAAGCTACTTCCGGACTACAACTGCTTAAAGGTTTGAAGAAATCACATCTATGTTTTCAGCAAAAACAGTTTCAACTTTTTTTTTTTTTTTTTTAGAAAAACATAACATGATACAGAGAAATATTTTTAATTAACTTTAGCCAGAGAACAAGCAAAGGAAACATCATTTTTTGTTGACAGAGTCATGGAAAGATACAAATGCTCAGAGTAGTGGGTTAGATTGTCTAAATATTTTCAAATTTAGAATAACCGGTCATCAGAAGTCATGCAAGAATAACCAACAAAAACCCCATAAATAAAGCATGTTTATGGTTTCATACACCCACACATCACTGTAGGTCAAAATGTTTCCACACATGACCGACAAAAGCGAAGTGGACCTCACAGAGCTTTGTGTGCCTGCCTCTCCTGCAAGAGTCTCCTTGGGTAAAGGCCATGGCTTGAGTGCTTTCTCATACCAGACCCTGATGTATGAACACTGTCTCACACTGCAGCAGCTTAAATTGCTCAATGCCTTCCAGGACAACCCCAAGCACAGGGCAGATTTCTGGTAACATATGTATTTGCATTGAACTGAGGGCAATTCTCATCCTTGTGTTTCAAGACCTTGACACGCAAGCACAGGCTGTGTCAAATGGAAAAGGATGAGTGCATTTTGCTGCAAAAAAATCTGTGCTGGGGGGAAGATTCAGGATAAAGACGTGAACAGAATTCAAAGTTTGGCATTTCACCATATCAAAAAATTCCAGCTGCAAAGTGTACTGCAGAGGTCAGATTCTACACATTACATTGATCTGCAGTCAAGAAACAGATTTAAGAGTTACCATTAAGTCAGCATTTGAAACTAGCTTGCTGATAAGAGCTCCTGGGACAAAGCAACAGGGGAAAAAAAAAAAAAAAAAAAAAAAGAAGGGTTCAAAATGCAATTTTAATGGATGGTAACTGGGCATGAGAGACAGGGGTGGGGGGCAGTGAAAAAAGTTCAAGTTTCAGTCAAGAACTTTAGAACTTTCTGGTCATCTAAAAATATGGCCAGGTCAGTAGATGGATGATGTCATGCGAGTCAGTGATGCACTGGTGCTGCACCAGGACACCTCTATCATCATGTATGCATACCTAAATTTTACTTGGTTGTCTGGAAAAATTAATAAAAAGGTCACACAGACCAAAGTTATTTTAGCACATTGCTATGCTCACCCAACTTGCACCCTGCAGTGGGACCAAGGACTACCCGAGTTTGGTCCTCCAACAACCTGGTCCAGGCTGCATAGGTCAGACCTCCCCTTCCCTCTTCTCCCAGCCACACCACAACTGCAGGACAGTTAGGATGGCAGCCAGCACATGCCCGGCTGAGAACAACCACTCACCTCAGCTTAAATTCTACCAAGCCAGACGAGAAGAAATTAAAGAAAAGCACAAGCTGGAGGTCAGAAGTGTGTCTGAGACATTTGCCAGGCACAGACCCTCCTCCTGGTGGAGTATGGTCTCAAGCTGCAGCAGGTCTCTCACGTGCAGGCAGTGTCTTCTTAAATACATGGATGGGTCTTTCCCCAGGACCTGGCCCAAAGCAGGTTACACAAGCAAGCATCCATTCAGCATTGCCCAGAAAAAAAGGCTGTGAAATGCAGTGGCTTTACTGAAAGGTCTGTCACCTGCAGAGCGGTGCAAAGGCCCAGGAAACAGCCCAACCTGCCCAACCAACACCTTCTCCAGAGGGAAGCAGTAACCGAACCTCAGCACCTAGATTAAGGTGATAGGAGGCGCTTACTCAGCCCTCACAGATAGCGAACAGGAGAGATGCAGATCTACAAGCACTAACTCGGGAGGCTGCCCGACCGCACCATCCCCATCCTGTCCACACACTGCACAAGAACCACCCTCCACGGGCCAGCAGCCCCTTCGGCACCCAACACAGCTCTGTGTTGGGTGCCGAAGGCATCGCTGTAGACCCGCGCTGCTGTCGGCTGCCACGGGAAGGGGCTGTGTGGAACTACGTGCAACATCAAACTGCACTTGAAGTACTGCAAGCCAATCCGTCCCGCATCTTCCTGTGGAAGTCACATAAACTGCTTACAGAGATAGTCAAAAGGGCTAAAGCGCTGAACCACCGACTAACATTAAGGCCATCCTATTTTTCATTGATTCCTGAGCCTACTTTCTTCCTACGTTGTTTTCTATCCCTAAGATATTGATTATGAAAGCCCTTCTCATCCTCTTAATCCCTTCAGCACCATTAGCTCATTGCTTATGGGGCTTACTGAGTTTGCAGAAATACAATATCATTTCCATATCACATCGCACAAGGTAGCACACGAATTCTGTTTTTAATGTTTTATTTTATCAACCTCTTGCTACTTTAATACCCAAGATTATCCTTAGAAATAGAAAAATATATCTATTTGCCAAATTTCAGTTCTCTCAGTAAAGGAATTGATTTTCATGACATTTAAAAGTAAATATTAAAAAAAAAAAAGTCCACATCGTTCTAGCTTTACTGCAGAGCTTTCCTCTAGTTTTCAGTCAAATTAATTTCCCTTCACCACGTGAATGAATAGCATGAGTGCACGCAGTCACTACCCAAATGCAAAGAAGATGCACGCAGCTCAGCCCTCATGGACAGTGAGTGATTGCAACAGAAAGAAACATTTTGTCAAGGACACAGATACAAGCTCCCAGATTGCCGGTAAACCACGCATTGAATACTTAATTTGAGGAAGCATACTAGAGGCCTTCCCGACACTCACAGGCTTTTTTTGAAACTCTTGATGCTTGAATAAAAGTGTCTCAAGTCACCTGAATAAGACCTTGCTGCTTAGAAATCATCCATTTTCCAAATCACACTCTGACAACTCTGCGCAAATACGTGACAAGCAACATGTGTTAGAAGTTTTATGCCATTTTCACTGACAGGTTAGAGGCATTTTCCAGCACAGGATCAAGGGAGAAGAGTCAGCATCAGAAACTTGAGTCTATCCTGGAGTTTCCAACAGACGGAGAATGAAAGGAAATCTTTTCTAATACTATAACATTAATTGCCAACAGTGCTTTTCAGTACCTTCAACCAGCAATAACCCAAAAGGAGATTGAGGGGACACTGCAGGAAAGTGCAGTGCAATGGGGAGCCAAGCTCCTCACCTCCCCCTGTGCTGCACCTGGGTGCCAGGACATGCACGTGGGCACACGCGCGTGTCAGCCGGGACAGCGTGGGGTGCTCACACACCCTGTGCCGTCTGTCCCCAGGAGCAAGGAGACACCCTGTTACACCTTCCACTCCTTGAGCCAGGAGCAAGTCTGGAGGGAAGGAGAGCTGATGGCATGAGAACCCGCCGGTATTTCAGGCACATAGAAATTATCAGGAAGTCCAGACTGACCCGGTCTCCTTTCCCAGCAAGGGTCCACATGCAAGAGTACTTCCAAAAGCAGAAGGAGCCCTAGTTCTTCCATACAGTATTGCACCATATCCCACACGCTTATGGCAGATCCTCCTATGTTCACCAAAGAGCACAAGGCAACAGGGCAGAAATCCCACGCTCAGCTGCACAAACTCTTCCGCAGTTTACTTCAGTGCTACATGGCTTTACAACAACAACTGTCTCTGCCCAGTCCAAAATCTGCATCCATCCACACTGTTCCAAAAGGAACATTTTGCTGAGGTAGCCAGAATAGGAACCACAGAGCACATCATTATTTTAACTTCTGCCCAGCATAGACCCTATTTCCTGAAAGACTGAGTTTGCTTTAGTGCCTCTCCTTTCATCAGCCCTTTCTTCTAAACCTGAAATTCCCCAAGGAGTCTTGACTAAACACAGGAACAGATGGCAACACCAGAGAGATTGCCCTCACATCACTGCCCTCTCCCCCAGCACCATACATTTGATTGATCTGTTGAAAGGATTAAATTGAGCAGAAAACTTCCAGGAACTGCCAGGCTGCAAGCCTGAACTTCCCAGGGACAACCCAGGGCAGGGAAACGGAGCACAGCCCTGCACCGCAGGGCAGCAACACGCTGCTCTCCTAGGTCTGGGCTCCTGCGGGCAGCACAGATGACTGGAAGGCCTGGCTTTCCTCCCACAAGGAGGAAGGACCTCGGGGAGGCAGAAATTCTCAGCTGCATCCACAGCAATCTAGCAAGATGAAGCAACAAGCACTCCTTCATTTGTCACCTTAGAAAACAGCGAAGAACAGCAGAGTAAGGGTTTTGTGTAATTGCTTTCAATTGAATAAATCCAGTTAAACACTGATGGTATAGTTAATTTGAGCTCCCTATATAATAAGAATAGATTTTCCCCTACCACTTCCTTCTTTAAGCAAGAGCATATCTTTTTTTTTTTTTTTAAATGGAGTAACAACAGCAGCTACTGAAAGAAAAAAAAAATTGTAGTAATGTCCCAAGTTCCTGTCCATAGGGTAGGTCACTTGGATGTCAAGACAGCACTCAGAGACCAGAATCATAATTCCCATGGCCTCAATGACAATCTGCCCATGAACTAGTCTTACCACAAAGCACACAGCAAAGCATAATCCTGAAAACTGATCTCGGAACAGGGAGCTATAATTTAGAAAATAAAGCTGCTGGCACACCAAGAACAGCATTTCATATGTTCTGCCTCACTCTCTCTCGTCTTACCGTCTTGGACAAGAAATGCTAGAATGTCATTTTTCTCTGTCTGCATAACACCTGCCACTTTGGGGTCCTAAACATGGGAAAAAATAAAATTTCCTGACAACCATAGTATCAGGAAATGAAATGAAGCTGCAGTTTTCTTTGCCTTGTGCGCCTTTTGCAGAGTGATTGATTGCAGGAGTTCTCTTGCATCCACACGCTTGCATCTGCATCGCAGCACACTGTTAGCACGGAAAGGCAAAGGGAGATCTCGCGTGCCATTCGGCTGGGAAAGGGCTTAGATGGGAACAAACAGTGCACAACGCTGCCTGCAGCAGCACAACAGCCGGGCACTAATGCAGAGCCTGTAGCCACTAACAAGTGGACCTTCCTCATCTGCTGTCGTGCTGCTGAAGGCAGGCTAAGTGTCAGAGGACAAAACTCAGGACTTGGTCCCTGACGGTGCTTTCACTGGTCCATGCGGCCCTGCATGGAGCCGCTTTCCCCATCCCCAACCACCTCAGGCCAGCAGCTCTCATGGGCTTGGAAAGCACTGGGAGCAGCAGGAAACAAGTTCAGAGATTGACCATCAGCAAGTCACTGCTCTGCAAAGACACGGAACCCAAGAAACTAGTCATACCCTGCTCTCCTGAGACTGCTGTAGCCTGGACTGCCCTCTAGCCTTTACTGCTACTACCCAGGAGCTCCCATCTTCTGGAAATCCCCTTCTCAGGTGTGAGAACAACCTGCCCCAGCTGTGCAGGCTTGCAAACCTCACGTTTTTCCTGATGATACATCCATATGCTCCTAGGCTTGGAAGCAGCATTGCACTAAGCCAGCTTTCTTCACGGCCTCAATGGGCTTTGTGGTTGCAGACCATGCAGGAGAGGTTGGGCTAGAAAGGCCCTTGCAATCCAGACAAAGCCTGGGTCAGGTTTCAATAAATGCACTTTTCAACAGATTGATCTAGATGATCATGAATAAGTGATAGGATAGATATAGAGAGACTTAGCTAATGGATGTAAAATTAGTGGGGAGGGGGGCCTATGACACCCTAGATCCATAGGGGAAGAATGCAACCTTGCTGTTTTTCTGAGATCAGGCTGAAATTAAGTCACACAGCCAGTCCCTAGGTCATCTTTGATCAGCAGGAGCCACCTGAGTGGCTGCTGGAAGAGCAGAGAGAGTCCAGCGGCCACAGGTGGAGAGAAGACAGAAGCAGCAACAGCTGAACTACCAGCAACCAACACAGAGCAGTTGGGAGGAAGG
>NW_010580212.1:31435-51673 GCF_000705375.1 Tinamus guttatus
TGCTGTAAGAATGAGAAACTCACTTTATACTTTAGTTTTCACACACTTGCTTTCTGCAGGAACTGTGTTCCTTCTTCCCTCTGTTCCTCTCCTGTGGACAAGCCCCACAAATCCCCTCCTTGTTGGAAGCTCCCTCCTTTCCCTGTGCGTCGGGAGGCCTGCGGAGCCGCAGTAACATCAGCACAGTGCATGGGATGCTGTTCCCTGCTTTTCATTCCTCTGCTTTTCATTCCTCTCTATATTTTCTCATTGCATAAGGCTGGTTTATGCTGGTTACTTGTGCGTAGAGCATACAGATGACTTAGGAACCATGAGAATGCAGCATCTTGCTACGGCTTAGCCAAAAAAATTAGGCTCTGCGTTATGTTGCTCCACTCATTTCCTATGCAGAATGAGATGAGAGTATTTAATGAATTTTATGCTGTTGCTTTAGCTAAATATTATTAGGCTTTTAAAAAAATAACTGCTAAAAAGGCTAGCAATGAGTTCACGTTGCAAAAATACAACTAAATTGTTCATTTGCACAGAGAATGCAAAATCAATGAGAATGAGCTGAAAACATGGATGGTCTGTACATATATATTTATATATCAAGGCTGCTTGTATTACTTACCTCATAGCTGAGCCAGACAGCTGTGCTCCTCTTGTGATTGATTGTTTCAGCTAAATAGAAAATCAATGATATTGTCTGCATTAGTGAGCCCTACGCAGCTAAGGATGAAAATGCATCCGCCGGGGCTCCTGCGGCGCAGCCCTTGGACAAGGAGCCCGGCGTTTTTGAGGCTGCACAGCCAAATCCTGGCGGTTTCATGGGCGGGAGCAGCGCTTGGCAGGTGGCTGCACGGCAGACCAGGCCGGGCTGGCCCGGGTGGCCCCGTTCTGGTTTGGGTCTCGAACCCCCTGCTGCAGAGCTGGGCACCCGGTGCGGCGGCACCGTCCCCTCTGCCTTCAGGGACGCAGGTGAGACCACGCGGGGAAACGTTATCTGCAGAAAGATGCTGGTGCAAAGGTTAATGCTGGCAGTTGTGTTAGTTTAAGGTTTTTTGGTTTTTTTTTACTATTTTTAATTCATTCCTGGAGGAAAATGAGGACTGTTTTCTCGTGTGCCGTGCAGGCTATTGCGATGAGCTCAGCAGCACAAGCCCTGCTTTGGTTTCAGAGCAGCCCCACAGTGAGCACGAGGTTCTGCAGCTGGAGTACTCAGGGCAGAGCCGGAGCCACTGCCCTGAAATGTCCTTATCTATAAAATCGGGGATAGCTGCACCTTCCCTGCCTTCATGGGTGGCGTGAGGTTTAAGTACTTCACCTGTAAAACATTTGCAGATTACCTTGGATAGCTCAATAGAAGCACACATTGTGGCTGGTATTTCTTTTACATTTTAATCTTCCCTGCAACCCTTCTTTCGCCTTAGCAAAATGTGGTGTGTGCGTGTGTGCTGTTTTCTTTTTTTATAATAGAAATCTCTTTTACTCCACAATAGACAAGTGTGGCAATTAAGCAAGATGTGATTGATGTGCTTTTGCTGGGTGAAAGCTAAAGCATCTCGCAATGAAATAACGGCAGCCCTGGTGCTATCTCAGAGCAACAGATGGAGAATGATTTGAAGAGGCTATTGGAGCAGACAGGAGTGGTGGCAGTGTCAGAGCCAGAATAGGCAGCGCCCTGGCACTGGGGACCACAGCGCTGCCGCTGGGGCGATGCCGGGAGGTGTCTGCCCATATTCCAGGGGCAGGGAAGTTTTTTGGGGCTGGATGCTCCCCTGGCTGTTGCTCCACCAGCTGCAGTAGAGCAGGGCCCTGTCCTTGCTACTGTCACGGAGATGGGAAAGCGCTCGGTGCTGCCCAGCTCCTTGGGGAGCCCCCATCTAAGCCCCCTTTGCTGCCGTTCAGCACTCAGGGTTCACGAGGTGCTTGTGCTATCGGGGAGAGAGTTACTGCCAGCCTGGCAGGATGGGTACGAGAGCCCGGTCTCCTCGAGCACCTCTTGCCTTCGCAGAGCTGCAGAGCCAGCCCTCTGCCAAAGCCAGCACGGAACCCAGGGTTGGAGCAGATTTTAAATAATACAAAAGCTTTCATGGAAATGTATTATGTTCCACAGGGCAGATACTGAAGGATATAATGTGCAGCTATTTCTGAGTTGTCCTGCTCTTGCAGAGGGGAAGATAAATCGGCCTCAGTAGATGGATGTGGCATGAAATAGAACCAAGGCAGTCCAGCTGTATCGGAAGCTGCAAATCTCATCCTCTTTCTAATCACTCACTTCAAGCATCCGTCTTGGTGTGTGCAGACACATATATAAAAATCCTATCAAGAAAGCGACTTCTAATACTTGTGAGAAGTTATCTAATGTGCCAGTAGAGACCCAGCCTAGAAGATCAGGACCTGTCAGCAGCCCAGACATTAGGCTGACTTGTCTGCAGGAATGGTTGGGGAGATGGAAATGGCAACTTCTTAGGTCCTTCTTGTCTCTGCGCAACACTGGAATGAAAGGCGAGTGCTGCCACTTAGGACTAATAGTACTAGCAAGACTGGTTTATCCTCCAATTAAACTCCAGCTCAAACTGTAGCTCTCCAATAGCATTGATGTCGCTTGTATCTGATCCGAGAGCTGCTAAGCACCCTTAATTACAGGCTGAAGCCGCTGGGAGTGGAGCACTGAAGCAGCTCCCTGTGCCAAGTCCTTGGAGAAGGACGTTGGCTTTTGTGCGGAGTCGATGCGGTTATCGGGGCAGATTAAACACTCGCCGCTGCTGTCCTTGCTGCTGAGCCACACGTGGTCCTGTGCAAACAAGAGCTGCTTAAAACTTTAAAGCAGCACAGGCTGATCTTCCCTGTTCCCTGTCTTCACGCTGCTGTCCCTCTCTTTTCAGATGACCGAGGGCAGGCACTGCCAGGTTCAGCTCCTCGATGACAGGACGTTGGAACTGCTGGTCCAGGTAAAGGCTGCTCTTTCAGGGATGAGGAGTGGGGTTTGGTGCAGGGCAGGCTGGTTTTCAACCAGTTCTGGCCAATGCTGCTCATAACTGTGTCCCTTCTAGGGATTAGGACCAGTCAGTAGAGCTATGGCCATAGATGAAGTTTTAAGCAGCACATGAGTCCCATTTATTGAAGGGCAAAGTCTGAACTCTGAAGTCCCACAGACTTCTACATGCATTAGTTTGTCTAGGATGCAGTATTCTCTCAGCTGAGAAATCCCTCTTGTTGTAAGCTGTAGAAACCCTGAACAGGCTGCCAGAGAGTTTGTGGAGTCTCCTTCTCTGGAGATCTTCAAAACCTGCCTGGTTGCCACTCTGTGCCCCATGCTCTATGCAACCACTGGAGTATCACACAACAAGGCTTTTACCTGCTTGACTATAATCACTTTGATATCGGTGTTTTCAACAGGAACTTTTATTATAAAAACTACACTGAAATGATTTAAATTATTCTGATTCTTTCAATAGCCCAAGCTTTTGTCTCGAGAGTTACTGGATCTGGTGGCCTCACATTTTAACCTGAAAGAAAAGGAGTATTTTGGAATAACATTTATAGATGACACGTGAGTATGTTGATTGATTTTAAACAGCTGTAAGATTATTGCAGTGTGAAACTCTCCCAGACACTGACAGCTCAGTGTAATGCAAATAAGACTTATCTTAAAAGATGGTTGTTTGGTTGAGGAAAGGCAAAGGCACAAAACAGATCAGAAAATATTTCTAGTATATCTTCCTGGAGCTTCTTCTGTTTGTTTGTGTTTGTCTCGCAAGGTTTAAAAAAAAAAATAGCAACTATTTTCCAAGCAAATGCCCCCAGCTTTCCTAGTCTGTGCTTTTAATAACAACAAAAAGAGGATTTGCATAAATTTTTGAAATGAATCACTTTGCCCATTAGTCTCAAATCCATTATTGATGAACCTTTTAAATACTAACTTCCTTAACAACAGCAAAGCAAGAAGTTAGACAACCCCTTAAACAGGTTTCCTGTAGCTTCTCCATTACTTTCCAGGCTCTTTTGCAGACTACCCAAAAGAGCTGTAAAAGCAGCACCCAGTTTTAAAAGCACAACCCTCCCTTTCCAATTGCCATGTCACTGCTGCTGCAGGTGGAGCAGCTGAGGAGGTTGTTACCCATCGAGTTACGACATGGCCAGGGTTAATCACGATCTTGGCTGTTGCTTTGCCCGATGTGCCTGGCTTGGCACTCAGATGCTTCGCCCTGTGAGAGGTCTGACTCTGCAGCTCCCCCAGACCACCGGAGCAGAACTCCTTAGCATTAGGCTGGTGCTATAAATTTGCCCCTTTTTATGCTGTCTTTGGATGCAAGTCCCCTCAGAGCGTGGTTCAGGTCACCCTGCAGTGCACTTATTGCCTGCTGGAGAGGAGCGTTGGTGCAGAAGCCCCTCGCTGGTTTTTGCAGTGGTGTTAGGAGCCACTTGTCTCTAGAGCCCTCCTGGAATAGTGTGTTACTTTTAGGCTATTCTCCTCTTAGCATATATTTTCCATATCCTTGTTCTCTGCTCTTAGAAAACCTGGATAAAAGCATTTTTATCAACAAATTAATCCTTAAGGTTGCTATTTACACTTGGCTTTTTCTTCTCCAGAAGAACTGCCATGAAATTCTTCTGGACCTTTCTGATCGTTGTTGCCCCTTCTCCCTGAGCTTCCTCAGGGTGCTGCCAGGGCTTCCCAAAATCCTGGGGGCCTCGGAAGCACCCATGGGTGCCTGGGCTGGGGATGGCCCTGGTGCCACCCTGCTGCCTCTGGAGGGCACCCATGCTCCATGGGCTGCCAATCTTGGCTCGGCCTCTCCCAGAGCTGCCAGTGTCCCCTACCACCCCAGGACCCAAAGGGAGGGACTTGGGAGATTCCTCTTTTCCTTTGGACTCTGCCGAGGGAGCTGTGCTGGATACACCTGCCTCGCTGGATGGGTTTGCCTGCAGCCAGGCCCCCTGCAGTGTCTGGCTTTAAGTAGGACCTGATAGTTACTAAGAACATGACAGTCTAGGATGTGACAGCAGAAAGCTGCACAGTCTGATGTGGACAGAAGGGAGCATCAGATCAGTCTTTGAGGTACAAACTTCCAGCCTTTGTTCCTTGCTTGCAACAAGTTGGGGTGGCTGCTTGGAAGTGGATGGAAGTGCCCCTGTTTATAGTCAAGGAAGGCCTTTCAATATTCTTTATTTTTTCTGAGCTCCATCCTTTAAGTTCTGTGCAGAAGCTGAAAACACATCTACAAAGCCCATCTAAGAATGAATTGTGTCAAAATGCAAAATTTAGGGCAAGAGGAAACATTTGATCACAAGTTTGCCTGCCTCTGTCAGAAATGAGATCTGTACTTTTTTAAAGCAGCACTAGGAGTAAACACAAGCACTAGAAAAGAAAAATGTCTGTGTGTTTCCTCTTCCCATTTCTTAATAGACTCCCCAATTTGTTCCTGCAGAGGTCAGAGTGTCTGGCTGCAGCTGGACCACAGAGTCTTGGATCATGACTTGCCCAAGAAACCAGGTCCGGCTACTTTGTTCTTTGCAGTTAGGTGAGTAATTGTTTCCACAGAGAAAACTTTGCCAGTTTGGGTTATTTATCACCACAACTTTTTGTTTAAAGTAACTGATTACTGATTTGATAAAGAAAATAAGTCAAAGCAGTAAGTTATTTTTAGAAGGTGATTAAGTCCTGGATAAGTGCTGTTCTCTTCTGTATTTATGAATATGAAAAAACATAGCTTAGAAGTTGCTACTTTCTAAAAATTATTAGAGCATTGCTGCTATTATTTTTTTACTTTATTTAAAAGCTACTTTGTCTTGTTTGCTTGAATTTTCTTTAAAAGTATTGAATTAGAGTTTGTTTAAACAGTTATACTTACTTTTTCTTGTTTCCAAGTTTACTTAAGGTTAGTCTGTGCTCAGGCAGGATTGCTGATAGATTCTCTGCTCACATGGCTTAAATCATTCCCCAAGAGAAAAATCTCTCTGGCAAAGTGCTGATTTTTGTCATTGTGTTACCTTGGGGGTTTTGCTGTCAAAGTTCTCTTGGTTAGGATAATTTTGCAGGCCCTTACCTGGCAGAGCTGTGCTGGCAAAATAAAAAAGAATAAGTGTGGTATTCTTATTGATGGAGCTTGTTTTCTTTAGAGTCTATCAGGAAAAGGAGAGCAAACTGACCTCATTCCCTTTTCATAGCTGGATAAATCTATGCATTGTGTGTTTAAGCACCTCCAAAGCAGAGCCTTTGATGTAGTTTGGTAGTTTGGCACCAGCACCTTGCCACGTCCTCTGCACCCTAATCATAAGGGAATGCTTCCAAAAAACAGCACTTGCTGTTTGCTGAATTCCCCTTTGTTTGTGATGGAGCTCGGAGCTTCTTTCTCCCTCCTACTCCTTCCCACAGAAGGAAAAAATGCACTAAAAAATCCAGTATTCATGTGTTAACTAGAAATGAAACTGGATATGGGCCCTTTGTGTGTTCTACCTACTGCTTTCTGCCATGTTCTCGCTGTGAGACTGTCCCCTCCTTACGTGCAGTGACAATGTGGGAAGGCTGAAGAACTCTGCTCCTTCTGAGGATCTTCCCCCAGATAACACTGGCCTTGACTGCAGTGGCTTTTGCCAGGGGTTAAACTGTTGCCAAGACCATCTCAAGAGCAAAGACCCTAAGAAAGCTGCAAAGGCAGCTGGACTTGAGCTGTTGTTTGGTTGGGCCCAGTGATGCTGGGTCATGATTTTGGCTTTCACTACTTTTGTATGCGAAATAGTCCTTTCCAACACAGGGCATGCAGAGAGCAGAGCAAGAGTTAATGTCTAAAGAGTGGGCTTGGAAAAAAAAATCTGCTTCTAGAAGTTAATTTTAAGGCTGACTACCCCAGGGTCTTGGGATCCAAAACAAGCAATTAGGAGCCAAGCAAGTGGGCAGAGAGTTAGAAGCCTGTGCAGGGCAAAAGCAGGAGGAAGTAGAAATAATTAGCAGTGAAAAGCTATCTGATCCGTAGGAAATGGATATTGCTGCAGAAATGCCTCTTCAAAATCAGCAGCTTTCTCTTTTGTCACGAGCTCTTGGACAAGTAAGTGACTCCAAGCCTTTCTTCCTCAGCATGTGCCTTGGGTGAAGACACTTATCTCTTGCAAACACATGGGCCCTGTTATAGTCTATTTGTTTAATTAGACTCTCAGGTGATCAGCTGAAATGTGCAGAGCACCACTTGGTGCCCCGAGCCCAGGTGGAAGAGTAGGGAAGGGATGAAGGTCACTGCTTCCTCGGTGGAGGCAGCACCTCCGTGGCCACCAGGCGGGGGGAGAAGATGGGCAGGAGGCAGCTTGAAGTCCCCTGGGTGGGAAGTCTCCAGCCTTGAAGATAAAGTGGCAGTGGCAGATGATGCTGCAGGGTGGCCCCCCACTTGTCCCGGGAGCTGTGGTGCCCTTCAGCGATGGGCAGCACCAGAGAAAGGGGCATGACAGCCCTTCTGAGCCTCCATCTGCAGCACCCACAATTGGCCTTGCTGCCTAGAAAGCAGCTTCATGCTCTAGCCTTTACTGTGCCATTGCATGGAAGGCCCTTGCCCTTGAATATAGGTGTAGTCATCAGTGTTCATAGTTCTTTCTCCAGCAAATGTCTGATTTAGCAGTTCTGCTGTGCATTGACTCATCTGGTCTTGACTCCACCCGGCTAGGTATGTGAAACAAGGTCATGGAGCTGAATGGAATATTCCAAGAAGGAAAGTGAATGTAATAGCAGAATTTGAGCTTAATATTCCTCTGGCTGGGAGTTGTAGGTTAATGAACTTTTGGCAAACAAATGTTAATTTGGCCTCAGTCTAGCTCTTTGGATGGGTCTCCTGTGTCAGGATTACTTAACTCCTGCTATTTGCAGGATGCTTAATGCCTTTTTAGAGTGAGTGCACAGCATTTTGAAAATGAAAAGCACCAATTTAATACCAAGTATTGACCCTATTTATAAAACCATCTTCGACTATATTTTCTGCAACAAAATTTCAAGGAAAGTGATTCTTCAAAAAAAAAAAAAAAATAACTGAATTTAGTCATTGGTGTCACTGAAATAATTCTTTTTTTAATTAAAAATATGCAGTTTGGGCTATTTCTATACAGAAAACCCTCTTTGTTTCTTTTTACTTCAAGGGAGTTGGAACTTGAAGTTTAGAGGAAAAAGTTACTTGTGCTGTCGCTTCGTTGCTTGAAAGCAAGTGACTCTTGCTGAGAAAGCAGAAAACATGTACATGGTTTATATACTTCAAAACTTTTTCCTTCATTAATGTGTTATTTGAAATAGATGCAACTGTTTAGGGCAAATACTGTTTCACAGTTTTCATCTCAGATACAAGAGTAGCAAGAAGGGATGAGAAGCCACCGTCTTCATAGGCAGTGGCAAACACAGCAGAGCCTCAGTTCTCAGCACTTTTCCGTACTGTAATGACCACTTTCCATCGGAAGTACTGGAAATCCCCAGGCACCTCCTTATGCCCCTCTGTGGTTCATAGCTCAGTAATGAAGCACAGGAGAAATTCTTACAGGTGTCAGTTGCTTTTCTTCAGCTGGTGTAAAATTAGTCCTGTTACATGAGTTTTTGTGGTACATGCAGCTGGTGAAGGGCTGGCTGATGCTGGTTTTGGACTTCCAAAAGCATCATTCCAGTTTAAGATGATGACAGCACCAGGAATAAAACACACCATGTGCTTTACACTGCTGCCAACCATGCCTGCCGTCCTCGGAACATGCTTATCTCTGCGGTCCAGTGTTGCCTGTCTGTACCATGGTGATAAAGCTGTGCAACTTGTACCACCAAAGAACTAAAACCCATTGACCTGGCTGGGGGAGGGCAATGCCTCCCTGATGTCCTCTCCCATGTTATCAGAGGCATTGCTTCTGTGTGGGAGGCAGCGAGGGCTGTTGTCTGTCAGAAATAGCACAGCACGTCTCCATTTGGTGATATCCACTTATTTATTTCTCTGGTTTCTTGGATGAGCGTGCTTCGGATGAGGTTTGGGGGCCTGAGTGCTCTAGTTATCCTGCCATAGCACTTCTACCTGATGGCTGCACTGAGTCACCTCAGCAGTTTATGGTAGTTTGAGGTTAGAAAAATGGTGCCTTTGCCACTTGAGCATCTGTGAAACTCTCTCTTCTTACTCGAGAATTAATGGGGGAAGGTTCTTGAGCACAAGGCGGCTCCACTGAGGCCAGCGGACACCTCAGATGCTCAGTGTTAACTGCTGAAGCTCTGCACTTCTGGAGAGAAACATTATAGCATCTGTAAAGTGGAGGTTAGCAGAGCCGTTGAAAAGATGATATTTGATATGATCCAAGGGGGATGGAAATGCGCATGGCTCCTGCAGCTCTCCTCGCTCGGAAAGGTGAGTCATGGAAACAAACACAAACCAGCCGTGCAGAGCCCTCGGCAGGATGCTGGGCTTGGGTCTCCTCCTGGGCCAGGCTGCATACCTATAAAATGGGATAAATCATTGTCTCCCTGTCCTGCAGAGGCATTCTGTGCAGTGCTTTAAAATTAATTTGTTGCCATGTGCTGCAGGAATGTGAAATATTAAAGCAATTACTATTTAATGTATGTTTGTCTCAAGCTGCAGCATAAATATTGTGTAAGCGCCTGGCAGGTGCAGCAGACGTTGGCTCTGCTGCCTCCAACCACGTGCTCCGGCCTCTTTCCCATGTCTTGGAAATCACCTATCCCGAGAGCCCCGTGGCTGCTGCAGGGGCGCTGGGGCTGTGGGAGGGCTCAGGGCCTCCGTGCTCCATCCAACCCTCCTGCTCTCAAAGGTGAGCAGGGGAGCAGCCCTGGTTTGGTCCCTGCTGCCAGGCTGGTGGTTGTCCCTCGTTTTCACTTGGCTCAGGAAGAGAGGATATTCCTTCCTTTCTGGCACTGGGTGGGAAAGTCTGGATCCAACATTTGTCAGCCTTAAGGAGCTGGCTGTTGAAAATGAATCCTGCCTTTATACACCTAAAGGAGCACTGACAGGACCCTGTTCACACAAATTTGTCTCTTTAAACTCACTTGGCAGTTCCCTGTTTCACAAATTAGAGACGTGTTTTCCCTGCACCTTTTACTCTATCTCTGTGCTTAGTTTAATGCCTCAAGCGAGTTGTTGAGAAGCACAGACAAGTTGTGTGGGGTTTGCAGAGTGCCAGCTGTGCTCATGGTCCTTTAGACAGGCTCATAACAAACTGGGGCCCATCTGCTAACCTTGGCTAGGCTAAAGTAGCCAGCAGTTGAATTAATGTAGTTGGCAGTGCCTTTGCAACACGTCACCTATTTGTGCTGTCCTGTAGACTTATTCTTCTGGTAGCAAGTTTTGCCTGGAATGTCTTAGACTAGTAGGTTGCAGTGGGATTAGCTGCTGATTTGGAATGTGGTGGCAAGCTCAGGGCTTGCAGGTATGGAGCAGGTGGTGGCTCCAGATTTCTCCTCAGAACATCCCTGGGTAATGCTGCTGCCTTCCCAGGTGCCTTGAATTTCTCTTCAGAGAGGACTGGAGCTTGGAGGCACGGCCCCCTGCCAGTGCCTTGCCATTAAGGCTAAATAAACCTCTATGAGTTAAAAAGCTAAAACGAGTGTCCAGGGGGGTGTTAGATCTACCCTTTCTCCTCGCGTAGAGGCAGAATCAGGCTACCAATGTGACCCCAGCAGATGTTGGTCAGACCTGCTCATCACCACCTGCCCGAGGGGGCTGCCGCAGCTCACGGGCAGGTTCTGCCTGGGCAGTGCTCCGGGGCGGTTCTGCTGAGACCCAACTCGCCCTTTTCAGTTGCCTTTCCCAATCCTGTGTTTTCTTGTCCGCCTAGGAGTGATGGGTTTTGCTCCTTCGAAATTTTGCAGGGTTTCGAGAGATGGAGAGTCGTCAAGCATCAATGCTCTACTGAACAAGGAGTTTGTCTTCCCCTGTGTGCTGTTGGCCCAGGATTTTCTGCTTGTTCCCTCCTAATAAGCAGGAAATTAAGTGCTGTAACTCATAGTTCCTCTGTACCATTTGTATCACTAGGGAACAAAATGTTGAGGAAATCAGAATGATTTGGGAGGAAGATGAAATGTGTTCAAGAAAGTAACATTGTTTTTTTTTGCTTTTCCAGGTTCTACATTGAAAGCATTTCCTTTCTCAAGGACAAAACAACGGTAGAGCTGTTCTTTCTGAATGCAAAGTCTTGTGTGCACAAGGTAAGATTCGGTGTCCCTTGGGACTTCTTGTTGTGCATTGCCTTGTTATTGCTGCTTCTGTCACCCCGGCAGTTCTGCAAACTAGATATGAGCTCAATCTAACTTCCAAATGATACAAAATCCTCAAAATCTTGCCATAATTTCCTCCTCCGTTTAAACCCTGATGCTTTAAGCAAATGGACAAAGGTGATGATGGTTTCCTGCTCCTGTTTCCACAGCCCCCTGGCCTGCTCACCAGGCTAGAATAAGTTTCAAATATACTTAAGCTTTAGAGCTGTTGGAAATCTGAGTTGAGGCCTTGCAGATGGGCTCTGTTGGAGTGACACATTCTTCTTGCACACTTCAGAGTAAGTGTTCAAGGAGAGCATCTCTTTACTGATCTCAAGTCAAACTTAGCTGAAGAGCAAGAAAGGCTGTAAATGCTGTAGGTCCTATACTGTGAACTTGGTTCCCGTTCCTCTGATTTCCTGGCTTAATTTAAGCCAGTGAAGTAGTAAAGTACTGAAGTGAATAAAATAGTAATCAGGATAGAAATTAAACTAGTTTCCATCTCTTCTCTCTGGCTAAAAAGCCTTTTCTGTTTTCTGAAAACGGTTAAGGTGGTGCCGTGTATTTTAAAGTTACTTCAGGATGTGGTAGCCCCAGTTTTGTGTGCAAGCTTGGTCCCCTGCTGACTGGGTTTGCAGGAGCCCTTGTGCCATGTCACAAACCTTGGGTGCGACAGCGGCTGCGTTTGTGACCTTTGCTCTGGCTGTGCCTCGTGTCTCTGCCGTTTCCCTGTTAACATCCAACTTGGGCAGCTGGCGCTTTCATTACTCATGGTTCAAGCAGTGTATGAAGATCACTCATTCACCGCCTTTTCTTGGAAAACAGTCATTTACTGTTAGCTGCAGTGTAGTGTATGGGCCGAAGTCTTTCGCTAGCTGTGAGTTTTTCTACCTTATGTTTCATATTTAGAGGATTCTCATGCAGTATCCAAACTCTGCCAAGTTAAGGATGGATCAGAAGCCTTAGATGAGAGTAGTTAAAGGCAAAGTTGTAGCTGTCATTTGTATGGGAATTGGTGTCTGGAAGCATCAAGGCAATGGGTGCCATTTTACAAAATGTTTATGTTATAAAAATGCTTGAAGGCCTCACTGGTTAAGATTAATGAAGCAAATCTCCAGTTGGCATATTTGCCTTTTTAAGTAAAGGGTCTTGGCAACTTCTAGAGATCCTTTCTGGGAATGCTGGATAAGTTTCACTAGTAAGAAAAAGCAAATAATTTTCCCATTGGAAAATGGGACTGGTTTTAGTCATGGAATGCAAAAAATACCACTGCTGTCCAAACCTAATCTGCTATTGAAATAAATACTAGTTCCATATCAAAACATTTGGATGCGAGCGTAATTATTCTTGTGTACATATAAGAACAAAAAGGTATACAAGAGAGAAAACACCCTCACTCATCATATACATGTGCGTCATCCAGACGGTGAGGAGAGAGAGCCGCATCTGGCCCAGATAAATATTATTCAAACCACATAACTTCATATTATTGAAATGAAGTGCTGATGATACGTGAAGTGCTGATACGTGAAGCGCCCGGCGCGCGCTAGGTGCTGCCATCAGCAGGCTGCAGCGTCCATGTATTTCCCTCGGAGCTTCGGGAGCTGGAGGAGGCTGGAACAAAGGCCGCTGCTTTTTTCTCCCCGCTGTCACTTGCTAGGTGTGTGCTCTAATTGCTAGTAACACAGAAAGTGCCGCTTCCCTGTTTCTGGAAGCGGGAATGCCTGAAGCAGAGAGGGAGAGAGCTCCTGTCATCTGGTTTCTAGGGAAGGCGCAGGGCTGGGAATGGGCTTTAATGCTGAGAGGAGGATCCCTGTGGAGGAATTAAGCAGGCAATAAAAGCAGGCAGTCTGTGTGTGCCAGCATCCCCCTCCCGCTCCTCTTCGTGACTGGATCGTGGCACCCTCAGGAGGTTTTCTGTGTGGATCTGACGACTCGGAAAAGGCAGTTGCAGAAGTTACAGGCCTCCAGCTGGCCTCTCTGCTCTTCTCCTGACGTTTTTATGACTCTGGTGCAAAAGGGAGAGGAGAAGCCATGTCCCTGCCGCCTCCACCCTGTTCCTGTCTGGCTGCTTTGTGTTAAACTGCCCTTAATGTCAAGTTTTACAGGCTTTGTTCCCTAGTTGCTAATCTTGTGAGGAGGACAAGGCATTTAGATACCTGTCTAAATTACCCTAGCAAACTTGTGGGAGTTTAGAGGTGGCCTTGGTCTCCCCTCAAGAAGTTTCCTCTATTACATTGTGCTGCCCTCAGCCGGGAGCTCTGCAGCGCCTGGCACGGCAGGGCCGGAGCCCTTTGCCTGGGGTGGGAGGGTTAGCTTGTCAGCAAGCCTGCAAGAGCCCCTCTGCGGTGCTCCATCCAGATCCTTGCAACTTACTAATAACCAGTAGTCATTAAGCAATTAATTTACTAGAGAAATATAGAGAAATGGAAAGCTGAGTCAGTTGTGAGGGTGGAACCGTGAGTGAGACTTAACCCTTCTGCCTTACAGCAGAAGTGGGTTTTAGCCTGCAAATTAGGTTGTTTTCGAATATTGTCATCCCCTTGGGAAAGCTCCATCTCCCTCTAGATTCCCGTTCTCGTGCTGAAGCTCGTGGATCCCGGCAGGGAGGCACCCAGGCAGCTCGGATGGATCCGCGCAGACGCTCCGTTGTGCTGCAGGGCAAGGAGGCACTGCCTGCAGGAAGGGGAGTATCGGCCTCCCAATGCAAACAGATTCCTTGCTCTGGTGAAGCAACTGCCTGGTGCTCGCTAACGAGATGAGGAATGTCCCCTGGCACTTCTCAGTTGTTAATCCAGCTCGGGGAGCTTCGGCCTGCCTCTCCTGCTTTCTTTTCTTTCTTTCCTTTTTTCTTTATTTTCTCCTCTTTTCTTTCTCTGCTTTATTCCTGGGGTGAGCAAATCCCAGCATGTTAAGAAGGAGCAGCCTGTGCCCCAGCAGCAGATGTGGGGCGCTCCTTAACGCCCATGCAGGCACCGTCTCCTTGACAAACTCAATGCAAAGGGCCCTATCCTGACCTGGATCTGTGTGGCACCATGTGGGACAGGAATGTGGCTTGAAGGGTAAGTGCCGCAATATAGGGTGTGAGAGGACCCACATGGGTAAGATTGCTTAAAGCCCATCACGTTGTTGTCTTTCCCAAAGCTGTTCTCCAGGTTTTCACAACAGTCTGTTCCCAGGATGGTACAGGGGCCTGGCGCATGGACGAAACAGTGCTCAGAATTGGCATGATGAACTTGCAAGCAATATTTTGAGATGCAGGGTCGTGCAGTCCTGCTGTGTGCAAGGAAGTGTCCGGCCAGGGAAGAAAAGTGACTGTGTTCAAAGGCAGTGGTATCTCCCTAGCGAAACGCAGCCTGCGCTGCATTTTCTGTCTTGCTCTCATTGCTCTAGAGAGTCCTTTGCTCCCAGCTGAGTAAAAATTCAGAATAAGTAATATAGTCTATCAATTATTGATTATTTTAGTAATTATATTAGTCTCTATTAATTATTAAGTATCATAAATTTGGAGTAATAAATAATGCAATAAAAAGTTGAATTAAAATTCAGGAAATGGAGGAAATGGACTTGGTGCTGTGCAGTGCCCAGCAGCTCTCCAGCACCTCATCCCCTTGGAGCTGCAGTGCAGCAGCTCATCCCTGCAGCCGAGGTGCCGGGTTCCCCCTGGCTTTGGAGGCCAGACAGGCACAATAACGTCTCAGTCTCCCTAAACACGGAGGCTCGAGGCTGTTTTTCCTTTTGTGAATCGTGTTTTATCAGTGTTACAGTTGAGGACAGAGCTGCTGCCACCTTGAGCCCCTGCATTTGCCAGCATGACCCGCTCTGTGTTTGCTGCCCGTGCCCTCGAGGTGCTTCCTCCCACAGGAGCTGGATCTGGCCACTGCCTTTCAGCTCGGAGGAGCCTGAGCAAAGCTCTGGCACACAGGGTTTCCTCATCGCCAGCGCGTGCCTAGATCTTGGGATTTGTAGTGATGCCTACTGCAATCCACTACCCAGCTGGACTTTAAACAGTGAAAGCCTAGCTCTTAATTGCAGGTAAAAGAAGTATCTCAAGTTGACGTGTTTGCAGGAGGATAGGGAAGCCTTGTAACATGTTCAGTGTGTTATTGCACAAGCCCTTGACCATAACTGGGCTATGTTTAAGGAGGCGCATAGGAGCTGGTCACACATGTTGATGATAAATTTGAAAAGATAGATTAGTCTTTTCTTCTTTCAAAACAGCCAAGTTTGGAAAAATAACACCCTACTTGGCTAGTGAAACACTGTCAAGTTTATTATACATTAGATCTAACCTCCATATAGCTTTGCAGCCATATGGTTGACTCTTTGCCAGTCCTTAAAATACATTCTGTAAACTAAGATCTTGGTCAAGTTGGCTGTGTTCCCCTTTTCCTCTCTAAATTTGGGTGTCAGGGGATTTATTTATTTAATTTCCCATGTGTTTTAAGGACTTGCAAGAATTGCTTAAAAGAAAAAGAAAAGGAAATTGAAGTTTTCAGTGGAGTCTGTAACTGCGTTGGCTTCATGAACAGTGATTCTTGTGAGCCCTTGGCAGCCTGGAGACTTGTGCTTACCAAGAGGAGCTGTTGAAACAGACCCCTGGTGTGAGTATAAAGTCTGGCTGCCCTCCAGCTCATGGAGAGCAAAGTGGTCATATATTAAAAAGCTCTCGAAAGCTTTATAACAGATATTTCCTAATTCTCCCACATCCCTAGAGCGAGGGCAGTGTTCCCATACAGCCTTGTAACACAGTGTAGTCCGATTCTCTCCAAAACTGTTAAAATATCCTCTGTCCATTGCCTGTATCTGTCGTTTTGCTCTGGAAGATCACATGTGTGAAGGCCAGCATGAGGATTGGCAGGACCTGCCGGCTTTTGCAGCACTTCTGCTCCATGGAATCTGTTGTCTTCTGCTCCTGCTGCAGCTGCTGGCAGCCAGCTCCACCCAAGCTCTCCTGCAACATGGCAGTAGATTGAAAAGGATGGAGCAGAGTTAGCGTGTGGGCTAAATGTGCGTTACCTTGCCCGCTGGTAGGAGGCAAGATCCTCATACTAATGTGAGCTGGCAGATCTCCTGGGGCTCCTCACTCGTCATTACCCCCATGAGATCTCAGGCCAGTGACTTGATGGGGACTTAGCCACAGTGCAGATGTATTCGAAGGACTCTGCAGTGTCTAAGAGATGTTGAAGTGGGTCCAAGGCTCCCAGCCCTGAATGTCTGGGGTAGGTGCATGTTGTGTTCCTGCTGGATTGTCCTATTGCTTATGAGAAATACATGTTGTGAGGTGTGAAGATCAGACCAACTCTACATCTCTTGCCCCGTGTCCCCCTCCTTGCTCTACCTGCTGGCAGTTATTGTGATGCCCAGAGTCTTGACTTTCATCTTCTGGCCATGGAGTAAAGATGCTCCGACAGCTCAGCCTTGTGTGGTTGATGTTTGAGTATTTCACCATGCTGCTGTAATAGGAAAGTGCTGGACTGACCCAAGCCACTGAGTTGGGAAGAAGCAATTCCTGCCAAGAAAGGGCTAAAGTTCCCAGTGCTCTGGATGGGCCATTGCACGTGGGCTCGGGCTCCCATCCCTCCTGTGTGGCAAGGGATCTCAGGGGCCACCAGGCTTGGGCACCGTGGCCCCAACAGGGGCTCTACCCACCCGTCCACCTGCCCCATTCCTGTGTGGACTGATAACTTGCTGGGGGCAGAGATAACCTCCTCACCCAGGAGTGCCATGGAAAAGGCTTTGCAGTAAAGAGCCGGGTAATGTGGCATGGTCAAGGAGGAGTAAGAAGATGAAGGGAAGGATACATTGGACTGTCTAAATGTAATCCAGGCTGCTCTCTGTAGCAGGGGGAAATGAAATCTGCCTGCAACCCTCAAGTGCCTTTCTGGGGAGGGTCAGAGGAGCTGCTCTTTAATTTGTTCCTAGTCTATGTTTTCTGCATCTCCTGCTCTTTCTGCATGGTGCTTTGCCTCCTTAACCTGCTGTGGATGGAGGCTTTGCTGAGATTTTCCTCAGCCTGGGAATCTTATCCTTGGGAAGTACCTTGGTCCTATCGGAGCTCATTGGCAAAGGTTGGAGCTTGGTGGGCTGCAGAGAGGATGGGGCACCTGATACTGGAGCTTTGCTGAGCAGTGTGAACCGGGTGCAGGTAGCTGGGGCTGCGTGAGCACCTGCGATCCCAAGGAGCTCTGTTGGGATTGCTTTTAAGCCAGAGGGTGGTTCCTTTGCTGCCCTTGTTCTCCTCCGGGTAATCGCCCAGCCCAGCCGTGCTGAAAGCGAGCTGCTGAATTGGCCTGACCTAGATACTCCCCAGCTCCTCGGTTATGTCACATCCCGCTCCTCCCGGCTCAGCCCGAGCCGCCGCCGTGCGGGGCTCCGCGCGCCGGGACAGCCCCTGCTCCAGCCTCCGGCCCTCAGCTCCGTCCTGCGGGCGCTGATCCCGGGCAGCGGCGGCGGGGGAGGGCCCGGGGGCGCTGCTGCCTTCGCCCTGGCGCTGGGCGCGCTCCCAGCTCATTGCCTGCCTTGGTCTGCACACCTCGGACGTGCCGGGTTCCCTCCTTCCCCTCTGCCTTCCTAATTGCACCCTTTCTGTCAGCGTTTTAATCAGCTTCCAGTAATCACAGGCAATTACATTCAATACTGTGGCAGTCCTGAGAGCGAGTATTCAGCCAGCGTGCACAAAGAGGCATATTGTTTGCGGGCATCTTTAGTTATTAGTAGATTTTTAAAGGAGTTCATTTGAGAGAAGAGGGATTTAAGTATCCTAATTCTCAATTTTTCTGTTTAATTTTTTTGGCAGTCTTCAGTGGATCTCGATGGTCTGTATCTGCACTGAAGAAATCATGCCAGTTTATTTTCTTGCCCTGGCTCTAAAGAGTTAAAGATGACAGCTCTGGAATGTTGCTTTAGTGTATTTTTAATCTGCTTTAATCTGAGTTTACAGTCTAAAGACTTGCTTAGCACAGTTAATGCTCATCTGACTATCTTCATTCTTGATCTGCCTTTTCATTAAGATTTTGGACTTTTTTTCTCTATGGCGGTAAATGCCGATGTTGATGCTGGGTCTTATGAAGGTTTGCAATTGCAGTTATGACCAAGCCTTGTGATTTTTATCACATTCAGAAGTTTGTCTCTGGGCAGCAAAACACCTGAGGCACTGTCTGAATTGGGGACCAGGTTCTCCCCTTGGGCACCAGAGACTGGAGTTGCTGCTGTACAGTAATTGCCCCTGACTTTAGACATCTGCTTTTATTATTCTGACATTTTTGGTGTGACAAAGGCCACCTGAACCTAGAAAGCCACCACAAGGAGATGAATTTATCTTGTTGGTTAAAATGACTGGTCCCTATGCAAACTCTAACTGAAAAATAGCAGTTTCATCCCCTCCCTGGAGGTACTCCTTTTGCTTGCTTTAGATATTTACATCTAAAACATATAAGACCCAGATAACATGAGCTGGATTACATCCATCTACTTAACCTATTGCTAGTGACCTTGCTCCCACGTGGGATGAATCTGGGAAGAGGGTCCATCTCCACAATCAACACGTGGCCCTGAGAGCACTGGGCTGACCTGGCTCCCAGGCCCCTGCCTGCTTGATGAAGCCTGTGCTTAAATTACCCTGGTACTTGCAGCCGTTGCAAATGAGTCATTTTGCAGCCATTTTCCCCATCTATTTTTGAAATTTAATCTTTTTTGTTAAAGAAACCTTTTTGCTAAAAGAGAGAACCTTGCTCACCAGCCTAGTGGTTACGAAACCAAACTGTTGGCTGGATGAGTGGAGGCAATCATGGCCCTGTGCTCCCTTTCAGAATGACGCGTATTTCTGTGTGGATCTGTGTGAAGTCAAAGGCTCTCCCAACCCCTTGACGACCCGGGGCTGTATTACATTAATGCGAGGGCTGATTGGAGCACTGGATGGCAAATAATGTTACATTACGATGGGGAATAATCCCAGCCTCCGAGGGAATTGTCCAAGAGACTTGTGTAGCTGTAGTGCGTGCTGGAGAAAGGCTGAATGGGACTCTTGGGAGCCCCTGCTTCAACTCCTGTCCCTGCTCCTCAGCACGACCTCGAGGCTGCCCCTCAGCTCCCTGTGTCTGCCTCTTCTTCGCTTTTGAGCCTCAGGAAGGCAGGGATTCTCCGGAGCGCTTTCCTTGTGCAGAGCTTCCCCTGCTCTTGTAATACAGTGATATGTGATGCCAGGGAAGCAGGGTCCATCCAGGCTCTGTGGGACCACCCTGGAGCGGGGCCATGGGCTCGGTGACCCTTCAGTGCTGGGGTTCTCCAGCTGCGGAGACCCCGGAGCTTTCACTCGAGAGACACTGCTAAAACAGTAGTGATAATAACTGCTAATAAAAACTACTGCCTTAATGATAGAGTAGGGTAGCTCGTTTAAACATTGAACCTAATCCTTTCCTGCTGCGTATGCTCCGTTGCCTTCAGGCCTTTGCTGTATGAGCAGAAAAATAAAAAGAATAACAAAAAAATGCTGCTGCATGGAGCGGTTGGGCTTGTTGTTGGGCTTGTGAGCCCATGAGCTGGGCTGTGTGCGGGCGCTGAGGCCGTGGGCGCTCATCGCATGGGCCGCGGTGCAGCTGGTGCAGCCTGTTCCTCTCCCTCTCCCACCCTGGCTTTGCTTCTGCCTGCTGTGATGCGTTGCAGCTGTTGCAGCCTGTTCCTCTCCCGCTCCCGCCCTGGCTTCGCTTCTGCCTGCTGTGATATGTAATTTTGACTTGCAAGAAGCTCCCATCTGCTCTCTGGGGATGCTCATGACCTGCCAGAAGGCATTTTGCACAGGACTGACACTTGCAGGATTATGTTGGTGAATGTGCACGAGTGTTTTGTGATCAGCAAGTTTCTGCTTTGTGGCATGCGGTCCTGCCCTGAGAAGAGACGGGGACATTCCCTGTAAAGATACCACTAGTGTCTTGCTTGAAGGGAGTTAGGGAGCATTGCTGTTTCCTCTGAGCTCTTTCCTAAATACAGCTGCTAAGCAGAAGCTAAAACCAAGGACACGGTTATAGGAAAAACCTTTTCTG
>NW_010580212.1:64725-82682 GCF_000705375.1 Tinamus guttatus
CTGCCCGAGCCCGCGCTGGCACCGGGCCGCCTCGAGGTGCTGCGGCCCGTGCTGCGACGCTGCGCTGTTCGTTGGCAGTGAGGTTTCTACACAGGGGGTCAGAGAGCAGCTGCTAAGCTTGTGATGATGAATGTCCTGGGTTAGAGTCTATATTTAGAGGAATAGCTCTTTTGTTTGGTAAAACTGAGCTTTTTTTGTTATTGCTTCATTCCAAAACCTTTTAATTTCTTCCCTACATTTCCCTGCCAACCCTGATCATTAAAGCAGCCACTGCAGTTATGCATCAGGCTTAAAAACAGGAGAATTCTTTTATTTGAATGATGAATTATCCTGTGATTCAATAATTGAAGTGGCAGGAACCTCACACGGTGTCCAGTGCAACCCCCTGCCTCGAGCAGGGCCAGCCCTGACACCAGAGCAGGGCTGAGGGCCTTGGGATTCGTTCTGCGGGACTCCGGCTCCTGAGGCCCCAGCAGGGATGTGCTCGGGGGACATTTCCAGGCTTCCTTACACAGCCTTTTCATCCCCTCAGCGGGCTGTCAGGGGTGAATAGGACGTGTGCGCTGGCAGCGCTGAGCTGAGAGGAGAGCCTGGTTTTCTCCACAGCTGTCCCCATGGTGGTGGCTGGGCACGGGCCAGCCCGGCCATGGAGCTCTCGCCACGCTCAGGAGCAGCAGCCAGGCCTCGCTAATTGACCCCCTTCTTGGCAACCTCATCAAAGAGCCTGCGGGATAAATCAGCCCTTGATTGAACTGTTTCCTCGGCCCCAGAGGTGGTCCCTCTTAGGCAGAGCTGAGGCTTATTGTGGGGCTGGGGGAAGAGGCCTGCAGGGCTGTTAGCCCGTGTTCTCAAAGAGCTTCAGTTGACTGCGTTGTCCACTGAGATGGGAGCATTTCAGTGGCTCGGTGTCCTTCTGGTGCCACCCCCACCATGTTGCCCATCCACCTTTGCTCATAGATCTACTCTACTGATGCCCAGGGCGCTCATGCCAAGGCGCTTTGGAGGTCAGAGCCGGACCCTACCCCAGATGAAGTCTGCAGTGGTGGATTCACACTAGAAAGCAGCTTTGTAGCAGGAAAATCTCCAAGGAAAGCCTGGCTTCAGAAGCCAGGGCAGATGTTAACAGATTTGATGTGTTCTTTACCTTGAAAATTCATGTTGGTGCTTGTTCCCAGCGCTGCGAAGGCACGCAGAAATCTCGCAGAAGTGAAGCGTGCAAGTTTCAGCTGATTAATGAAGTATATGAAGAGAAAATATTAACCATTTATTGATGCCTATAAAAAGCTACTTTAAATATTCTTGTTAATCTTGAGACAAATTCCCATACTTTTTTTCTTTTTTTTGATTCCAGACTGGGTTCATAGTGCAAAATATTTGAGCTTTCTGTAGAATGAGAGGGCCAGGAAAACTCTGATGAGCGAAAATACTTCAAAGTATATTGACTGAACTACTTTGTTTTCAATCAGGTTGTGTTTAAACTCTGAGATCTAACAAATACCACTCTGCTTCACAAAATTTATTGTGTGGCAGAAAGGATTTTGACTAATGATAGAACAAAAATAGTAGCACGAGCCTTGCCTTTGGGTGAAGGCTCCCCTTCGGCAGCTGTTCAGGACCTACTCTGTACTCAGCAAACAGAGTGAGTGTGTGCGGAATAAATATCGATACAGTGGCCTTGCTGCCCCGATAGCCGCGCTTCTCTGCAGCGAGTTACAACATCGGTCCACATCACCGTCATGTGAGGGCAATAGTGTTATGTTGCTATGACGGCCAGATATGGGGCAAGGTAACATGTTCTTGAGTAGCAAATATCT
Source organism: Tinamus guttatus (assembly GCF_000705375.1). The sequence continues at coordinate 66,540 of NW_010580212.1, forward strand.
AACAGCGCTTTCCTTTTATTGAAACTCATGATGGCATCTATGATTCAGCAACAGTAACTGTGTCATCTTCGGTTTTAGTGATGAAAACACTCGCAAAGACTTGAAGACGCTTCCTGTCTTTCCCACGAAGACACTGCAGGAGCACCCATCGCTTGCGTACTGGTGAGCTGTTACCTAATTTAAAATGTAGATCTTTGCTGTAGATAACCATAGCAAGCTCATGTTTTAAGAGTTTAGAAAACTGTTTTAAAAGATTTTTGCCTATGTGGTGTAGGACATGGAGTTAATTGAGTTAATTGCTCCTATTCAAACATTTCAAACTTGTAGCAGGTTACAGTGACACCCAGATCAAGGCAATTCCCTTACTGAAAGTTTGATGACACTGAATTGGTGGGTCAGAAATTTCTGGATCAGAATTTGAGGGTAGCACGCAATGGAAAGTCAAATCCTAAACTCCAGCCAAGTCTGAGTTTTACAAAGAGCACATTACTTTTCAGCTGTCCGACAGCGTAGGCTCCAAAACAGAGAGGCAGGTCCAGTTTTGTGCTCAAATCTGCTGTAAGAAGCACAACACTTGTGATGAATCAACAATTTGTTTGCTTGTACTGGATGGCCCTTTGTACAAGTTTGACTTGCTCATTTGTTTCATTGAGGATTGATATATAGTTAATGTATTTTTAAATATGCTAGTACTTTTTCTTATGCCTTGCTTTTTCAAACTAAATACTGTTAATTTTTTTTTTGTCTTCCAAGGGTCTGACGCTGAACACGTATTTTATTTCACATTCCAGTAGAACAAAATGTTGGAGGGGAAAAATATGAAGAAGTTTTTGCTGTTAAATCTGCAGTTCTTCATCTTTTAAATGTCTGATGGGAAAAAGTACACTAGAACAAAAGCGTTTTGGTTTCAACTTTTGTCATATATATGCAGCATTAGCCATCTTTTGAAGTCTTGGTTCTTTAGAACCTGAAAATGAATGTATGCAATTAGTACCAGCGTTCAGCAGCAGCATCTGCAGCCAAGCTGGCTGCTCTGAAATGGTTAATTAGGCTCTGGAAGGCTGCATGCTATGGTGAGGATTAGACAGGTCCGTTCTGCTTAATGAAGGGTGGGAAACAAATCATTAAGAAACAGAGTGTAAACTGGAGTGAGAAATGTGCAGAGGGACACTTCTCTGCATGCTGAGTAGGCATCTGAATTTCAACAAATGCTATCACACTCGGAAAGGGTCATTAGCCTCTAAATTGTTTTCTGTGCTTATTTTGCAGTGAGGATAGAGTAATTGAACACTATACACAAATTAAAGGCCTGACCAGAGGACAAGCCATTGTTCAGTGAGTATGGTGCTTATTAACACATGCAAATAGTATTTTTACTTTTCTTCCTTTTTTTGGAAAGTGGTAGTGCATGCTGTTTTGGTGGTTGTTGCTTGTGAACTCTGCCATTTATATCTGTAGAAATTCTAGTGAACTGAATTTTAAAGTTAAATTATTCCAGACATCACATTTTCCAGGCATCCCTTTAAGACAGTATTTTCTCATTCAAAATACCTCAGACATAAAATAGATAATTATAGTCTTAGTTTACTGGAAGAGTCTTCTCCATGCTCTACTTGCTAGATGTTACTTTTATTCTTGAATGCTAAGGGTTAGGTATCAACTTAAGTTCTGGAAGGAAAAGAAATGCATGCTTGTGGAGAAGTTCACATTTTGGTTTTCACGTGATAAAGGTCTTCCAGGGTGAATACAGAGCCCATGGAGGATGTTCTTTTTTATTTTATTATTATTATTATTGTTATGATTTGTATTGTACTCCTACAGACATGTGCAGTGTGCTGTTACAACCAAGAAGTTGAGGCTGATTTACATGATTGTCGGATATAGACAACTTGCAGTTTTTCTCTCATAGCTCATTAGTTGCACTTCTCTATATAATTCAGGGACTTCTTTCAAAGGGAGCAGAGAATAAATTATCTGCTCAGTGATTCACTGAATTGTCTCATGAGACCCCTGTGCAACTGCACATTTCCTTTGGACAATATCTATTTCAACCAAAGCACCATAATGAAATAACTATAGGCAAGTCCTTCCCTCCCGTGTTTCCTAGAAGGCTCACACGTTCAGAAGTTTTCCTCTTGGTTCTCTTCTCTGAGCTTCCGATATGAAAATCAAATGTCTTGTTGCATGGGAAATTCTCCATTCACCTCATTCGGGCCAAAATGTCACGTCTTCGCCCAGGCCTGGACACTGAGATTTTTCTGAAAACATAGGCCTTTAAATCATTAAGTCATTGGAAGCATGCAAATGATAAATGTCTTGATTCACATATGTGTGAAAAAAATATGTTAATAGATGTTCCCTCCAGAGAATCTCAGCTGATACACAATAAATCTGTCTACAGGTATATGAAAGTGGTAGAAGCTTTGCCAACATATGGAGTCCATTACTATGGAGTAAAGGTTAGTAGATGTCCACAGATAATGTGATTGCTTAGCTTATTACATGTGATTATATTCCTGAAGGACTAGTTGGATGATTCAAGACCCATCTATCAGCATGAAACCCCACATTTTTCAAGCTTTATGCTTTATTTCCCCTCCTCTTCAGTCTTCTTTGAAACATTTTTTTCAGAGAGCAGCAAAGAATTATGTGCCACGGATGACAGAAAGGAATTTTTACTAAAACCTTCTGTAATCCTATCAGGAGCAAAATTCATATCAACTTAATTAAACTGGATATCACTTCTAGATTGTAAGCAGTTAATATCTTCTCCAGGGACATCGCTAATCAAGACTAGAGAAAATAAATACAAAGTAGAGAAGACTGCTTCTAAGTGGCAGGTGATTAGTGTATGAATATGTGTGGGGAGGAATGCTGTACAGCTGAGAAGTATTTTCAGAGAGTAACGGAAATATGGCATTTATTGCAATTGCAAAGCAGAACCTGTGCAAAAGCATTTTGTGCAGAAAAGCTCTGCAGAGCTGGTCTCATTGCTTTGGCTCATGGTCATGGCAATAGTATCTGAGAAGCAGCTTCCATGAACTGTTCTGCTGCTGTCTCATACCTGAATTGAGTGGATACAGTCATTGGTCAGATCTTTCCTTGTCCCATCTTCTTACCTCCTCGTTAGTTCAACAATGAGTCATGACCATTTCCTTCAGCAGCACTGATGCTTTTCATTCTCTTTGCAAAACTACTGGCTGGCTTCTTACCTCTGACCAAGAAATCAATAGAAGAAATTTTCAGTGCTTATCTTAGCAATCCACATCATGTCAATATGTGGGGAATTTACAAAAAAAAAAGTAAAAAAAAGTTTGATCTACTCATACTTGCATAGAATGAAAGAAGGTGCAACCTTTGAACTGATTAATTCTGAATTAGATCTTGGTTCATGTAGTCTTTCATTTCTCAGGATAAACAAGGAATCCCTTGGTGGCTTGGGATAAGCTATAAAGGAATAGGCCAGTACGACTTGCAAGACAAGGTCAAGCCCAGAAAAGTAAGTTTGGGGTTGTTTGTTTCTTTGTTTTGGAGGGGGGGTATTGCATTTTAAAACATACTTTTATAAACTATGGCTTATTAGCTTGTTGAGCAACTGTAAAAGTATTAGGGGCAGAAGGAGAATTCTGCTAACATGAATGTGGTAAAATCCTCCTCTCGTAGATACCAGAAATTCCTTTAGGGAGATTTAGCTCATGTGTCTGAGTTGGGTAGTTTCAGGATAGTCTCTTCAGGAATTTTGGCAGCCTCCAGGGATAGCTACCAAGTATGAAGCAATTGGGTTCCTGCAAATCCCAAACAAAAGCCTTGTACTTGAGCAGTGTTTCAGCTGGCATTCATAGGTGTATTTTGGGTATGAAATGATAAAAAGATCGACTGATATCCATGAAATACGAGCAGATCTGTCTGCAAGGCTTTTCAGGCAACTCCATTTCCTTAATACATGGCATTTTAAGGAGGGGCTGGGGGAGGATCGGGTGAAGATGCCAAGGACTGAGGCCATTCTTTTCTGCGTCCATCCACCTTTTCTGCAACATGTCTCCTGCAGAGGGAACTCTGCCAAAACCCTCAGTTGCCATTAAAACAGGGCAGAGGGTACTATATTCCCGTGCTGGCTCCCTCAAAATCATCTATCAGCGAGCCCTAGCAAGCTCTTCTGCAGGCAGTCTTGGAAATCCATCATGCAGCCCAGGCTCATGAGGTGTTGGGAACTCATCCAGATCTGTAGCTGAATAAGTCTCATTCAGGCAGGACTAAGCCCTGCAAGATTTTGAAGAGTCAGTTAACAGATTTGCTTGTGGAGAAGAGCCAGCACTTCACGTGCAGGAACGACGCTGCTGGGTTGGACGTGCCTGGTTTCTTTCTGGTCGTGTCTTCCCTGGAACACTTAAGCTGTGAAGAGATGGAGACAGGGGCTTTTGTTGATGTCCTTTCCTGGGAATGACTTGGGCAGGAGTTCACATGAAACATGTGCTTCCTGCCATGGAATTTTACATTTGCAAAATAATATTTAGCGCATTAGTGCCAAAAAACACGGCTTAACAAAACTTCCTTGTTAAGAGTAATTCTCCTCCAAGCTCCCAGCTTGATCTTGTTCTCGTTTTCCCCACAGGCTATGACTTGGTTTCCTTTGGTGTATTTATATATCTGTGTGTCTAAGGTTGAACTTTTAAGTCCTTCCTTTGCTTTGTTAAATTAGGCACTTAATTTAGCCCCAGGTCTTCCTTACCAGGCATGTTCCAAAATGACAGTGACACGAGAGAAGCCCTGGAAGCCCAGTTAACTTAGTCATTGATCCTCAAAGGAGAGCAGCAAGCAGCTCCTCCAGCTGCTGAGCACTTTCCTGTATTTAGACACTATCTACAAGATTTCCCATTAGGGTCAAACACGGATCATTCTCTAGTCAAGACAACCAGCTGTGACCAGCAACTCTCTCCAAGAAAATACACTCTGCCTGGCTAGGAGTATTGCTGCACCAAGCACTTATTTTATGCTTGTGAGATTTTTAGTTTACAACATCAACCAGAAGATTAAGAAATTCTTTTTATACGTCAACAGGGTCAAGATACCAAGTCACACCCTGCTACAGTTACTTATGAGGCATTGCCTTTGAACACAACAGGGGTTGTGCTCAAAAAGATAAAATTAAAAAGCCTCCAAAGGTCACTTCTGCAGCCAAAGTGTTTCGATGGTAATAGCTGTCTGCTTTATTGTCGTTGTAATTATACAACTGAGATTAGTGATCAAAGTGGGACATGGAGGAGAGGAGCTTCAATGCAGCGGGAAGGTTTAATGTTAATATGCTGATAGAAGCACCCAGAATAGAAATGTCCCTAGTGTTTTTATGGGTAAAAATGGGAGGAGGAGAAAAAATTACCTGAGCATCTGAACTTTTTCTGAGCGCTGGCTACTTTTTACATGTGCTTTTTACAATATGCAAAGAGATCCTTTGAACAGAGAATGTTTGAAACCAAGTGCACTTCCAACAGGATTTATGGAAGTAACTGGAATTAGATTGGCTTCCAGGAGGAAAGAAAATGCTCGGTCTAGAGAGAAGACCATGGACAGCCTCAGATTGTGACTAAAGATGCTGAGACCTGCTCTTTATGTCCGTGTAGCTGTAGCCTCGCTGCCTGGGCCAGGGCAGGCAGAAGTTCACTTTTAAGCAGTGTTGTTGTTTGTTCGTATTTATGAATGTATCCAAAGAGGCAAGGCTGTATAGCTTGCCCAAATCTGTGAGTGTCATCCCCCTGTTTATACTGTGGATCAAAAGTGCTATTCTGTTTATCCTGAGCCATCTGGGAAAGGGAATCCTTATTGTGCTCCACGTAGCGACGTTTAAGTGCCTCTGATTGACTGAATAAAAGGGAAAGGCTGAGTCTGTTTAAGTGCCTCTGACTGAATAAAAGGGAAAGGCTGAGTCCAAATCTAGACAAGAACAAGCTGGGCTTTCCCAATTGGAGAGATTCAAGGGGTCTCTGACTGGGAAAAAAAAATAGCTGGAAAGCTGCTGAGTTTTGAGGTGAGACATTGCACAGTCGGTGTCTCTTCTCTGTGTGACACCCCTTGTCTCACGTGCAATGTTCAGGGCTGTCAGCTGCATTTTTTTAATATTGTTCAACATGTTAATGGCAGACAGCTGTAAGGGACTAACTCCTAAGTAAATATATATTTATAAAAATAATTAAATGCACCCGTTAGTGCAATATCAATTCCCAACAAATACAACCATAGTCCTGAAAAAACAGACTCTTCTGGCTTTACTCAGGTATGTCTTTAAGCAAAGAGATCTAAATAGGAGCCTTGGAGCACAGTGGGGATCCCAAGATTTTGCTGTTGCTGACAGCGTGAAGTCCAGGTTGGAAAGGCCGTCCCAGGAAATGACTTGCAGGGCAGAGCTGGATGGAGCCACCTTGGGATGCTGTCGCCCAGCCCTGCCTGGGTTATGCCCTAAGCACCAGCCACCCGTGAGCAGAACCGCACGTTGGGCCGGGAGGAGCTGCCGTGTGGGGGCTGTGAGCGGCGGCGCGGGGAGCTTTGGGCCTGCTCAATTAGGGGATGCACAAAACAGCTCCCTGTGCCCAGAGCTTTATGTGCCGCCTCCAGCCGCTTGGGCCTCCCTTCTGCGTCTGCCCGTGTTCTTCTCGGGGCCGGGACACAAAGACCACATTGTCCCCTCTGCGCCACACGCATCCCGAAAGGAGCTCAGCGCCGCGCGGCCCGCATGCGCCGGCACCCCCGGGAAGGGGAACCGTCTGCAGGCAGATCGCTCGCTCTGCCACCGGCTTTGCTTTTCTCACACTGCATTGTCCTTCTGCGGCGACTCCCTGGTGACAAACGAACTATAACGTCTGAAAAGGAAAAAAATAATCTCGCTGTGGTATTGTTTCAAATCTACAAGAATTTCAGCTCCGATGCTGGTCGCCCTGAATACGTTCTGTTCTCAGAAATGTTTTTGTTAGAGCACGCTCGTTTTGAAATGGATATTTATATCTTTTAATTCAGCGGACTCCGTCTAAATGCAGATGCTGGAAGTTTCCCTTGCAGAACATTTTCTTAATGTAAATTTTCTGTCTTGCCTCGCTGAATTGTTCCGAGCACAATAGCATTTGGACGGGGCTCTCAGCAGGCTGATCTAATTATGCAAAGATTTCTTTTACTGTGTTTATTTCTCACCGAGTAGAAGCCAGTGATTTAGGCTTACGATACTAGGCTCGCATAATTAGTTAAAGTAAACACAGAGCTGCTACAAGCTGCTCTGAAATTCAGCTCCTTCCAGATGTGCAGAAAGTTGTTTGAACATCCCTTGTCTGGGGACAAAAATAAGGGCCACGTTTCATGGCAATTTGGTTGTTCGTTGCTGCGGTATCTCTGCACTTATTGGTGACTACACTAGTGAGAACCTGGCAAGGAAGGACCGTAACGCGTTACGAAGATGATGTGATGCAAGAAGAGGGCTTTTCTTTTTTAGACTGCTGGTCCCAGTGAGTCACAGGGCTTTGGTTGCAGGTTCTGCCCTTGCACGGTCCTCCAAGAAACCTGATGTTCCCAGCCTGATGTTTTACGGAGCTAGAGGAGGATGGCAGCAGAAACATGGGGAACCTGGACGTGACGCACTGGAAAGCTGCGGCAGGGTGCTGGAAACCTGCTTAATGCGTGGAGGTGCCTGATTAATGACACATAATCAGCCAGCTTTGCACCTCGGCCTTTTCCAAGAAAAACAGGGAGCAAACCTTGACCGGGCCAAATTCTGTGTAGGGTCAGACATGTGCTGAATGGGGAGTCTTTCATGAACATTTAAGGATCTGACAATCTAAATGGATGGGAAGTCTATTAAGAAAACATTCATTAGCTCAGGTGCACCTAATCATCTGGGTAAAGAGAACATATATATTGCAAAACTTCCTCAAAACCTGCTAATTATTCCTAATTGCACATCCTGCCCTCAAAAACCAGTTCCAAGTTTCCAGATTTTTTTTTACAGCTCTTTTGTCATTTACTACACGTGTAATGTTGGTGCAATTGAAATGAAGAATGATTTAGAACGTGTCTATGCAGAGTTAGCCAGGCTTGAGGGAGTAGGAAAGCTCTGCCTGTAAACACTCACAATTTTGTGAGTAAACTGCCTGTAAACACTCACAATTTTCCGAGTGTCTCCCTTTGACCACAATTGAGAAAATATTGCTTGAAGGAGTTTATAGAACTTCAATTAGCTTACTGTGATTTTTAAATTTATTATATTTTTCCCCGTGTTTATGCTGGGGAGGCCTGTTTTCTACTTGCAGAGGAAAACCCAGAGATGTTAGGCAGAAACTCATTAACGCTTGTGGTGGTGGTGATTTCTGACTGCGTCCGTATGAACATTGCCTGTGTACGGCTTATTCCGAAACTGCTCAGTCATCCGTCTTCAGGGAGAAAAGTAACTGCAGGCAGGTGTTACTCCCGCCTGCAGGAAGCATTTGCCAGATGAGCCGATTCCCAAGAGCTTAGCTGGGAAAACCTGCCGCGCTTCCGAGGCCCCAGAGCCTCTCCTGCCTGCCTGTTGGAGAGTGTTGCTGTTTTTTCTCTTTTTTTCCCGATTTTTTCTTTTTTTTTTCCCTGTCGTTCCTGGGTTTCCTCCCTCTGGGGAGAGGGTGGAACGGGGAGGCGTCGCTGCCGCAGCGCGGGTGATGTCAGACGGGTGTCAGCGGCGGGGGGCGGACACACTGGGCGCCGCCGCTCCTGCGCCTTCGCCTCGGGAATTAGGAAGCCAGTGAAGGGAAGGACGGAGCGCTTTGCAGGCAGGTAAGTCTCCGTGCTGTAAAGATGAATATTGGAAAAGCGATAGAGGCGAGTTGGGGCAGAAAGGGGAGACATCAGGATCCGGACTAGGATCAGGGTCTGCGTGAGGGGCTGCCAGGTGTGGAAGTTCCCCTGGCTACATGACTTGAGTCCGCCCCAAAGGGCGCTCAGGAAAGCAGTCTGGGCAGGCAAGTCACTTCTAGCATTCAATACTTTCAATGCAAACTGAAGTTTACTTAAGCAGCACAGTTAAACAAGCCTCCATGGTCTATTTTTTTCTTTTTTCTTTTTCAATTACTTGTTGGTTTAGTTGTTTTAGGTAAATGGCATTTCTTGCAGAGCAGCATCTAATCCTAAATTCCTGCGCTGGAAAGGGAAGGTCTGTCTAACCAGCAGGAAAGGTCATGGAAAGAGCAGTACCGGATTTTTTTTTTCCCACATACATATGAACTGGATTATGTTTTATTTATGAGCCACTCAAAGAGCGTTTCGAGCACAGCTTGGTGTAACTTGCAGTTTTAGGAAACTTGAGGTTCCCCACACGCAGCCCGTTTGGTGGCCCCGAGCTCTGTCCTGCCGGGAAAAAATGGGATTTTCACGGAACTGCTGCGGGGCGTCGCTGCCGCGGGCTCGTTTCCTCAGCTGCATTTAGTGAGTGCCAGGAGGACTTCGGTCCTGCTCCCAAGCAGATATATGAGATACAAACATCTAGGAGTGAAATTAAATGTCCTGTTGATGGGGGCAGATGTTTTCACAGGCAAAATCCACTATTTGCAACGCGTTGCCTGCAGGAGTGGGGATTTGCTTGAGGAGTAGCTAATGTGGTTATGTTTATGTGCTTGTTTTTATTGATCTTTGGGTTGTTGTCACTGAGGAGCCTCTGCCATAGCTGCAGATTTAGAGGAACTGCAATTTGCCCAGATTGTGTAACCTGGGGGAGATAAGCTGGTGATTTGTGGAGTGACAACATTTTGTTTCTCCCCTCTGATTCTCCTAGCTATTCCAATGGAAGCAATTGGAAAATCTCTATTTCCGTGAAAAGAAATTTGCTGTGGAAGTGCACGATCCCCGCAGGTAAGACCAGTGGGGTAAGACCAGTCCCGCAGACCGGGATTAGTCATTTCAGGTTAGCTCACGGAGAAGGGAGGTTTCCTCATTGCCCCGGGTCTGACGTAGATCCGGGAGGTCACTCTTGCTCCGGGACACGGAGCCTCTCCTGCATCCAGCGGTGCCGGGGCAGGGCTGTGGGTGCTGGATTCGGGGATACTGCTCGGGGAGATGACAGCCCTAAGGAGCAGCGGGGAGGTGACGTTCCGAGAGCCCCGGGGAGGAGAGGCAGGAGCACCGGCTGGTGGGCAGGAGTAAAGAGCTTTTCCTTGAGTTTCCAGGTCTCTAAAATACAGGCAGAGAGCCCTGCCTGGCTAGGAGAAAGGTATTTGGGACTTGAGACTTCAAAGGCACATCGTGAGATTGCATTTCTCGCCACCTCTTTAGAATTTCAGTGTCAAGAAGGACCTTTGGACAGAGCGGACTGGTAGTGCAAACCTGGTACGCAAACACTTCCCTGATCAAATCCATCTGGGTAATGGCAATCAGTCAACACCAGTTTTACTTGGACAGAAAACAAAGCAAAGTAAGTTATATTTTTACTGTAGGCATAAGTCTCAGCACCTTTCCTATGTATCGTCCGGTGTACCTTGCTCCAGAAGTAAACTAGTCTCAAGAGAGAAAATACAAATTGCTTTTTTTTTTTTCTCTCAGCTTTTTGAGCAGTCTATTAGCTACAGTATTTGTTATTCGATTCTTTTTAGCCTGCCTCCAATTAAGTGGCATGGAAATGTAATCACAGAAAAGGGAATTCCCATGTCACGGTGTTTAATCTGCTTTTTCTTTTGTCTCTTTCTCATTTGAATTTTGAACACAGTGTGAATAAGGAGGAGATTTTGAGTTTGGGGATGATTCAGGCTGTGGAGGCGGGAGCGGGACAAGGAAGGAATGTCAGAGCAGTGAAGTGCACAGTAAGCTGCTGTGCCATGGGGTTGCTTTAGCCCTTAATTTACTGGGAGATGAGGTGTGAAATGTCATCTCTGTGACCCTGTGGTCTGAAGCTAATTAGAGGTAACTTGATGATGATGGATTTATTTATTTATTTATTTATTTTTAACTCCTTCAGGCAAAAATTCCTTCAGCCAGAAGTCTGGATGATATCGCCATGGATCTGACAGAGATGGGAACACCAAAAGTTTCAAAACTAGTAACTATGGAGGCCAAAAACCAGCTTATTATGGCCAGCAACGGCAGTTTAATCTCATCAGGTAATATTACATGTAAATGCAAGGTAGTGAACTGTCAGTACAGCAGGGCTTGTGTGTGTTAAAGGGGAAAACAAGGCCAGCTGACCATAAATTCCGCGTTATATGTGACAGCTTGTCTTAGTTACATACCTGAAATAATAATAACAGTTATATAACTGCTGATACCCCTCCCTCCCATCTCCCCAAAGCCTAAATAAGGAGGTGAAATGATATTAAAGACAGGCATCCGTATACTTTTGGTCCATGATTAATTTGATACCAATTTATGGAATCATCAGTCCTTGAATTAAGTTCAAGTCTCATCAAAGTCCAAGGGAAATCTGATGCTAGCTGACTTTAACCTCCTGTGCTAGGCATTGAATTGCCCTGAGCTCCCTAAGTAACGGGCAGAGAAGGAGAAATGCTTCCAAATAAAACTCAGATCTGGAGGGGATTCTACCTTGACTATGAAGGAAGCCTAGGAGAAAATAAAAGCTTAGCTTGCCACATAGACATGGCTATAGTTAAGTGAGGAGCCTCTGTGTCTGCATGGAATGCAAAATCAAAGCTATTAGTTCATATATATGAAGATCATCATGCCTAATGATTTGCTTTATATTCTGTATAATGGGTTTTGAGGTCTTATGCTTGAGATTTAAGTGCCTGTTTTTATTCCCAGGATATTGAATAAGTGCAGACTTTATAAAACCTTGCTTGCTGGATGGCACAGGAGTTGGATCACAGTCATTTTGAATGATGCAGTTTTATTACGTTAGACTCCTTTGGAAAAATAGCCTACCTGGCCAGTTCTTCCTTGCAAGAAGAAACAAAATGGCTTTTACCTGCAAATTGTCTAATAACAGTGTATTTTGCAGGTTCTCAGGATTCAGAGGTCAGTGAAGAACAAAAGAAGGAGAAAATTATGGAACTAAAGAAGAAAGAAAAACTCCTTCAAGAAAAGCTGCTTGAGAAAGTTGAGGAGCTGAAGAAAATTTGCCTGCGAGAGGCGGTAAGACCTGCACCTTGCGCTATGGTGGAGGTGGGTTAGAGCGCTTCTCTCCTTCCAGACCATCACCTAGAGCCTGGTCTATTCCCCAGGAGCTGACAGGCAAGATGCCAAAGGAGTATCCTCTGAGTGCTGGAGAGGAGCCTCCCCAGGTCAGGAGACGTATGGGCACCGCATTCAAACTGGATGACAACCTGCTCCCTAGCGAAGAGGTGGGTACTGCACTTGATGTTTTCTTTCATTGAAGGTGGGGTAGCCAGACCCCTGACCAAAGCCACTTCTAAATAAACGCTTTCCTGATTGTTTGGATCTCTGATTTTATCTGGGGCAGCTAGGACAGTCGCATGCCTACGCAGGGAAACGTAGAGTACCATCCTTCGTTCAACTGTGCTCTCTTTGAATACACCAGGAAGATGACTGTATCAAAAAGCCCAAATATCCCTCCACTTCACCCCCTGATTTGACTCTGCCACTCGAGTGTTAATGGAAATTTTGCTGCTAATTAGAGAAAGGCAGGTTTATAATGCAGTTCGGCAACATAGGGCTTATGAGCTTGTTTTTCTTCTAAAATGCTGATTTGTGGAGTGTTGAGGTCGTGCTTGATCCAAGTATGTGGCCTGGGTGTGCTGTTCCCTTACAAAACCATCTCTCCATGAGCACAGGAGATAACTCCACGTGACGGTAGGAGGAGATTTATCTCTGGTTAATTCAAGTTCCACCTAAGTAAAAGCTCTCTTGCTCAAGAAGCTAATGGGATGTTCTCTGGCAGGGACTGGCTCAGGAGATAGGCTAATTCAGACATATGCAGTGTCTGGACACATCCCATTCCCTCTCATTCCTTAGGAGATCTGTTCACTAGCTCTGTTATCCAAGTGTTAAGTAAGAGGAAGGCTCTGGCAGGCTGTCTTCTACCAGAACTCACTGCAGCAACTGCTAAATGCTCCTGAAAATAATCCTACCGACAAGACATAAGAGTGCATTGCTTATCACCTCTGCAGTGCCTTTTATTTGAGCAACTCAAAACTGTTTACAAACAATTAAAGTCCAGCTCCCTGTTATGTAACTATGATGATTTCAATTTTCATTTTATTTTTGGAAAGTAAAGAAAGATTTCCAACAGACATTTTCAGACTTTGACTTGGAGCAGGTTTAGCAGCCTGCAACGTGTCTTGTTTAACAGATGGACCTAAGCTGGAATTTAGATGTCTAACTTATGTCACACAGCTCGAGAGCTTTGGACATTTCTCAGAAGATCTCATAATAATGTGGGTGTTGTAGAAATGAGACCTAAGGATTTCATATCATGATCTGAGTTTGTGTATAAACTTTGGAATTTCTAAAGATTTCATTTCCTTATCACAGAGATAAGTCTTTCAATGACCTTAGATTATTTCTACCTTCAGTACAAGCAAGTAACTGATCTCATGAATTTGCAGGATCCCGCTCTGCAGGAATTGGAGAGCAATTTCATCATACAGCAAAAGTTGGTGGAAGCTGCAAAGAAACTTGCCAGTGAGCCAGACTTGTGCAAAAACGTAAAGAAGAAAAGAAAGCAAGAATATGCTGATGCTGTAAAAAAGCTCCAAGAGATAGAAAATTCCATAAATGAATATAGAATCAAGTGTGGCAAGAAACCAACCCAGAAATCAACTTTTACTCTGCCAGGTAAACAAGAGAATTCCCCATACTCAGTTGAAAAAAAGAACAAAAAAAGAAAGTTATTTGGTTCACTTATAAGTTCTGTTTATACCTCCTCTATATGATTTTTATCTCTTCTGTGGCAGTTAAATAAGAAAAAGGTGCAATTGCTGCATCTGACACAAGAAGTGCACTGTTTATAGGCTGTGGGCAGAATAGTCTAGAGCTTTAGAAACAAGTGCAGACATGTTGCAGCATCAGGTGCTGGCCAAAGAATGCCACACATAGAAAGATTGGCAGCAGCATCTCAGTCGAAACTGGTGTGGTATCTTAATTCCTAGCGTATTCAATGTGATTGTATTCCTAGCCTGTCGCATGCAAGAGCTTTCCTTCCACAATGCTGCAGTCCAAACAAAAGTAGAATGCATGAGTTTTTCTATAAGATCAAGGAAATAAGGATCAAAGACTTTATTTCGTGATTGGAAATTACTTATTTCCAAGAAGACATTAGAAAAGGTCAAGACATGAGGAATGCAAACTGTGGCATACAGATTTTTTGCTATATGTTTTTGCCGGTGATGATTGCAATGAAAAGAGCCTGGGCCTTCCATTCTGAAAAAGTGCTTTTCCCGAGGGAAGTGTGACTGTTTCTTCATAGGATAAAGCCCAGAAACTTGCTAGTATCCAAACTGAGTGAAGGAATTTGGGAATAGTAAAAATGCACAGATGTTGCATGCTCTCCTAGTTTCTGTTGAGCTTAATGGTTTCAGAACATGTTTTACTTTCCCCCCTCAGGGAAAATATATATGGATAATTGTTAACTGATTTCTTTTTGCATCCTCCGGCCTAGAGGAAATGCTCTTCCATGAGGTGGTTGGAGGGGTTTTCCTGGGAACTGCCAAGTGGGAAAGAAGATGCAAGATTTTTCTGCAGTGTTTACTGACACCGTCTCAGTGACCCTTGTGGGATGGAGCATTTGTTCTACCTCTTGGGCTTTGAGCTGAGAGCTCTTGCCGATATTTTCTGTGCACGATCTGTGTATCTGTTGGGAAACCCGTGTCCACTTCCCTTTCAGCATTGGGTTTGACTTCTCATCAAGCATAAAATGCAGCGACACGGGACTATCCACTGTCACAAAGTGCTTATTCTAAACCATTGATAATTGCTCTTTAACGTGGCCTAGCTAGCTGCTGATTGACAGAGATGAGGAAAACAAATGTGTTTCCAGCCTCTTGCTCACCAATCCAGGCATTAGTCGTGGGAGTGCCTGCAGTCCCTGGGCTGTGCATCAACAGCACAGGAAGTTACTGAAGGACAATAAGTAGTAAGAACCCGTGAGACACGGTCTGTACAATCTGTTTGCACAGAGGTTTTTGTGCCATTGTGCAAAACAAGGAACTTGGGAGTT
Organism: Tinamus guttatus; assembly: GCF_000705375.1. The sequence continues at coordinate 81,667 of NW_010580212.1, forward strand.
GGGTTTGCAATTGTCAGTCCTTGTGCAAGTACCACTTAGCCCATCAGTTTGCACCATCTGATTCATGACATCCTTGTTTGCTTTCTGAGAAGGGTGCAGAGCCAGGAGGTGCTGGGCTCTGTGTCTCAGGAGGGTCACTGCCTGTCGGGAAGGCCTGCAAGGGAGCGTATATTTAGCTGCATTCCCTTCCACCTTCCGACTCCTGCATTCCCTTCCACCTTCCGACTCCTGTGTATTTGTTAATGCATCCCAAAGCAGAGCTGTCACCTGCTTTGACAACTGCTTTTCCTTGTAGTCCTTTGACCAGAGCTGTCTGTGCTCACAGGCTTGGGGAGGAGGGTTTCAGAAAGCTGAGCAGTGGGGAGGCAGCTGCAGCTGTGAACTTGGGCAATGGCTTGTTGGAAATGACATGTTAAATAGTAACACTGATTTATCAAGCTATGGCTGTTTCCATCCCAGCCCTCGGGGGATGGGAGATGAAGCACACACTGGGCTCTCTCCTGCTTTCCATATGCCTCTCCTCCTTTGCCTCGTATTCTCTGCACCTCAAAGGCTTTCTTTGCCAATCGCGCAATGGAAATTGCACAGATTTAGCATTTCAGTTTGGAGCACCCATGCAGGGCAGAGCCCCTGTGAATCCATCAGTGTAGCTGTAGGCTGGGGTGTTTTATTCTTTTCTATTTAGGTAGTTTTCTTCTTCCCTGGAAGAACATAGAGGGAACATGGAGAACAGTAAGACCAGTTCCATATTCTTCCATCACTTGATCAAATTCAGGTGAATAAGCTCCCCAGAAACTTCTTTCCCCCAGTGTCAGGCTGCAAGTGGAGCTGCAGCCCATCGTGCATGGTCTGACGGGCGCCCCTGGGGCAGGGGCCAGCCGTGGTGTTACCTTCTTCTTGAAGAACTTCTTTATTTGACGAATTCTTGTAACCAGAACTTTCCTTGCAAAAAAGCACCACAGCAAGGAGCAGCAGTGTGTTGTGCATGTGCATCATGACTGAGGGAAAATCAAGCA
>NW_010580212.1:94154-118041 GCF_000705375.1 Tinamus guttatus
TGCGGTTTCTAGCTATTTAATTCATTTCGAAAGCAAGAAGCTGAGGGCTTCAGTTTTACTAGGGCTTGACACAAACATTGAAGACCGTCAGGGTAAAGCAGATAGAAAAACTTCTAATTTTTTATAAAATTTTGTTTTAAAAAAGTTATTATTGGCTATTAATTTAATAGGTCAGATTATCTGTTTCTGATATGGCGCAACACGTCCTGCTTGGGAAAAGGGACAGAGCAGGCAGGGGTTGGTGCTGGCAGCACAGGAGGACAGAGCACAGGGAGGGATGTCAAGGCCTCAGCAGGAGGGTAACCGGATCCCCAGACGATCTCCTTTGCCGACCATCCAGCTTTATTTTCCAAACCCTTCCTGCACGGAGGGAGCTGCCGTAAATCCTTCAGCGAGCCCTTGGCCGCGGAGCGATGCGCCCCGTCTCCCTGGGCGTCTCCTGCCCGTCTCTGAGGCAAGAGCAGGAGCCTCAATTTACATTTAATCGTTAGAGTGTCATCGAGGAGACACGGAGCAAGGAAACCCTGCAGCCAGCGGGGCCGGGCGGCCGTAACTGGAGCCGGGGCCACAGCCACCTGTCCCCGGGGAGGGTGAGGGCAGGACGAGCCCCGCGCACAGGCCCTGCCTGTGTCAGACCCAGCGGCCGCGTTCCAGAAGCACCACGTTTTGCTGGGTTTGAGTGTTATAAAGAGGCACCCCCATGTTTAATGCTGCGAGTGATGGTTCCCAGAGGGAAGCAATTTTCACTTGTGACTAATCCTTTGGCTTCATTATTTTCTGTCTGTCACGTCGAATTAGGAGTGCTTGCCACAAACATGGAGGGGATTGTTCATTTGCGGGGTTATGATGATGAATGTCACTCCCCAAAGAGCCCTTAGCCTTGTGCTGTATCAGTCCCGATTCACTAGTACTGGCCTGCAGCGTTTGGAGGGAACCTGCGAATTTGGATGACAAAGGAAGGGGACACTTTAAAATTTATTTCTAGCGCTGCCGTGCAAACCCAGAGAGCAGAGAGGCGGCTGAGAGCACCGCTGACAGCTACTACCTTACCCCCTGTTTGGTGGCAAGGGGTGAAACTGCTATCGAAACCATGCTGCAACCTGCCTTTGGAAAGCTCCAGCTCAGGTTGGAAACCCACATTTTGGGGCTTGAATGTTCCTGTCCCATGCCCAGCCAGGTGGCCCCTTCTGCTCTAAGGCAAATGAAAAGTGCCGGGTTGGTCCACAGCTAGGTCTGAGCAATGGTGGTGACATGTTCAGTATTCCCTACTGAGGGTCTTGAATCAGCTCTTTCCTGTAAAATAAAGGAATCGTTTGAAGTCTCCCACAGACCCATTTTCACTCATCACAGGTTTGTTTTCATTTATTTGTAAGCTCTTATCTCTGTATTTTGGAATATGAGCCGTGGAAATGAAAACGTTCAGGTATTTTGAAATGCTTTACAGATGTCCAGTAAAACACAGGAGGTGGGTACGTAATATCTCAAGGCAGTAGGAGACAAGTAGCACGGACTGTGTCGGCATTTTGCCTGTGCCCGCACGGTGAATCAGGCCTGGGAGCTCTCCTGGCGCCGCAGAGCCGTTCGCTGTGGTGAGCGCCGCCACGAGAGGCCTCGCGCGCCCGAGAGGCCGGGGGTGCCGGGGGCGGGAAGGGAGCGCGGGGAGGCTCCTCGCAAACGCGTCTGGCCCCAACACGCGACCCCCGGGGCGAGACGTTGGGCCCGTCTGGCTCTGAGGAGGTCACTGACTGTCCGGGACTACCCAGGGCACCAGGGGCTTTGTCTGCTGCCCTCGGTCCCCCACAGCAGCCACCAACGTTCAGACTGCTCAAAGAATCATGGATTTTAAAAATGGTTTAAAGCCATTTAGATGGTTTAAAAACCCATCAGTTAACCATCTTAACCATACTTAACATAAAGCAAGACATATGCCTTTGACTTCCCTGTGCCTTTTCTTGCTGCCTTATTTTGCATTGCCTTGCCACAGACCAACATTTTCTCTCCACTCTCCAGTGCGTTCTTAGACTTCTCTAAAAAGACAATTGAAAAGAAAAACAAGAACAAACAGAAAACAGATCTGTTCTTTAGCCTGTGGGGCCCAAGCCGGCTCATCTGGGTCTCATGCAGATGAGTCGTGGTGCAGCCCCGTTTGCTCCTGTGTGAGCACCAGGAAAGCTCTAGACTGTCTCAGTGACATGCAGTGATTTAGCAACTGCGGGACAGGGTGATATATATATAAATATATATATGTTTTCCCACAGGGTGTCTCTCTCCGATTGCTATCGTTACTTAGTGTTATGATTATTAAGAGGACCATCATCTGACCCTTTATAATCCCTCTATTGCGTTACAGGGATTGCAGGACATACTTGCTCTATGCTACTGTTTGTCAATTTTAGCCTGTACCATGAAGTTTGCAAGTAACTGGAAAGTGATGCAAGGTTATGTTACATGGGCGCATTTTCGGACTCATTCCAGCTAATGCCTTGGCACTTGGAGAGGGCATGGATTGGTAATAAAGGAAAACAAATGTGTGGGTTTTGTCAGCAAAAAAAATGAAAGCTATAGATACTGCTGTGAAGTATTTGGCATCAGCCTGTGCCCCATCAATTACCTTAAAAATAGAACACATTTTAGGCACTTGAAGCATGTTTTGATGGCCTGCTTAGAGTCAAAGTGACACCAGAGCCTACCCCTCTTGATATTTGACTTTAAAACCTGTCAGCCCTTTTGCCTTCAAGACAGATGGGTTGGAATTTTTGAAGGAAATGCACAGATGAGAAAAATCAATTAAAAAAAGCAGCCCTGCTCTCGACTCTGCCGGCTTTCATAGAAAGGTTCATTCACACGTAAGCGCTTACCTTAGAAACAGCAACAAATGTGAATTCTTCACTATTAAAGGCAAGACTTTTTTCCTGTTGAGCTTTTATTTAGCACTTGTTAAGTACTTACTTAGCGTAAATGGTGAGCTCCTACCCACAGGAATGATTTTGTACAGATACCACAGCTGGACCCGGGCAGTCCAAATTTCTGAGTTTTTATTCCCATCTGGAGACCATGTTCAAAAGGCTGCCTGATACCAAGGAATAATGAACAAAACAAAATAAAACAGAGAGCTAAAATAAATGCTGAGTTTGACGCTGACGGCGCCTGCGGTCTCAGTCTGCCCGTTCCCGTGCCAAGACGGGCGCAGGCTCCGGCCCGCACGGAGCAGCCCCGTGATCGCTCCTGCCGCTCGGGGGATGCCACACGAGAGCTTTGACTTCTCTAAGGTCCCCACAACTGGTGGAGGACCGGCCATGCAAACCACTTTGTCTGAAGAGAGAAGACAGAATTAGTGATTATTTTAGAAAACTCTGAGACAAATCCTTGCAAAGGTTACTGGGAAGAAGGTGGGAGTTTTTCCTTGGAGAAGACCTTTGGATTTGGCCACATGTGTGTTCAGCATGGAGGGTGTCGTTTGTCCCCGTAACGTGCCTGGTTCCAGTGCACCCGTTTCCAGTTGCATTAAGCAACGTGTTAGAAAAGGAAGTGAATCCTGTTCTCGAACTAATTTATGGAGGAGACCTAAAGTAGGCAAAATGTGATACCCACCTTGTGATGCTCTGGGATTAGCACCCGTGTAATTGGGAGAGGTGTCACGGGTCAGGCCTTCGTTTTGCGTCTGACATAAAAGATAACACTCCCAGAAGTGTAGTATTTCCTAATTGCAATATAGAACAAGAGATATATCTCTACTTAGAAGAAAACCTGACTTTTTAAGCCCTGGTAGTTTTCTCAGTATCCCTATTTTCCCTCCCGAAGGACTTCATGAGTTTGACCCTGCTTAACTTAGGAGCTCTAACAAGATCACAGCCCAAGATGGCCTGGCTGAAGATCACGGAAATATAAGAAGGTGGCCAGGGGCTTTATTTACTGTCAAGAAATCAGCAAGCGATTCGTAACCACTGAACAGACAGTTTCGATGACCCAAACAGCATCATCTGGGAGAATAACATACCAGCCACAGAAGAGCATTGATTTATTTGATAACATCAGGAAACCATTTATGGACTCTATTATGGACAGCAATTGCTGGGGGTTAAAGTTGCTAGACCAGACAGATTGATGTGTGGGTCTGCTGTTGTGCTTGCTACTGCATGAAATAAAATAAGGGTGTCCCTTGAAATATTGAAGGGTCAAAAAGAGGCATTACTCTTTTGACTTGCCTTTTTTTTTTTTTTTTTTTTCCTTTTTTTTCCCTTCCCTTTTTTTTTTTTTTCAATTTTTTCCCCTCTTAATTTATTTAGACTGCAATGAGGGATATAGCATAATTTTTGGTGGAACTTGGTTTCACGGTCTATTATGTGCATTTTTTTCTGCTATGGAAAATGCATTCACAATTGCAAGGTGAGGATTTGATTTGATACCCTCTGTAAAGAATATCTGAAATAACAAAGCAAAATCTTCCTAATCAAATGAACAGTTCAAACTGTGTCATACTGAAGCTGTGCTGTAGTAGAGAAATTACCAGCTCATGCTACTTAGCTTTTACAAAACAGCCATGAACACAAATGTCAATGATGCAGCCTGCTGGTTTGTCTCGTAAATTTAGCAGCATACAAATATTTTAAGCAAAGAAGACCTTTTAATCTAGAACAGAGACTTAAAAAAGAAAAACAATTTAAAATAATTTCTATAGTTCTATCAGTTCTATGAATAGAGCACGTGAATATACATAATAATGGGTATGTTTGTACTCACTAATTCTTTAAAAAGATAACAAGTAGGAAAAAGACGAATCTCAGATGAAGTGCCAGCTATGACCTGTTGAGGATGCAGATCATGTACATGGTAGAGTCCAACCAGAGGTATTTATGCAAGTCTGAATCTATTAACAGAGTCTCATATTAGTGACTTCAGGTAGAAACTATTCATTTATCTGGAGTCCTTGAAGACCTTTGCTAGGATGAGGAGCCCAAAGACCCTGGCCCATTAATATGGGGTTGAAATACTAAAAATAGGCGTGGAGCAAAATGCCCACAAATCCTTGTCGCTGTCCTGGTGTTATCTCCCTGGAGGCAGAATCCGATCGTGCATGACCGACCAAGCCCAACAGGGATCTCCACTAAAAACAGCGTTACCAAGGACCCTGCTCCCTCCCAGACCTTGGGCTGGTTTCGCCTCCGTTTGCCATCGCCAAGATGGACGGAAGGTATCGACGTTGCTCCCGGGCAGCACGTTGATCAGGGCTCCAGGCACTGCTGGGTCAGCTGCAGCGTGAGGTGGCAGAGACATCTTCAGACCTTCAGCACACTGTGAAATAGAAGGGGGGAAAAAAAGAATCAAATATTCCCTTGCACCTAAGGAGCAGGGACAACACGTACTTGGAAGCCTGCCGTGATTGAGATCCCTGCCTGGTGGGGCCATTGAGCAGGCGGTGAGAAGTGTTACAGCAAATGCAGGAGGCATCTGTCCTAGCTTTGTGGCACGAGCTGCCCTGTGATCGTGCAGCAAGCCCTGCTTCATGCTAGGTAGTGCTTCTCAGAGCCCCTGTCATCCTTCAGGCCCCACCACGCACCAGGGGTCTCTTGCACTGAGCACAGATCACTCTTCGTAATGACTTTTTACCTGCCTTTTCAAGTCTTGGATGTTTTTTCTTAAACAAGAGCTCACGTTTGGGGAGCTCGATAAGCTGTGGGACAGATAAACTCAAATCAAACCCACCTTCAGTATTCAGCTAGGCTTTAACTCACTGAGGGCCATAAAACCAGAGGAAAATCACACACTGTCAACAGAGCTGCCCAAAAATCACCGTTAAAGCCATTTTGCGACATCGATACACAGACCTTGTGCCGACTCCTCTTGCAGTATAATATTCCACGCCACAAGCGTCGCAGGTGCTGTTGGTTTCCCCGGATGGACCCAAGGTGGTTCGTGCCTAGGGCGAAGCACGCAAGGCATGAGGCCACGGGAATCCTCTAGAAAAGGGCCATCTTCTGCGTTACTCAATGGGGACGCACCAGCTGCACTGAAATGTCAGAGGAGTTTGCACAGCTGACAAGTTGCTGAAAATGGAGCATGGCAGCATCTCCATAAATTCTCTTTATCCAGCCAAGTGCGGCTTAATATAGACTTGGTCTCCCTGCCCGTCTCCCACACTGAGATCGGGAGCCGCCGCAGCTCATGACCAAAACATTAAGTTGTCGATTTAACTGAGTGAACTGCTGCTAGTGGGAAAACCTGCTTTTAAATTGTTCTTCTTCGTTAGATTTAAACTGATAGTAGAGGAAGGAGAGCATGTCTGAACCCAGCCAAAACTCTGAGGAGGAGGTATGTCCCGAGGACATCGACGAGGACGAAATCCTGGCGAATCTCTCTCCCGAAGAGCTCAAGGAGCTACAGTGTGAAATGGAAGTGATGGCTCCGGACCCCCAGGTCCCCGTCGGGATGATACAGAAAGACCAGACCGAGAAAGCACCGACTGGGAGCTTCGACCACCGTTCTCTCGTCGACTACCTGTACTGGCAGAAGGCGTCCCGGCGCATGCTCGAGGACGAGAGAGTTCCCGTCACCCTCCTGCCCTCAGAGGTAAAGAGCAAAAAACCACAAATATCTATGAGGCGTCTGCTGAAGGCTGTATTTTGAGAGTGCAGTGCTAGAGATTTTGCTTCTGTTAAATAGCTTTAACGGTATCTCCTACCTCTATTTCTGGTTCTTACGTACAGCACAAACTATGAACTTAAATCTTCCCTAAAAGACCAGTAGTGACAGGATCCAGCTCGGGCTGTTACCAGCATTCTTTTATTATGATTATTTTCTAAATCTTTTGTTATATTTTTTCTCACATAAGTAAATCCTCGTTTTCTTTCACCAGAGCAAATGACTGAGAGATTGTCATAAAATTGCTTCAGCAAGAGCAGCTCAGATCTGCTTGACTTTTTGCAGATTTAGTAGTGCTAGTCCGCTTTTCCCTAGAAAATTTGCTTTAATAAGCAAAAAGGGAATGTAATAATTAATGGAAATTAATGTCACACTGTTAAAAAAAAAGCCCATGTTTTTACGGCGTGCAACATTCACTGCTGACCAAGTGTCAAACTCCAGGGACGAGCTCAGCCTTTTTCAGTGCTGTTCTTAAATTATGCCAGTGCCCTTATGTCTTCCAGCTAAGGTCATGCTTAGAATTTTACAAAAAAAAAAAGCTATTAGAACTCGTTGCTCTAGGGGCAAGAGTGGTATTATGACCATTTTATCTGACTTTCTGTGAAACACAGGCCATGAAAGTGCCCTAATGTAACTAGTTACAGGAAAATGTTTTGATCTGCATTAGCACAGCATTTCTTAGCGATGGGGAGTTCACCGCCAAAAATGCCTAATTGTCCCGTTGTAGAAATGTCCACCTTCCCCAGATAGACCAACTCCAGACATACATGCAAATTGGGCTCATATTTTGCTTCATCTTTAGCAATTTCTCCTTAAATGTGATGCTCTAGAGAGGCACTCAGAGCCCTAGTACTATTCACTGGCAGTCCAGCATCCCTTCCACGGTCTTTCTGAGGCCATGGACACGGGCCCCATCCAGTCCTGGTGCTTGTGGAATACAAAGCAAGCTTCCTCTCTCTTCAGGGAAACAACAAAACTTACACAAAATAAAGAAGCCAACTTTGCAGGGCAGCGTCGACATGGTGCTTTAGGTGAAATATTCCTTTGTGTTGGGATGTAGAGGTATCTAAGAGTCTGACTTTCACGTAAAGCAAATATACAGTTGTGTCAGCTCTGGGTTTTTGCCTTCCCCAGAGAAACGCTGCGGAAGAGGCAGGAGGAGATGCAGGCAACACCGACAGCGCTGAGAGCAGGAGGTGGCCTGAGGTGGAGAAGGAGAGACATTACCAAAATGAGCACGTGTCCAACTCACTAGCGCCGACTGCAGAAACGAGCAAAGACGCAAGTGATAAGGAGGTAGAGGAAGAGGAGGAGGAAGAAGAAGAAGAAGAAGAAGGAGAAGAGGAATATGAGGAAGAGGAGGAGGAGGAGGAGGAGAGGGAAGAGCATGATGAGAAAGAATTGCAAACAACAGAGACTGACACCAATGAAAACAGTCACAGAGATCAGATAAGTAAGGAGTCAGGTACAGACTCAGAGGAGCTCACTGAAAAGCAAGAGGAAAATGAAAAGAAAGTATCAAAATTAAACATACCCAAAAAGTTGGCACTGGATGCCAGCTTCATAAAGTTGAGTGCCAGACCCTCAGGAAATCAAACCAATTTAGAAGAGAGTTTGGAGAAAGTTCGTAAAAACAATCCGGACGTGAAAGAAGTCAACCTGAACAACATCGAAAACATCCCCAAAGAAATGCTGATAGACTTTGTAAATGCCATGAAGAAGAACAAGAATGTCAAGACGTTCAGTCTGGCCAACGTGGGCGCTGACGACAACGTTGCCTTTGCACTGGCCAACATGCTGCGCGAAAACCGGAGCATCGCCACTTTGAACATTGACTCCAACTTCATCTCGGGCAAGGGCATCGTGGCCATCATGAGGTGCCTGCAGTACAACGAGAGCCTCACGGAGCTGCGCTTCCACAACCAGCGCAGCCTGCTGGGCCACCAGGCTGAGATGGAGATCGCGCGGCTGCTGAAGGCCAACCCCACGCTGCTCAAGATGGGCTACCACTTTGAGCTGCCGGGGCCCCGCATGGTGGTCACCAACCTGCTGAGCAGGAACCTGGACAAGCAGCGGCAGAAGAGGCAGCAGGAGCAGCGTCAGCAGCAGATGAAGGAGCAGCGGGAGCTCATAGCCATGCTGGAGAACGGACTGGGGCTGCCGCCGGGCATGTGGGAGATGCTGGGGGGGCCCGTGCCACAGGCAATGCCACAGGAGCCTCCACCAGCGCCCAAGCCACCCGCTCCCCCCACCATGCCGCCGAGCAAGAGGAGGGAGAGCGCGGGGCCGCCGGCGCCCGCACAGCCGCCCGCCACACAGCCCGTCTCCTTCCGCGTCATCAAGCTCAAGAAGACGCAGCGCAAGCCTGCTGTGCCCGAGTACGTGGAGCCCGCAGAGAAAACCAACCTCAAGGACGTCATCAAAACCCTCAAACCAATTCCCCGGAGGAGGCCGCCCCCGTTGGTCGAAATCACCCCGAGGGATCAGCTCCTCAACGACATCCGGCAGAGCAACGTGGCTTATCTGAAGCCGGTAGGTTTGGAGAGCGGCGGGTTTGGGGGGTTTCACCGTGCTGAGGCACCCAGCTCCACACCAGCCCATGACCACCTCCAAAACGTGGAACCCATTGGGTGCTCATGACTTCAGGAGGTGACCCCTGTCCTGGCACTGAGGCCTTCTGCATGGCCCCACCATCCTGAGGTGAACGAAAAACTCTGCTTAGAGAGATCAGTGAAGCAGATGGTGAGGAGCCAGAGGGAAACCAACCTCTTCTGCACCACACTCATGGAGGTGAAGGAAAGGAAATCCACTCGAGGGGTAGACAGAAATCCAGTGTTAACAGCAGTGATGGTCTAGTCGTTATCATGATATGAAAATTTTATGATAATATCTGTTGCAGGAGGGCAGCAGGAACTATTTTACTAATAATTCTTACACCACACTTCAGACCTTAATAAAGAGTCTGATCATCCAAACGTCTGCAGGGTGATGGCATTCTCATTTTGGTAGCACTTTTCTGCTGTCTCCTGGCCTGTTAGATAACAGCCAGGCCCCGGCTCCTGGGGCTCCCGGGACCCTTGGTGGGAATCCTGGTCAGCACTGTGCAGCTCTGGCACCCTAAAAATGCTGTGGCAAACCTGAGGAAAGACTTTAGGGAAGTAAGAAGGATGTTTAATATGAAATTAAGCTGTAGTGTGAGGAAAATATACTTTTTAAGGAGTCATTTTTTTTATGAGGGGCTATAGTGGTGATGCAGCAAAAACCCTTGCTGCAATATTTTGTTCCATGTGTTTGAGCCTATGAATTGCCTTTTGACTTCTACCTATATGATACGTAAAAGATGTGTTTTCTTGACTACCTGACCATGTATCATGTTTTTGCAATTGCCTTAAAATATTTCAACTAAAATAGTTGTTCCTCTAATACATTAATCTGCTTTAGAAGGTGTAAATTTTGTTCTTGTTTTCCATGATCAGGTTTAAACGGTTGTTGATAAGCTGATAAAAATATGCAATGAGGATCAAGGGCCAAACTTACCAGAGCTGCACTGAAATCTAGTCGTGATGCCCAATCTGTACATCTGCCTCTGGCTTCATGAGGCCATAACAAGGACTGCCTTATTTAGGGACACTCTCTGCTACCAGATTTTTGGAGTTCTCTTTTCTAAATCAAAACCAAAATTTTATAGCTAATGAGGAAACAAGTAGATTCATCAGCACCAAAGATGGAGCAAAGGATGTCTTTACATTCCCTTACATATAAATGTTTCAGTGAAAGAGCTCATAACATCTCAAATGCAGCCCTAAGATGCTCACAAGACACTTTTCAAAATGTTGTCCATCATATGTAATCTTTTGCTTTTTTAAAATGTTTTATTTCCTTGCCTTGTGCCATTCTCCAAGGAATACAAAAAGCCAATGGATGTGTTGGAAGTGGGTGGTGTCAATATAGCTGGTTGTGTTGCTCACACTAGAGAAAGAAGGCAGGAGATCCTTTGTATAAATAGAAATGGTCAAATTGTGTTTCATAATTCACATTTTCATACTGACTTTTTTGCATGATGAGTCACATTTTGCTTTCATTTATATCTAAAAACAGGTAATTATCTGCTCTGTAATTTTGGAGAGAGAAATTTGTCCTGTAACTTTTAAAGGGACAGCTCCCGCAGGGACCTCTGCCTCCCTGTGTGGATTTAACCCCACCATCTTCCCCCAATCACTTTTTTTTTTTTCTTTTGTCTGGGTTTTTAATGGCAGGAACAATTGCATGCTAGCCAGGACTTAGCCTCTGAGCAGTTTCCTGTCTTTCTAGACCTCAGTTTGTATTTTGTATTTTGGGTCTGAAAAAGAGCTGCTTTTGTATATGTATAACCAAAAGGCTGCTTTTTGGCTAGATCACCCCAAAAAGGTGTTTGCATTTGCACATTGGGGTAGAGGACTTTCCCACCCATGAAAACCTCACTGCTGCTGCGTTATTTCTTTTCCTCTACCCTTCTCCCAGGAAAAGGGAAGATGATGCTGTTCTTGCCTTCGGGCAGAGCACAGCCCTTTGCAAGGTGAGGATTAGGAAACCTGTGCTAGCAGGTGCCACCGAGCAGTGTTGCTAATCCCAGCTGGTCCCCATTTGTTAACTCCTCCTCAAAACGCCAGCAGGATTTTATAAATAACAGTCAGGTTTGTTGCTGGGATCCTTTCTCTTTTCCAGTGGCTCCTGCCTGGAAGCAGCAGAAGGTGTTTCCAGGCAAATCCCAGGTCTCTGCGACTCGGCTGGTCAGGGATGAGGGTTTGCAGGGAGTCGTGTCCATAGGCAGCCTGCAGGGCTCAGCCCACTTGCAGTTGGTCTCTGTTAATCCCTGAGGTCAGCCAGGTGCTCGGATTTATTTACTTCTTCATGAGATAAAGAAGCTGGTACTTTGCACTTGTGCTTGTTGAGGTTCACGGACATTTGGAGAAGATAAAAGGGTGGGAGACAGCGCATCTAAAAAACAGAGTAAGCTTAAACTCTGTGTCCTTGGGTATGGCTCACAGCTGTTTCCCATGGGACGGCTCAGTACGAGGTTTTGGTCCTTTTCTGTTACAGAAAATGCAAAGTTTTGTAAAGAGCTTCCTGGCAGCCTCCGGGCAGATCCCTGCAAACCCTGTCAGCCTGGGTGCCCCTGGTTAGCAATCCTGACATAGCGACGAGGCTATAGGATAAAAAGGTGGATTCATGAGCTGTTTTTAATGGGGCAATTCTCAACAGTTGTTATTATACCTTGTAGGAAGATAAAATGCTATGCACTTACTGATATCTTTTTTTCATTCAACCAAATCCTTTAACCTGCAAATATTGAGCGTGGAAATAGAAACAAAAGTAAATTCCTGACCTGATATCCTTCAGGGTCTTAACTGTTTTATTTTTGACCATATTGCAGGAGGTTTTTGTTAGCCTAAATGTTAGCCTAAGCTGGACTGGGAAATTTCCTCCTTGTAATATTTCTTTATCTTCCTTGTCTAGGTGCCATTGCCAAAGCAGTTGGAGTAACAGACCAGACGGACCTGAAGAAAACACCTTGGAATAAGGACTGTGCGAGTTTTGCTGACAATTTTTTCACCAGATGTCTTCTTCAGCAGCCAGGTGGTGTATGTGACTCTTTGGGAACAAAGCTTGCAAAAGGCACTTTTGTAAGCGTGATGAAAAAGGCTGGAACAGGAGAAGTCGATGTTAAGGGTTTCCACCAGCTACTGAACAATCACGGTGCCGTCCGTCTGCCCCATGGACCGGAGGCTCCAGTTTGCTGTGGGAGTTATTTTCTCAGAGGCATCGATAACCTTAAATCTGTGTGGTTTGTCAGTAAACAACTCTTCCATGTTGTCCTCCTATGTTCACATTTTCTTTCCAGGAACATGTTGTGCTTTATCTTATCCTGCTTTTCACAACATGCTCCTTGCTTTACTCTCCTGTCCATGAGAAACGCATTTGGTTTCTGTGTAAACAGCTTTATTTTTAAGGCTGAGGAAACAGAAATGAAATAAAAGTTCTCTATGTAAGATGTGTGCAGCACTTCTATGGCTGACAGGTCTACACAGCAGAACTGCTGTCTGTAGAGCCAAGGAGAACACTTCAAGGCATGGGATGTGGAATGCAAAGGCCTGATGGTTTCAAGCTATGTATACTGCAGAACATATTCTAGCTGGTATTGTACTCGGTCAGTGTACGAAAGATGATCTGTTGAGAGCTGTAATTTTCATTTCTCCTGATGCATCTCTGTCTGATGTAACCCTTAATCCTCTTCCCCACTCTGCACTGCAGGCACCTCAGTGCTATTGCACCTCACTCTCTGCACGGCTTCCTAACTGGCCTCATGCCCTTTCCTGTCATGAGCTTGAGGAACTGAGTATTCCTCCCAGGGGGGATGCCAAGAGCACGTCTTGCCCCCAGCCATGGTGGGAGATGGGCTGGAGATGGTGGCTTAACCAGCTGCAGTCCTTCCATGTAGCTTTGGTTTTGCTTAGTATTGTGGGGTTTTTTCGTTTTTAATTGCCTTAATTTTCTTGTTGCAAGCCTCCCTTCTAAAGCAGCTATAGAAAAGTGACATCCCTGAGGAATACATGTGCAGAAGATGTATTTTTTTAGCAATTTAAAGCTGTGTTGCGTAGTCTCCTAACCATGTCGTTTTCTGTGTTCTTCCTTCTCACAGCAAAGCCTTTCCTTTAGCGTATCCCCTGCCACCTTGTAGCTGACACGTGCTCTTAACATGCTCAGCTCTGCAGTGTGTTGCCTTCAGGTGGGTGATTCCTTGTTGTTCCTTCCACCCCTCTCAGCTGCCTTCCTCTAGCAGCTAAAGCTCAGTCGTGTTTAGGACCAAGGGTGCATTGTGCACTCCTCTTCCCGCCCCAGCATTCTTGGTATCACTATATTGCTTTCATTCTTGTTTTATCAGACCTCTCTGCTATCTTTAGCTCAAGCTTTTATCCTTGGCCTTTCTGTGTCTGTTAAGCTGGTTTCTTTCAAATCCCTCACTAGAACATCTGCCTCCAAACTTCTAAAAGCTCCTTCTCTGCTGCACTTCCATGCAGCAACCTGGTTGATGAATCGTTTAAAACTCGGCAAGCAATTTTTAAGACATGACAGTGTTGTATAAGGGGGAGAGTGAAAAAGAAGTAGTGTTTTTACTTCACCTCCGCTTCTCACAGGCCTCTTCTGTAAAGACAGGACAGTCTGCTCCCTTTGAGAAGAGGAAGTAACCTGGGGTTTAGGCTGCTTCTGTCTGAACGGAATGCAAAAAGGCAGTTCTGCAGGGCACTGCCAGAGCACTCTCTCCCTCCTGGCTTCTGTGCATAGCTGAGAAGTAGCAGGTGGGACAAGGAAGTGAAAATCAAGCAATGCTTGAGAATTTCTAAATCAGGCAGCTCAGAACAAATCATGGCTCCACCCCAAGCGGTGCCTGTTCGGAGCCTTCAGCCCTGACCAGTATCTGGAGGGTGTTTAGAGCAGGCCGTGCTAAGCTCTAGTTCGATACAGAGTCTTGTTGAGCAGGAACTTAATCAGAGGACAAAAAGAGCCTGGCCTAGAGACCACACGGGCAGCTTGACTGCAACACAAAGCTACTGTCATAGCTGCATTCAAACCATGGCTCTCAGTAATCCTGAAGTAGGGAGAAATACCTCTAAGGCACTTAACAATACCTTAGTTAAAATAAAATCCTTGTTATGTAAGACTGATTCAGCAAGAACAAGTGCTCGAATACTCTGCTGCTGAGGAGAAGCCTTTGTGAGGATTCAGACGTTCTGCAGTAACTTTCCTGCAGCACAGAGGCCTCTCATTCACCAAAATTATGGCATGCAGAACTCGGAGCACTCGACCAGGGGTTCACCACAACCATAACCTTGTGCCAGCAGCTGCAGCATGACTGTACCTCTATCAACACCATAGACACCTGTACCAGCAGTAGGAACTGAACATGCAAACATCAGGGTATGGTCTGTTCTCATGACCTGAAACAAATGCACTCAGTAATCACCATTACAGTTTATTTTTCTTCATAACTGTGCAGTTTTTAAAATTCAACAGTATGATCGAGTAATAGGCTACTACCTTACCTTCTCTAGGTGTGGTAACAGTTTTCATAAAACAAAGACCATGCGCTACAAGTGAAGAATTGAATCTTTAGCTGGAATATACACAGACACTTTCAATAAATACTGATCACATTATAACATTTAAATGGAATGACATTTTCAAATTTCTACACAATTCATTATGAAAACAACATGGGTAAGTTGCATAAAAGCCTCAAATTTAAGGAGATTTGCTTTATCATTTATTAAACTATTATTAGAAAAAAGAAATGCAAGGATATTTGAAATGGAGTGTCATCTGGAGATTTCCCCACTTATTTTTGGTACCTATTATCAAGGCAATTCCATCAAAGCTGGCAGTTAAAATATATATATTTTAAAAAAAATCCCCTAAACCACTTTCAAGAATTGTTGTAAGCAGAGATATCTTAATAAATTGGGAATGGTTTTCCAAAATTTTATCTTGAGATTTATTGCTTTTACTTGTAAACCTGAAATCCAGTTTCTTCCTTTGAAGGGTGCCAGAAAGAGAGGGCAAGATGTATGTTTTAGCTTGCATCTTTGCATTCTGGTTAACATGAAAAAGAGACCCATGCACAAAGTCACCACACACACATACACCTTCATCTACAAAACAGCCTTAGAGACTAAAGCAGAACAAGCTAAGTCCTAAAGTAGCAGTGGTTAAAAAACATCAATAGGGTAGAGTCATAGCTAGTCTAGTTTATCTGCAAATGCTCTTTCTTCCTGTGTTCAGCTGTAGTTTAGGTGTCTGAGAAGAAGTTCTGGCTCTCCTGTGAACAAAAACATTTTCTACAGATATCAACAGGATCAAGATTTCAGAGAAAAAGGTGCCTTTTACTGGAAATGATAGATGTGTGTTACCATTTCTGTTCATGCTTAAATCTATGTAGACTGTTTCAGTCTGCTAAAGGAGGAATGTGAGGTGAGAGATCAAGAGCCCATAACCATTGCAAGAGAGGAGTTGCAGTTTCACCATCTGCCACTAGAGTTAACACTGTGATCCTGCTCCAGACTGCTTCAGTTAGGGGTTTTAGGGATGCAAGAGATGCCTACACTTGATACATTCCAGCTCCCCTTGGGGTTTGCCAGCTTAAAGGTGCTGCATGGCGTAATAAACTGGCTGAACTGTCATTGCAGAGCATGGGAACAAAAGGGACATTCCTCTTATTAACAGACAAGTCTACTACAAAGACATTCGGAAAGACTGCGTTCCACAGGGATTCCATCTCTTGCCCCTTCCCCCCCAGCAAGAAGAGACAAGCAAATAGGTTTAAGTTAGTATGTATTTGTGTAAACACCAAAACATTTTGCTATACAATAGAAAAGTTACTCTCCTTATTCTTAGAGGAGCCCTGAATACCTGTATCCTGCAAGTATTAATCTGTGCCACATGTGCATTCCCTGCTTTGTACACCAACTGAAAGCAAGCGTGAACAATAGTAAATAGCAACTACACTCCTGCAACAGGAAAAAATGCCATGTTACAGTTGTTTATTCCTTCACTTTAGATATGTAGTCAGCCAGTTTGTTGATGCTTTCCTCCTGTTGTTCTAGAGCATCCAGTATGATGCCCATAGGGGTCTTCTTCAAACCAATTCCTTCCATTTTGTTCTCCAGTTTGTTCTTTATGTTCCGGAGCCTCAGGGAAGCATGGACAAACATCACTGCATAATAGAAAAGCACCGTTTAATTGTTAATGCTCAATCAGTATGTAATTCTTACAGCATCCACCTTAAGACAATTTCAAAGGTTACAATGTAATTTGAAGAAGCTGAAGTCCAAATGATGACTTAAATAACTGTAAGTACCCATTTAATATTCTTTACTTATCTCTGAAACCGTTCTATCATTTAAAATAGTTTGTGCTGTTCTGTGTTTTCCCTTTCCCTTCTCCTCTCCCCCATTTTTTGGTGGTGGTGGGGGAAATTTAGGTAAGGAGACAGCAAAACCAAGAGCAAATTTAGACTTTTCAGGCTTGGGAAGGCTCAAGTCTCCTGCTCCCCAGCCCCTGCAGAGAAGCTAAAAGCACTTACGGAGCAGAGGAAGAGTGATCCCAAACATGAACACCATGACATCTCCCAGGTAGGAGATCAGGAAGTAGCTGGACAGCATAATGGCCACTACAAAGGTGGTTGGGTACTGCTTCTTCAGCTTGCGGAGTATGTCCTTGTTGTGCGACATCCACACGAAGCCCATGAACACCAGAACCACCACAGTGCCACCAATAAGCATGTTCAGGGGGCTCAGGAATCTGGAGAGAGAAAGAGGAAACAAACAAACAAAAAAGGTATGTTTGAGTACCTTGGTTATTTGTTTTCTCTGTGAGCATAGCTTGGGATGAGTTCCTGTAGCACCTTTGCCATCAGAACTCTTGCTTCTGCTCAATGCACTCGCTTGACTTCTGACGCAGAGTTGGCAAATCCCAACAGCAGAGAGTAGGGAAGGTTTTCCCAACAATTATAATTCCAGGAGATAATGATTGAGAACAAGGGTTAGAACATGGACTTTCACCTCTTATTTCTTTAACTTCCACTTTGCTGTTCCGAGTGATTCCTCTTCGGTGTCTATACCTATTTATACCCTGCTCAAGGATTAGGGGGAACAGGGTAAATATCTCACAGGAAGCACGAGAAGAGCCAGGCTTGGCAAGAGGGCCACTGCTGAGGTTTGTGTTCTGTTGTTGCTGTGAGAGTTACCAAGTAAACCCAGCCACTGGGTGGGAATAGCTTTGGACTATCAGCAGCATGTGTCCCTTTTTTTGGACCAGGGTAAGAACTTCACATGCTCAAAGCACTTTCCCAAGTATTTCAGAGGTTGTTTTGTCCTTAGTTTTCAGCTGTGACTTCTCTTAGCTCGTTCACATACTTTGCACAAAACCCAGGCTCCGCTATTTCAGTTATATATTAATAAGCCTTGTGACTTCATGAGAATGGATTTATGCACTTGTATGTGTGCTGATCTAACCATATTGTTGCAGTTATGCTCTGAGATGCTGCAACTATCACAGTGGTATAATGCTGCTCAGACAAAGCCAAATGTCAAGATTTACTCTTTTAGGCTTTAGAACTGGTCTTTTCCAAAGCTAGCAGATAAAAATGAGTCATTGCTCTGCAACACTGCTGAAAAGGATGCTATGGTTTGTGGTCTCTGCTTGACATCCTGCAGAAGCAGATGAAATCTGTCCTTGGGCTGGTAAGCAGACACCAGCCCTGCCAGAAAGTGCTCTCCCAGAGAAGGGAGAGAATTATTTTAAAATAGAGATGGCCTCTTGATTCGTTAAGTTGGTTGTGCCAACAGAAGACAGGACAACAGGATGGAAATAGATTAAAATTCAAGCTGGATCCCCACCTGCTTCTGCTACTCATGCTGGAGCGCCAGGACGGCCTTGGGGAAATGGTGATAGGGCAGCCCTGCTCGTCGCATCTGAGTCACTCCCTGCCGCCAGCCAGGTTATATTTAGCTCTGAACTGTCAATCTTAAGTTTCCAGGCTGGAAAAAGTGAACAGCTTTGCTCTGGAAAGAAGCTGGTTTCATCCACACTCCCCTGCAGCAGGAAGAGGTGACCCATGACTGGACTACACTGGTGTCTGGTTTATCTAAATACTACCACATGTACAAGATTGAGACAGGAGTCATCTCCACTTCCCAGCTAGTTTTGAATAGAAGTAGCCAAACTCAGACAACTTGCAGCAGCTCCGTTTCTCATGCCCCAGATCCGACAAGATCATCCTGGATGGAATGAAGGGTAGGGCAAAGTTCCCCTCTGCCATGTTTTCCTCTCCAAGTTCTGTCTTCTCCACCCATTCTCTACTGCAGAATTCAGAATCTGATGGAAAAGTGCAACATTCCTGGGTTTGAAATCAAAGGGCTGGAGACTGATCTGCTCTATGGTCACAGGTTCTGCACTGCTGGCTGGCTGTAAGGGACCCATAGGGGAAACTACAACACACTCCTCCCACACACACACAAATTCAAAGGATTCCACTTTCCCGGGTAAAGTTAATTGAATTACATGTTTTCTGAAGTGGGCTGCATTCCAACGCATACAAAGAAACAGTGAACGTAAGTATGAAATGAGGTTATTCAGAACCACATGAGAACAGATGGGGATAGCAGTTGCCACTGGGAATTGGTATTTGGATTATTAGCCATGTGTCCACAGACTCAAGGGCTCCTGAATACAGTAACTGGATAGTGTTTCATATGCCAGGCTCTCCTTTGCTTCTTGAATTGCCCACAGATGCAGTGTAATTCACAGTGCTACCAAAGATTTAAACAAATATTACTCTATAAGAACTTCTTCTCTGCCAATGGCATTTGAAAGGAAGGCAAAACCTTCATTATCCATTTAGCCAGATATTGTGCAGCAGCACAATAGCTAAGCACTAGAAAGAAAAAACAGAAGCAAATTACTTCAGAATATCAGTGTCTGGGGAAAGCAGTGCTGCACAAGAAGTCCTAGAAATCACCTTATAAATGAACTATTAATACTGATATTTATATCCAGATAAAAAGCATAAGTTACGTTCATGCTCAAACAAGAAGGATGGAAGTCTTTCAAAGCTGCAGAGACAAAGTAAGTGACCAGCCATTAATTATGTTACAAGCTACTCTCTAAATGTAATTTTATTTAGGAAGGATTTATTGGACCTCTCAAGTATTTAAATAAGTAACACACAGACCTAGAAGCATGGCAGTGTTGTGGTAACTTGAGTTCATGCTGCTCAGATGACTTGAAGGGAAAAAAGCCCAAAGGGAAGTTGGAAGACGGACAACTGGTTCTTGCTACCCTAAAAGAAGCCAAAACAGCAGGACTAAACTCCACGTAGAGGTGACAAGAGCCCAGAACAGATGGCACAGCCTTTCTGGATGCTGCATTGCTCTCTGGGGTAAGCAGAAACAACCAAAATAGGATGCTGCAGCCTGCACTACAGCTAGGACACACTGATTAGGGGGGACCATCACCTACAGCTTTTTCTCAGGGCTACAGCAGCCACTTGCAGTTTGCTGCTGCTGCCCTTCAGAGACTGCACTTGCCTCAGCATCTGCTTCCATACAAAGAAAAGAGAGAAAAAATATATATAACAACAGGAAAGCAATTTGCCTGGCTTCAGGCTGATGAAGGGCAGCAGGGTCACAGACACTGTCCTGTGCAGTGTGGCTCCCAGTATTTGTTGGGGCAGTATCCAAGAAGAGCAGAGATCCCTGCAGCTCGGAGCGTAGCTGTGTGGGAGGAAGCACTGGCAGCTAAGCAGATATCTCTGACCAGCAAAAATATTTTGAGATGAGTTAGTGCCTCACACACAGATTCACATTGCCAGACTCTACCCTACATGTTTCACAGAACAGCTTAGAGGAAAATTCCCAAACCTAGATTTTTAGTGACTTACCACACTGTTTTTGGTAGATTATTTTGTAGATCTGCATATAAGTGTGCATACATAGCAGAAGAGATTGTTGTTTTATTTTAAGAAGATATGACTATAGCATAGGAAAATGGGGCAAGACAAAAAGTTTCTGGCAACATGAGCTGAGAAAAAGGACAGTCTATGTACAAAGCAAGAACAAGTTATACACATCCTTAAATATTTCCACTTTGGAATATCGGCTCAGTGTGATTATTTAAGTTTAAGTTCATTAATTAATTTAGTGACATTGCAGTACAGAACAAGTTGTGAATCGAAGTTCTGTCCTCACTCCAGTGAGGTGATATAGCTGTAAATAATATGAATGCACATTGTAACAAGTCTGGTCATAGCCAGGTGATAGCCCTCAGCATCTAAATAGTTAGCAATGCTTCTTTACTTACTGCCTTTCATTTGTGTTGCTTTGAGAACAGGAGCCAGATGCCTTTCTGCCAAATTGCCAGTTCTATAGTATGCAACATATGTTTTGGAGCACTGTGCATTGCTCACTCCTTCGTAGTCTTTCATTAGGCATTAGGAAAACTAAGCGTTTTGCTGTCCTGGAGTCTCTGATGTGGCAAGGGGACTCTCCACAGCAAGTCAGTCAGCTAAAGTGGAGGTGTGGGGAGACAGCCCCTTGCTGGCTGCTGGCAGGGAGGGCAGCAGATGTTCAGGGCAGAGGGGAGTTGGGGCTGCTGAGCGGTGCTAAGTCACATGAGGATGAGGAGTCTCTCGTATGAGGCACTCTGGAATCCGTCACACTTTTTGCATACTATCAGATTAAAACTAATCTCTGGCAACCACCTGGCAATAACAGCATAAAAACATGAATTCAAGTAGTCTGAACATCAAGACAGAGAAGTTGCTTAAGAGTGGGTGAGAGCAAAGACAAATGACATCTGTTAAATACACTGGTAGTTTTAGGTAGGGAGAACAGTGCAGGAGGCACTGCTTTTAAAATACACCAACCAAACAAAAAACCCACAGAAAACAGTAAATCACTCACAATGACAAGGTTCTGCCTCCTGGCAAGAAGGGGCTGCAATCCCCAGTGTCCCTACATTTGGTAGAAGGGACACAGCTTTATTTAGGATTTTTTTTTTCTCTCTCCTTCAGCTGCAACAGAGCCACAGTAAAATTGAGCACACAAGTCCTTACTCATTCTTAATAATTTTTTTTAGGAAGCAAGGAGACCAGGCTGCTGTCACTAGCCTTTTTAAGTAGATTAGCACTCATTAGATAGTTTTAGTTCCTTGCTCACAGTATTATTATTCCCTGCTTCCTTCCCTAGGATGAAAACAAGATACGTGACGGCCAAGCACTGAACATCATTTACATATAACAGTAGCTATCAGAGAAAGCGGCTGGAGGAGGGGACAAGGGAACCACACAGTAGATTCCACTATGTGCATGGTAAGGTTACTCCATACCCTGTAAAGAAATGGTGACAGGCTGGAGAGTCTGCTTTTTTGTGGGTATAAGAGGGGGTAAATGGAAACCATAGCTTAAGTGTTGTTGTCTCTGCATTGCACACCTGGCTTTCTGATTAGATGGTGTAGGAGCAGGTAGAGTTGGTTGTGAGCTGAGTTTAGTTTTGATCACAGAATGACCCCTGCATTGGCTGTTTGCACAGTCCTGCCCCCAGGCCTGCATGGTGCTCTGGAGTTCCTAAAAAGCCATGATTCATCACGTATCACTAGGGGATTCCTGTGCAGGACAGAATGAAACAAGATTGCCACTTAGTCATCAATATAAATTTACCGGGAGAACTTTCTTTGCCTTTCTCACAAAGCTACAAAGTTGCCAAGTGGAAACTGTTTACTAGACGTGGATAGTTTTTCCTCAAATGAAGAGTTACACTGATGCCTTCAGAGTTCTTCACCCTTTCCCTTTTACCTCAAGGTTAGAAGAACCAAATTTGCCATAGATCAAGGTCTACAAGAGGTACAATAAAAATAAAATAAAACAAAACATTAAAATCCCAATCCATCTGTCCTTGTCCAGAATTTTTAGCTCGGTGGGTCACCACTCAAAAGTAAGAACTAGTTGCTCTCATATTGTGATCTGTGAGTCCCTTCCTCCTTCCTTTCCCTCCCTCGCTCCAAGCGAGATAGAAATATTGAATCTGAAGTAGGTGGCAGAGGTATCACACTTGATCTGAATAGGAGAAGTGAGAGCACAGAAGGGGAAAGGGATTTAGGAAATTAAGAGTTGTTGCCATTTCAGTTTTCCAGCCAGGGATATCAAAACTCTCCTCCCTCCTCCTCCCCATCTCTCTTTTTCCTTGCTTTCCTTTCCACTTTGATTTGCCTAGTCATTTAGACCTGGCACAACACCACGCTGCTAAACGAGGGCTGATGAACACAGGAATTTAACCACAGCAGCACAAGAATGCCAAGAGAAGTCACTTTTTGCCAGTCTAACAAGTTGAGTACACAATACTCCACCAAAAACAGGAAGAAAATGCAGTATTTAGGGGCCCTTTCACAAAACATAGTCCAAAACTCTCTGCAACCTAAGGTATCTTAACTCAGAGCCTGGGTTAATCACTTCAAAAACCCCAACTAGATACAACTTGCTTAATAAAAACAATAAAAAATCTGATTTAGAAGAAGAATTTTAAGCCTTTGCAACAGACAAGACACTCTGCTGCCAAAGCCACTTCAGCCCAGTGCCTGGGCAATCCTCCAATTTAAGCATTTGCCCATTGTGGAGAGCAAAGGAAATGTATTCCTACACCCATATTAAAAACTTAATCATCACAACTTCTGCTGCATCTCTTGCTTAAGATGCTGGGTCAGAATAAATAAGTAAATAAATAAATAAACGTCAATTCATGTAGCTGAAGTAATTCAAAAGGAGGTTAAAAAGCTATTTCCCAATTCTCTTCAGGAAAACTGGGCCTGGTGAAAGAAAACTACCAGCATGAGTAGGTTACCTAATATATTTTATACTTAAGGCTCTCCAGCATAAGTTAGGACAGGAGTAAAAGAAGCTGACTGTCTCCTTTAGGTAACTAAAAAGCTATAAGATCAAAACGCCCCTGTTTTGATTCGGAGCGCAGTCTGTCTCTGCGTGCCCAGCGGCAGGTTTAAGCAGGGAACGTCAGGCCCCTGCGGAGGATGATGCTCTTTAGCTTCTCAGAAGGCAGCGACATCCCGCCACCGCCTACGCCTTCCCTTCGGAATTGATGAAAAGAATCGATGGAAATAAACAGTAACAATAACCAAGCAAAGCAAAACCCTCCGTGTCTGCAGCCCTCCTGAGCAGCCTTAAGGGAAGATTGTTGTCAGATCTGTTAGCATCTCCCTCCCCCCACCCCGAAAAACAAAAAAAATAAAATAAACAAAAAAAATACCCTAAAGCCTGGTAGATATGCTCAGTAATCCAGAAACAGGAGGGGGGAGGGGGGGAAGAGGGAAAGAATAAATAAATAAATAAAAGCACAAGCAGGGCGTTGCTCTCAGCACACTCCCCGTGAGGAGGATGGCAAAAAGCCCCCTCCCCCGAACCCGCCATCCTCCTTAGACCCCTCACGAGGTCCCCTTGGACACCCCATCGCCCTTAAACCCCACGAGGTCCCCTCGAGACCCCGCGAAGTCCCCGCTTCCCCTCAGCGCCCGCGGCCCCACTGACCCCACGATGGAGACGACGGTGGCGGCCACCATCAGGTAGTTGGTCTGGTAGTAGAGGAGGTTGCTGACCACCCTGTTGTTCCATTTGGAGATGTCCTTGAAGTCGGGCCGCGCGAAGCGGTCC